>CM062815.1:947350126-947682626 GCA_031772625.1 Pinus tabuliformis | reverse complement strand
GAGATAAAGCAAAATTTGGACCTTTTTCTAGTAGCGATTTTAGGTTATCGTCTAATGTCAGCTTTGAGAGGTTGATTACAGTCGAGTTTCCAGCTTTGTTTACTGAATTTGTCAAGTTCTTGGTGTACTCAGTGGCAGCAGTGTGGGGTGCTATGTTAATTGTCTGCGTTGAGTGATCAGATTGAGTGTTGGATGGAAGGTAATCGGTGTAGGTTGTAGCACTTGTAGCGCTATTGTCCCTGGATATTATCGACACAATGCCAGGATCTGGATTTGATGCTGTTTCTATCTGTGCATTGCCAGGATCTAGAATCGATGTTGTTTCATTATGCGTAGTTGAGATGCTATCTATTTGCATGATGGGAGCCCAGTTGCCTGGGTGTTGAGAAGTCTTTTGCTGTGCGTAATATTTTTCTCCATTCTGCGTTGAGAGATTTATGACCTGCGTGTGGGAGGGTGGACTGCTGGAGAGAGCGCAGCAAATATTGATGGTTGGGTGCGTTTTGGGGGGAGAATGAAGTTGGGAGGGGTTTTTCATGGACAGGACTAACGCCGAGATGCAGTGAGGATTCTGATGCGCTTGAGATGCGGACAGATTTTTGAGTATGTCTTCTGCGTTGTTTTTGAAGTCAGTGTTTTTTAGGGTTTTAAGTTTTTTGGTTTTCTTTGTTAATGAGTGTAAAAGAATCCTTTCAGCTTTGGCAAAGGTGAAGGCATCTAAGTTCTACCAAAGATCAAAGCGAAGAGTTGATGATAGCTAGAGATGCAAACCCAGAAGATTTTCAGATATTTTAATTAATCGAAATCTGGTAAATTTGATTTCATGTCTGATGAGCGTTATACTCAATTTATTGAAGATAGAAATGTTCCAACCACGTTTAAGGGGATGGTTGTATTTGGCGAAATTTGGAGTGAGGTTTTCATCTCTACATTGTTTTAGAAATATGAGATTCGAAAGGTATCTAGCTCTGGAAATTCTCAGCTTCTCAAAATGGAGGGCATTGTTCATTATGTCCCTTCCATGGTGGGACTTAATGGTGTTAAAGAAACCAAAGTTAGTGCCATCGAACAGAGGAGTTCTTCCTGATGCTTCGTGATTTCTCATCATGGCTGCGGATCCTTCTTCAAGCTGTTAGGCTAGTATGAAGAAGCCTGCTCTGATACCAATTGTTGGAAATACTAGGCGGGGTGAATCAATATTTATTTTTTTTTCTTGTTGTTACCAAAAGCATATATATATATATATATATATATATATATATATATATGAAACACATAAATAGATAGCTAGAATTAATGCTTTTATTAACACAAAAATAGTGCAATGAAATAAATACTATATATATATATATATATATATATATATATATATATATATATATATATATATATATATATATATATATATATATAAAAACGGTTGCAATTAGTTGCCAAGCTCCAACTTGGACTTCAGTGAGGTTCCAACCTCCAGAGAACCAACTCCCAAGGATTTCAATCCTATTTAGTTAAGAGGCTCCAACCTCTTGGGCTCCAACCCAAACCTGGTATCAACTGTTTTGCTGCAGTTTTCTGCACCCAAGCTTGCTGGGCTTCTTCCTTTCTCCAATTCTCCTACTTCTCTGGTCTCTCCTGCCTCATGCTTGTTCTTCGGCTTCCTCTCTTACAGATTATACATTCATCAACAACACTTCACCTTGTTTTTCTATTTTTATGTGTTTCAGACACCTCTGACTGATCGTTTCCACTTTCCACCACCTTTTTGGCTTCCTCCTTGGTCGCTGTAGGTTCCTCTACCTCGCTTGATCCTTCGGATTCCCAGATTTTTGTTTCTCTGTCTATTCAAGCATTCCAATATTCACATGACACGTTTAGGAGGAAGAGAGGCCGTATACATAGAGAATACTTATTACAAGTTAAAACCTGTAACAACGCTCCTTTTATCCATAATTATTTGACATACATAGGGCTTTATAGTGTAACTGACATGCCACGTCCTATCGCAATCGCAATCGACTTGATTCTAGTCTTCTAAGCTATCGGGCACGTTCCTTAGCATACCTCTGTCTCCAAACCCCACGCAAGCAATATATACAAATACATGGGAATTATGATCGAACACAGGAAAAAAACTAAAGGGCGGACTTCAAAAAGAATATTACACCACAACTATTCCTGTATCGGATCTGGTATTTATCGCAATCGGGGCTCAAGGCTTCCTGGGGTCCTTTATACATCAACCCCATGACATTGCTGATGGCTGACGGGCCAATCCTCCAGTGGATGTGATATAGCATTAAACCATAGCATAATGCTGCAATGGGTCCACGTGTATTCCTCCATTCTTTGACTTAACCCATAACTTTGATTATGTTATATTCACATTGGAATGGTCCGTGGGTCCTCTTATATATATTAATATATAAATATATATATGTATTTCAATCGCTTAAAGCCTGCATACATCGCAATCGGGGGTTTGGGGTGATGGTGCATAGTCGAACCACCGATTAGCGCTTTTGCTGATATTGTATTGTCCTTCATTATACATATATCTGTCTGCTCCAATAGTGTATTTCAATGTAGTTGTGATTTCCGCCTCCGATAGTGTAAGTGGCGTATATATGTGAGTTTCACCTCCACTAATGTATTTGCATATATAACCAAGTCTTCTGCCTCCATTTGCATTAAATGCATATATATATGGTTCTGTGCCTCTAATAGTGTAAAAGCACATATATATGATATATGCTCCTTCGTGTGTATTTGCATGCATATATGGCCTCCGATAGTGTATTTGTATGCATGCAAATCTTTTGTGGCCCGATAGCTCCCGATAATATAAATGCACCCATTGCTCCTCTAATGGCTCTGTTACTTCCTTCTATGGTTGTTTGCATCCTCTGTTGCTCCAATGGCTCTGCCTGTTCCTCTAGTGGCTATGTCTGCTCCTCTTGGCTCCTCTTGGCTCCTTCTACTGCTCAAATATTTCCATATTGACATCAATGACAATCTGTGTCCAACATCCTCCACCTCAGCCTCATCCATGCCCTTGATCCTTGCCTTGCGCTCCTCCAGCGCCTTGGTCCGAAGGCCACATTTCTGCCTGCACCATGTATGCAGGCTCCCTGTCCATCATTAATTTGTAACTATGGAAATTGTGCTCATCATGACCCAATGATTGACAGAAGTTGCAAAAGAGATGTTGTGGTGTCTGTATGAATTTCTGTAGCAAATGGCAATTGTCTGTCACATGTTTCCCAGCTACCTAGCAGATAGCACACCATAGCGTGAGCATTGTACTTGGCCATCCTGCAGCTTCTAGCCTCAGAGGCATTGGTCTTCCTGTTGCAACATAATTTGAAAAGACTAGATAGTGTGTCTTTGTCATGCCCATGACCTTTGCATTTCAGGCACCAGACTTCTTCGCGTACCTCTAGCTAAACTTTTCTATTATTATTTAGACCTTGCATCTCTAGGTAGAGCTTCTACAACTGTGTGTGAATCTGCTGAACCCCTAACTTAGCATTTGGCATCGGTTTTTCATGCAATCTCATTGCAATATCTAGAGCTTCCGCCTGAGTCCCAATCTTCTATTGTGATAGCGCAACCCTTCGATGAGGTAGGCACGCAGCCACAAACCATTCATAGTGTTGCCCATCTGTCAAATTCATGTTAGCTTCACAGATATTTCACTTCAATCTTTGGTCCAGCCCCCAAGGTGTCTCACCATGCTTCATCATGATCTCTTTAAATCCCACAATGGATTTCGCTTTAGACTTAGGTCTACTAAATTCCTTATTCAATGCAGTCTGGATGTCTGCCAACATAGACAATGGGTTATCAGTGCAGTACTTAATGTACCATGTTAGTGTGCATTCTTGCAAATCACTAACCAACATCACTTTATTCATTTGATCATGCATGATACCCTGATCTTCCCATATAGCCTTCGTGATGAACCAAAACTAGTCCGGATCTTCATTCCCCAAACCCTTGAACATAGGCAGCTTTACTGAATTCGCCATACTAAACGTTGGTGGAGGTGGCGATGGTGTGGGTGAGGGTGTAAGCGGTGGAGGTGAAGATGGAGGTAGTGTGGGTGGATGAGGTATTCACAGGAACCCTTGCTTTATCAACTGAATAACACTCTGTGAAGAAGCCTGTGCTGCTCCCTCATCATCACTCAGAGGAGGTTCAATCAATGAGCTATATTTAGGGCCTTTTATTCCTCTGTCCCTGAAATTTCTTCCACTTCGCGTAGCCCCAAACATCAAGGAAACTGCATAACTAGCTTTTCACACAATAGCATGTTAATCAAAGTATTTAAAGATCTTAAATACTTACCTCACATCCCTTTGAAGAAGTGTCACTCTGCTTCTCTGTAACTAACCGAAGTATCGACCGTGAATTCTATCATAAATCTTCCTATGATACGATTGAGCCAATGATCTACAATGTGAATGATCTTATCTTCAAAGGCTTCCAATTTTTGTACTAACTCTGGGGTCCAGACAATCGGACCGTCAAGCCTCCACCTCCCTTGGCCAACTGCCAAATTTGCGATCCACTCGTATAATTCAACTCGGAAGGAACAAAAGAATATTTCATGTATCTTTGTGTACAGATATCTATCCAACCACTATTCTTTTGTCAATCATGGATTCATGCTCTCTTGCACCACGAATTCATGGATCTTTCTATCCAACCAACCTTCAATTTCTTTCTTAGTTGGATTCCAGTGATGCGACATCACACATCTCTTTATGTAGATCCTGGTCCCGGTAATGGAACCATTTGTTGGATTGATGCACCCTGACCCAAGTTCGGCGTTAATTAGCCAAGAAAATCCCTACACTACTAGCTCTTTCGGCATCAATCTGCGAAGTGCGGACTGAAGTCTCACCTGAAGTAGTATGGGGGGATGCAGGAACCAAGTTTCCACACCCTGAGATGGTTGTGATGTTGGTTTTATACCCTCATTCTACCTTCACGCAAATCGATAAGCCCTTTAGGGATTATCAAAGTGCTTCTCTTATTCTTCCTTGGATCTTCCACGAAAGTCCCTGATCAGTCTTCATAGACCCTAAATAGTTAATTAAAATGCTTACGCGCCTATGTACTTATTTGTACTACTGTGTCTATCCTAATTAGCTTAAGTATTGGTTAACCTCAACATGCACTATGATTATCTTCGCATAAACATATATTATTACTTGCATTCATATAACAAAGAGAAATATATAGTTTCGCCCATCAGATTAGTATTAAAACATAAACGTGGCATTCAACATAACATAATCACATGCAATTAACAAAAGTAAAGTACACTTGTAATTCCATAATACTTCTCTTTATTGATAATCCATATTTCTAGTACAGACTCTGACTACCCTACACACACAGCTGTAGGGGTCCGCGCACTCAGCTGCAGACTTCTACCCTAGGCCTTTGCGAACTCAACTGCAAAGCCTCTTCCTACACTAAGACTCTTCACTCTTAGCTTTAACATACCCAAAACCTCACTTAGAAGTCTACCAAAAATTTATCTACTAAACTCTAACTGCCTTAGACTTTTCTAAGACTCCCTTTTTATATAATCCCATGGTCCGCGGACCAAGGGCGGATCTCACCCAGCCGACACAAACTATCTAAACTAAGGGTAGAAACCCTTTTTGACTGCTTACATCTTTGTGCTCCGTGGCCACAAGATGTGGAGACTTTAAATTCTTTACACAAAACTTGGGCCTTTATCCCAAAAACTGACCCCATGGGACCCGTTACCAACATAAGCATCCCACACATGTGTCCACATAACGACAACATTTACACCCCTCTACATCTAGTCTAGTGTACACAATGGCAAAGACAAATTATAATTAGTCTACAAATTAATTAGCATGCAAACATATAACTTAAAAAAAATGTTGAAATCTTAAGAATAAAAAAATTCACTTCAACTGTTAGTCCATGAGGGTTATGAGGTGGAGGTGAAGGTGGAGGAGACTGAGCCATGGAAACATGCACTAGAGGAGGTTTCTCTGGCTAGTCAACTACCCCCTCAAATGACCTCATAAGATCATCTATGTCGCTGGGTTTTGCATGCATGTTATCATGAAATTATTAATATAAATGTGATCCGATACAAACTTCTTAATATAGATAAAGTAAAATTTGATGATAAGAGTCAAAAGTTTCATATATATGTACCTGGTTTGTGTCACATGGGTCGTGAACCCTTCAAGTGTCACAGATGGTATCACGACAAGTACATGCATATGACAAAAATTGGTCATGCCCTAGACTTTCTAGATATGAATCATCATGTAATGCAACTGGTGGACCATGAGGAAATGAAGGTGGTATGCTACTCTTTCCACGCATTGTGACATTTCCAATGGCCAATGTCCTCTCCATTTTATCTGCAATGGTTTTCCTAGTCTTAGTGCCAAGTTGTGCCGACTGTTCTAGCTTCGTTGGCAATACCACGCTCCAAGACGGTTATGGCAATAATAACGGAGCTGGTGCTACATGCACAAGGTCCCTACGAGCCTTGACACATTCATATCTACATCCCAAACTGAGTCCATAAAACTTAGATCTAGTGATGGTGTAATCTGACCTCATAAGTAGTACAAAATCTACATATATATGCTATGTAAAGTAAATGGGGACCTGGTCATGGTGGGTGAATTGGCCCAAAACTCCAATTAATTGATCATAAGCAAAAGGGGTTCCATCAACATTATTAAAATATTTTAGCTGTAACACCCTCCTCCCACATTTAACCAAGCTAACCGGTCCACTAGGGTATACATGTAATGAAGAGTTACTATGATATGATTCAACTCCCCAAGTACAACTAAGGAAGTGGAATCAACTAAACAAAACCAAACATACCTTCCTTAGGGGCTATAGAACTTTCAAGAGCCAACCAACCCCTCCAGGGGTCCAATCCCTGAGAGAACTTGATGTTTTGCTAAAATAGACCCCTAGTCTCTCCCATGACAATCCTTCCATGTGACTAAGACCATTCAGTCACTCCCACAACAAGGCCTCCTTGCATCTGTGGCCTTTTTCAGGTAGTTCTATGCTAGTGACCCCAGATTTTGAGTCACTTTTTTAGGTTAGGACCCAGGCCTTTGCCTAGAACTTCATGAAAATTCCAAAAATAATAAATAACATGACTACAAGGCCTCTAATTCAAAACTTGAATAAGGACTTGACATGCAAAATCCTATCCATGACAAAAATTATGTCAAACACGTCATGAACATGTAATCTACAGGTCATATAAACACATCTGAGCATAGGGACTTCATACTTATATGAGATTTGTCAAGAAGGTAGGATTACCTCTCATAATAGTTGAATGATCATCTATTGGGTCATACATTCATTATTCATTCATTTACTAATCAAAACATGATGAGATCTATGACTAAGGTCTGTCATAAAACCATGCTTATAACCATCATACCACTAGCAGAATAGAAATAATAGATAACCATTATAATCACATAATAGAAAAAACATTTACACATAATACACAAGAGGAAAAAAGATCTATTAAAATATGCAAAAAGAAACCAGGTCAGGGACTTCCACGTACCACCCAACCACAAATTAGTTGAACCAAATCTTTCTTTCAGCCAAACACCCATGTGCCATATTCCAAGCATGAATGTGGGACCTACAAAAAAACAACCAAGGCTTCCTCATGCTTTACCGCAATCCACCAAGGGGTTCCTAGGCCCAAACCCTCATCTATACAACTAGGATTTAACACAATCCCACCAAGGGATTCCTAGGCCCAAATAAGAAACATACACTACAAGGATTTATCACAATCCCAACATATATTGGTCTATAGATCAATAGGCCTATACAAGCATGGATTCTTTCAGATGTCTCCACCTAAACCGTGAGGAATTTTTTTGTCTGCACCTCTATGCTTTATCGTATATCCCATCATTCAACTATTGAGTATTCCTAGGCCCATCAAGGCTCCACCCTCTAGGTTTTACCATATATCCTTCCATTCACCAGTCAAGGATTCCTAGGCCCAATGAGGGTATACAAAATGAGGCTTTACCACAATCACACCTTAATCGATCTAGGGATGCCTAGGCCTTGTGTTTCTCCCTGAGACCACCCTACTCATTTTTGAAACATCCAAAAATCCAACTCAATCAAATAAGACAAATTCCATCACACCATGGCTATCTGGAAATGGCAAGGCAAGGCTGAAAACCACATGCACACCTGGAAAAACCCATGCCAATGACAACAAGAGAACCAAATACACAAATTCATGTACCATGCATGCCAAAACTAGCTATAAAATCATACATGCAACTCGATACCTGCAAGTAATTTCATTGTAGCTGCTTGATCCTGCTCTTCCTTGCTTGATCTTTTCTTCCCTTTGCTTTGGTGTCCTTCCTTTTCCTTTCTTCCTCCAATGCTAGAGTGTTCCATGAATACTTTAAGTGTCCAAGAGTATGAGAGAGTAGAGAGAATAGAGAAAGATATCCAAAACTGAACTAACAAAAGGTTGTGAACTCATCCTCAGAAGCCTTTTTATTAATGAGGCCTCAATTTTCTTAATTTTCCATCATTTTCCTTCATTTTCCTCCTCACGTGCAACCTATGGCCTTTCACCTTCCTTTTCTCCTAATTTCCTTTATTTTCATAAATAAAATTCCAATTAATGCTTCTTTCCTTTTCAAATCTTTTTCCATTTCCTTATCCAATTTCCCCTTAGCCATAATAAACGAAATGAACAACCACATTAGGATGTTTTTCCTAACATTCATCTCGGAATAAGTGTTAGATGTTGTTGGTATTATTTTTCCTTTATTGATTTTATTACATGGATTTTAACCGGGGGTTTTTACAAACCTCTCCCCCTTAGGGGAACACCATCCTCAGTGTTCAATGACACCTACAACCAACAAGACTGCTGAAAAGAAAAACATACTACCCATGGAGATTTAAAACTTAGTGTTACGCCCCTATACTACTAGTGTAACCCCTTATTGTTATTAGTATAACCCACTTATTATATTGATGTACCCATGTAATGCCCATATTGTTACTATTGTGCCCCATAGAAGCCCACGATTGTTATTATTGTGCCCTTACATTATTATTGTTATGTCGGCTCTGATTATGTTATGACCCCTTAGACTCCTATATATAGAAAGGAGTTCTTTTCATTTGTATCATCCAAGAATTGTTCATTTATGTAATGTAAATGAGGTTTCCCCCTAGAAGAGGCTGAATTATAAGGTGTGGATTTATCTTTTCTATCTTTTCTTGAGCTGGTTTCATAACATTTGGTATCAGAGCTTTGGATTCTAGGGTTTCACTGCTCCAAACAGGTCATCGTGGCATTTTCACTATAACTTTTTTCTACGACGTTTTAGAAGTTGCAAAAAAAAACCCATTTGAAAAGAAATCTCGCTGAACCTTGGGTCCAAATTTCAAAGCTGTTCATGCTATATTTGTGGAGATATGATCTGAGGAAGTTGGTCTTCTTGCAGACTCCTGAATTTCATTCCAAACAGGTGACCTAGGGAAAATCGTCATAACTTTCTCTCTGGGATCGGATTGAAATTTCGTAAGAAGGTGCAGAAAGAGGACAGATTGTAGTTTGTTGTATGCATTTTTTAGATCCAAAGGTCGAAACAGTGACACGTGGAACTTCATAAAAGTTCGCTCTCCTGGAAAGGTCTATAATCAGGTCATCTTGGGAGATTGTGCATAACTTTTTCTTAGAGAATCCAATTTGGATCAGACTAGTGGCATTGGAAAGAGTACACGGAGGGCTGCTATAGGTCGCAATTTCAGAACTAAAGATCTGAAAGTACAGAGTTAAAGTTGTTTCAAGGTCGAGCTCCTAAAATCAAGAAAAAACAAGATGAGGAAGTTTGATGGCAAGGATCCGGTAAATTGGATACTTCAAATGGAGCAATATTTTGATCTACATGGTGTACAACTGTCACAAAAGGTATGTATTGCATCTTCATATTTAGAACCAGATCAATTTTTATGGTACGAAGGACTTTGTTCTCGTAAACAACTTGTTACGTGGTCAATTTTCACGGAGGAAATGATAGCACATTATGAGGATACAAAGAGCAACACCTTCTTTAGAGAAACACCACAACAATTGGAATGAGTAAAAGGGCTTTGTGACATAGTGGAAAGCAAAATTATGGAAACTAGGAAGTGTACCCCTCACAACTATAAAGATGGAAGTGTTGCTTCTCCTAGCCCTCCACAACCTACAAGGGTTACACCACAACAATTGGAAGAAAAAAGAGAAAAAGGGCTTTGTTACAATTGTGATAGCAAATGCACTAAAGGTCATAAGTGTGCTAAGAAGAAATTATTTTACATAGAATATGAAGAGGAGGAAGAAAAGGATCAAGAAACATCAAAAGAAGAAGATATACGCCAGGACCCCACCCCAGAGAAAGAAGAAATGAATCAGACCATATCTTGTAAAGCATTGGCAAGAATTACCACTCCTCAAACTCTCAAGATAGAAGGACATATCAACAAGAAAAAGGTGCAAGAAGTAAAAGATCACATCGAGAAAGAAGAAATGAATCCAACCATATCTTTTAATTCATTGTTCGAAATTACCACTCCTCAAACTATCAAGATAGAAGGACATATCAAGAAGAAAAATGTTCAAGAAGTGAAAGATCACATCGAGCATCAAGAAATGAATCCGACCATATCTTGTAAAGGATTGGAAGAAATTACCACTCCTCAGACTCTTGAGATAGAAGGACATATCAAGAAGAAAAAGGTTCAAGCAGTGAAAGATCACATCGAGCATCAACAAAAAGTTCTCCAACTTTTAAAGGATAACGCCACTTCGGTGCAAAATCAAATGAAACAACATGTAGATCAACATCGTAGTGAAAAAAATTTTGATGTAGGTGATTGGGTAATTTTACTGCTACATCTCAAGCAAGCTATTTATGAGAAGGAAATGTTGGCAATATTACATGCACTTAAAAAAT
This sequence comes from Pinus tabuliformis, assembly GCA_031772625.1. Classification (NCBI taxonomy): domain Eukaryota; kingdom Viridiplantae; phylum Streptophyta; class Pinopsida; order Pinales; family Pinaceae; genus Pinus; species Pinus tabuliformis. Next base: position 947,671,584 of record CM062815.1, on the reverse strand, counting down.
GGTGACCTTACCGAATGGGAAGACTCTTCAAGGATGAGGATGTGGAAGCATTGTTTTGTGCTATTTATATTATCCAACCAGATTGGATAAACGAAGCAAGGGATGAATGGAAGAAGGACAAAGAAGTATGGCCACTTATTCAAAAGTTGCAAAAGACACTACAACAAAACCAGCAATTAGCGTCCCTTTTTACTTCTTTTTTTGCATCTAGAACCCATTTTTGGTGCTATTTGCATCCATTTATCAAATATGGTGCAAAACTTGACACAAAATTTGCATCAAGTTTTGCACCAAATCTTACACCAAGTTTAGCACCAGGTATTGCAATAGGTTTTGCACCACGTTTTGCACCAAATTTTATGCCAAGTTTTGTGTCATCCTTTACACCAGGTTTTGTTCCAGGTTTTGCATCAAGTTTGGCACCTAATTTTGTTTGACATACTTTTGCATCCTCATTTGCATCCACTTTTTGCACCTACACTTGCATCAACTTTTGCATCGACTTTCGCATCCTTTTTTGCATACTTTTTTAAATCATTTTTTGCATCCATTTTTTCATCCATTTGTGCATCCCTTTTGCGCCAAGTTTTACATCGTGTTTTGTGTCTAGTTTTGCATAAAATTTTGCATCTACTTTTGTTGCATCCACTTTGCCCTCTTGTTTGGCATCCATATTTACATCCTCTTTTGCATCTATTATTGTACCCACTATTGCATATAATATTTTTGTGCCACAATTAGCGCCTAGTTTGGCACCTCCTTTTGCACCCACTTTTGATTATAATTTTGCATCCACGTTTGCATCCTCATTTGCGTCTAGGTTTTCATCAACTACTACATCTATTTTTGCATCCCTTTTTGTATCCAATTTTGGACTGGGATTTGCATCGGGTTTTGTGTCTCGTTTTGCATCTACTTTTGCATCGACTTCTATTGCATCCACTTTTGCACACAATTTTGCATCCACTGTTGCACCCATTTTAAATTTCACTTTTTGCATCCCTTTTTACATCTTCATTTGCATCATACTTTGATTCTTTTTTTGCATCTATCATTACATCCACTTTTGTTATGCCACAATTTGCACCATGTTTTGCACTCACTGTTGTATCCACGTTTGCTTCCAATTTTGCATCCATGTTCACATCCTCTTTTACATCAAATATTGCATCTATTTTTGCATCCACTTTTATGTCAGGTTTATGCATTGGGTTTTGCATCTCGTTTTGTATCTACTTTTGCATCTACTTACATTATATCCATTTTTTGCATCCAATTTTGTTTTGCCTGTTGCATCAATGTTTGCTTCCACTTTTACATCCATTTTTGCATCTTATTTTGCATATTTTTTGTCTATTGTTACATCCACTTTTGTTGCACCATATCTTGCGCCTACCATTGCAACCGCATTTGCTTCCACGTTTGCATCCCCTATTGCATCCACTTTTGTTTCATCCATTTTTTCATATACTTTTGTTTCCTTTGTTGCATCCACATTTGTTTCACCACAATTTGTGCCAAGTTTTACACCTACCATTGGACCCATGTTTGCTTCCACTTTTGCCTTCATGTTTGCATCCAAGTTTGCATTGACAACTGCATCTACTTTTGCATCCACTTTTGTGTCAGGTTTTTCATGTTGTTGTGCATCTACTTATGTTGTATCCACTTTTCATCCAATTTTACTTCTATTGTTGCCCCCATTTCTATGTTCGCTTTTGCATCCCTTTTCCAACACTCATCATATTTTCTGCATTGATGATATTCCTTATGGCATTGACAATTATGAACAATTGATGACAATGTCAATAATATTGACAATGATGAAAATGAAGATGATGGCGATGACATGAATTGTGATTATGATGATAAAGACGATAGTGGTTACAATGACAATGATGATGATGGCAATGATTATGATGATGATGATGCTAATGACGTTGGCGAATCTTCCCAATTTTAGATGTTGTCATTGTCATAATCATAAGCATTATCTTTGGTGTCATGATCATCATTTTCATCTAGGTCATCATCAAAAACAATAATGGCATGAATGATGATGATGCATGATTACAACAATGTCGATAGAAATTACATTAATGATGATGATGGGGATGATAAAAATGACAATGACGATGATAATGGTGGTGATGATGATCATCATCGATCATCTGTCAAAAATAGAGTTGTTATTTCTCTTATGTATATCAATGTTTCCTAAACAACCCTTTTCTAGCACTGATCACATTTTTTGGGTTGATGATATTTCTTACAACATCTACAATTGTGAACAATTGCAAACAATGTCCATAATGATGATGATGATGGCATGAATGGTGATTATGATGATAATGTAATGATGGCAATAACAATGACAAGGATGATGGTGATGATGATGACAATGATTATGATAATGAGAATGACCTTACAATCTTATGGATTCGTGAACAATTACTAGTTTCAATACCATCTTCTGGATACGTATTACTATCATACTTTTTAAATTTTCTGTCTCTCTTGAGGTATCTTACTATAATGGTGTTTTCAACACTAGAAAGATATCTTGTTGTAATGGTGGTTCTAATGTTAGCACTAGCAAAGTTTAGTAGGGAGGATGCTACTACAAGAGGAATTCCTTCTAAGTGACTATGGCATTCAAAATGAGGCTTTATGGGCTGCTTGTTAACACATGTTCTCATGCTCATATAAAATTAATGTGAAAAGTTGCTTTAATTGGTTCCCATGCATAATTGATATTGATAATGGGGTGGTATAAAATTGTAATGGGCATATCCGTTAGTTAGTTATGATGGGTCAACAACATTGAAACCATCCAAGTGACATTTCACCTTGGAACAATCGTCGCTCGTGCGAAAACAAGAAGTTTATGTAAATGAAAGTTGTGATTGTAGTGGAATTAAAACCATCGAGAAATATCAAAGAAGACGCTGCCTACCAGTTTTGAAAGACAACCAAGGCATTGAACAACTATTTGCGTTAGGATGTAGTGAGGGAATCGAAGGAAATTTGGCAGCCCTAAGTTGCCATTACTATTGCCAATCACACATTCAATAGTAACCATAAAAGGTAGCCACATATAAACAGAACCTCGAGGTGTTGACAGTCAGAATCTATTGTAATAGCTTTGACGTATATATAGTTTTGTGTTTAGATGAGAATGAAGTGGGCTTCATCCAGGGTTCGGCTCAATCCTCGTCCATTCCATGCAGTGGTGTTTAATTCGCCAAGCAAGAGAATATTACGTGAGTGTTCAGAGTTAAATCAACAGAAATCAAGGACGTGTGATTGTCAAATTATTGCTCCTCCCTTATGATTGAGCACTTGATGCGATGGTCATTATCCTTGGGTGATACTTTTATTCCCCATTTTCTATTGAAAAAGTAGCGTTTTTCTGTTCGATTATGATAGGATTGGATGAATGCCGGTTTGGGTGGATGTAGACCCATGTTTTTTTGTGGTGATCTTCAAATGTCTTGAGGATAAGAAAAAAATCCTTGACCAAGGTCCATGGTTTTGGGGATGAGTTGGTCTTCTAGTGAAGCCATGGTTTCCCAACTTCAATCCTCTCACTATGTTGCCAATGACTACTCTAGTATGGGTAAGATTCCCAGTTTTCCCATTCACTTTACCCATCTAGATCTCTTAGAAAAAGTGGGCAATTTTATTGGAAGATTCGTCAAAGTAGACAGGGAAAGACTTTTGAAAGGCATTTTCACCTATGTTTGCATATGTGTTTAGGTAGATTCCAATGAAGTTTTGCGAGATAAAATTGAGCTCAAGTGGATGGGAATTGTGTATTCCCAACCCCTGGACTATGAAAATACAACTTTTCGATATAGGAATTACCAACAAGATAGACACCTTCAAACTGTCTGTCCCTTTCCAATAGGGGCTTCCTCCTTACAGTCATCTAAGAACTCTAGCTGCAGTTGGAGGGATCTTAAGGAAAGAGAGGGATCCAAAATGTAACACCCCTCCCTTGTGTGTCAAACTTTGCAAACCTAAGCTGAGAAAAGCTAGGTATGATGTGTAATATAAAAAGTAAATACATTATTAATAAATTAATCACTTGGAAAAGCGAGACACCAAGAGATGAGATTCTTGCCAAATCACATTGGTGAATGGGAAAGGATAATTCTTTCATGGTAAAGCTTCTCGATTTAATTCTAGATAAGTTGGATGGATTGGAGATAAATATCCATTGAGAAAAACATAAAAGTTGTGCGGGAGAGAAAGGCAATCTTCTATGAGGAAAATCCTCATGGGAGAGAAAGGTGAGCTTTTATGAGATAAGCCTACGCAAATGGATAAAAAGATCCATAAAAGTGAGACACCGCTAATGGAAACCATATCATGAAAGAAGGTATTAAATACCCATTGCATAGATCAATTGGAGGCGGTTGATCCATGGCAAGAACCTCGACTCGGTGGTGAACTGAAGAGTCATTTCTAGGTTGGGTAGCGGTGCTCTGTTTTCCAAGTGTCGTTCTCTCTTTTGATCTAGTTTGACTCACTTGCGTGGATTGTTCTGTATGTTGGTTTCTTACCCTCTATGTTATAAATTCCTTAGCATATGAGAGAATTTGCTTGAGTTTTAAATGCACTGCATGTGGCGTTAATGAGATGATTTTATGGATGCACATAAATGAAATTCTAATTACAGTCACAGTATGTGGATCTTATGTAGAATTGGTGTTAACCTGTCTTTTGTTAAGATAGTGAATAGTCGTGCTTGAGCCGCTATGCAAATTTGTTAACTATGGTTAAGGCTCGACTGTATAAACTATGGTACAAGTTATTTGTGCTATGCATCCAATGCTGCGCTTCTAATTAATTGTGCATAATCCCTAAGATATACATGTTAACGTGTCATGCAACTGTGGCAGACGGATTATTGATTATGTATGATAAATGATTTTGTTTTGAAACGGTAGAGCCTATGGTTCAGGTTATCTAATATATGCATTATGCATTATAGGATGAATTGCATCCATTGAGGCGTTCTAATTATTTATTCGTATTGCATAAGATATATGTCGGTGGTACTTTCGGCCATGACAATAGGAATATGAACATGCTATATGGCAAAGCTAGTTATTGTAAATGGATGACCTGATCTCCATAAATGTTGGATTGAATCCTCAAAGGAGGGATACTCGAATGCGGGATATTGAATAATATTGATTGATTCCTCCTCTGTGATGTGATGTAGGCATGGGTAGAAGTGCTTGTGTTAGCTTTGTTATGAGGTAGTTGTATATGAACGCGTGTGACAACCATTACATCTAAATTTATTACAAGCTAAAATTAGTAAAGGAAACCAATATGTTGCCTTTAATACTGTGGCTAGGAGGTGTCTACTGAAAGAGGACCCAAAGTTGATCATAATTCATGAAACAAGGTACCAATCAACCTTAAGCACAATGCAAGAATAGGATGAAAACCTTAAGCATGACCACCAACTCATCGAATGGCCTTGAGGCTGCAATATGCAAGAAGAGGATGAAAAACATTGACTTTGAAAGCTTTTACAACTAGAGAACCTTAAAACCCCAACTCCCTCCTTAGGACAAGTGTATTTGAGTTTACCAAGAGTTGGCTTCCAACACACCCAACGCTCAATGCCAAACATGACATGGTACACTAAAACACAAAGACCGTAAAACCTTTCAACATATCGACAAAGTACACATTCTTCCTTGAAATACACATTCTAAGGAAACCCACAAATGACTTCTCCTCATTTTGAGGATGGTACCTAAGTTAAATTGGATTGCATAGGGATTTCTTAACACAGGGTTCAAAATTATTACAACAATATACTCATTAATCACTAAATATGTCATTTGTAGGAATTGCAGTTAGGTGGGGAGGATAACACTCCTATCCATTTTTAAAGCTACACCCAATTAATAAGTTCTCCATGTGCCACAATAAATGCAATTTTTATGACTATAGTGACACATCCCTCGAGATTTCCTTCCACACCAACACTTTTATCCATGAACTAAAGAGTGACTATTTCATTATTATATTATACATACATGTTAATATAAGCATTAAAATTTGTATTCCTTTGTAAAAAATGCTAGTCCAAGAGATACATTTGATCACCTTGTCTTGTATCCAATATCCAATGTTGACCCCTATATCCTTAGATCTAGAGTGAAGGTTTCATTTCTAATGTTGTGTTTGAGCTTAAATTCTAATTAAATATTTGGGTTAGCCAAGGTCATTACTTAACTTAATGGCTTTGCAATATACAATGTATCATATTTTTTTTAAGTTCAATTGGTGAGATATGTCTGGGGGATTGAACTTTCGATCGCTTGGATACACAAGGGCTTGCCAACATGCTTTTTTCCAATTGTGCTACTACCCTCAGAAAATATACAATGTATCATATTAACATCCACTTAAACCAAATTGAATTTTGGGACACATGTCTCTTTGATGATGAAGGGAATCCAATTATGTGATGTCAAACACATTCCCTCACAAACACTCACAAAGACCCTACACTTTTTAGGGTTCGAACCTAGGTTGTCTGTTATGAAACCAACTCACAAAAAGATAGAAAAGATAGATCAACAACTTAGAAATCAGCCTCTTCGAGGGGGCAACCTCCTTTACATTACACAAAAGAACAATTATTGGATGATACAAATGACAAAGCCTCATTTCTATATATAGGAGTCTAAGGGGTCACAATATAATCAAAGTCAACATAACAATAATAATATAAGGGCACAAAAATAACAATAGTGGGCTTCTATGGGGCACAATAATAACAATATGGGGACAATAAGGGCACAACAATAACAGTAAGGGCCACAATGACACTAGTAATGGGGGAATCACTAGTGTTATAGGGACCTAACATTGTCTATATGGAAACACTGTATAATTTTGAATTTATTTATTGTAGATTTGTACATAGATGGATATTCCTTTCTTTGCATTTATCTTTTAGACTTCTTGCTTTCACCAATTGATTTAGAGCTTATGGAGTCTCAAGTAGCACCAATCCCCTTGCTTCTATTGGATTGAATAACATGATTTCTCTTTTGAAATCCATAATATCTCATTCACATGCTTCCTATTTCTCCCATAAGACTTTAGCACAGACTCCATGATCATGTTTGTGTCCCTCTTAAATACGCACTCCTTGGAAGGGGCCATAAAATCTTTTATTAGAACTAAACTTGGATGTCTCTTCTTTCTTGCCCTTTGATTCTTCATTCAATCATACCACCCATCAACTTGTTATTTTTCCATTTTTCTTATAATGACCTTTGTTGTTGGGAAGGTGCCTTTCAAGTATTTTGTCTTTGCATATAGATACACATAAAGTATCATTATTTTAATCTAATGGACGTGGTTGTTAAAATCACCAATATTTAATTAAATATGCATTGTTATACCTTTGCTCAAGTCAACTTCAATTCAAATTCTAACACATGTGTGTATACCCTTCCTTGCTTAGTTTGTATATTGTTGTAAGTCCCCAATATATTTATGTTGGCTTTTGAAAGATCATCTCATCCCAAAATAAGTAGGGGGGATTCAATATTCAAATCCGACAGAGTGGGGTTGAAGAAATGGATATTGAAGATGGATTCAATTATAGAAACTATCTTTTGAAAAAAGGTTAGTTTTGCCCCAAAAAGAAAGTCCCTCCTTTGAGACCTTGCCACAACTTCCATAGTTGTGAAATTTTACAATAATAGAACCTCTAGAGTAGAGGTTTACCATATACTTAGAACTTAGGTTGGAATTGATTTGATTCTTGAACTCTTTAGATGATGACTAGAGATCATTAAATACATAGTTTGAAGCGTTTGCTTGTAGTTATTAATGAACTTGTTAACCATCCATAGATGAATACTTCCCTTGCACATGTGCTTGATTTTGTCAATAATGAAAGAATCCTACTATGTTTTTGGTATATTCGACAAGACTACATCTTTAAAATAAAGAAGATTCAATTCTTAATGCTTTGCAATCCTGTAAGAGGGAGGGACAATCGAAGTCACGCAGGAGGAGGTATTCCCTTTGTTTAGCGAAACTCTACAGAGATAAAGCACTAAATGCAAGATTAACCCCTTGTTTATGTGATAATTAGGGAATATATATCTATTCTCTCAAAGATTAGTCTTATATATTCAAAAAGAATTTCTCATTTATTCTAAATAACACTTAACACTGTTTATAGAATAATTTCTCACCATTACAATCACAATAATCATTTTTCAAGGCAAAAACTACATCAAAACTTTTTGAATATGCAAGTAGATAATCTCCACAAATGAAGATGAAAACATATTTTGAGCATGTTTAAAGTGGATTAAAATATAATAATAAAAGACACAACAAAAATCTTGATACAATAATAGCTCAAATAATTATCTTTAACAAAAATCTATTAAAAATTACTATAAAATTATAAAATGAAATTAACATTAATAAATAATCAATTAATTTATATAAAATCCCAATTTAATCATGAATAATTACTTAATTCTTTAAGTTCCACTTCAAAGAAAGCATTGACACATCAGCTAGAGAAAGGTGCATTATTGTTTTGGAGTAAGAGAAGGGTGCATTATTGTTTCGGAGTTCTATGTCCCTCGCATCAATAAAAATTTGATGTGCCCAATTATTTTTCCAAAGTAAAACTATTATTCAACTTAAATAATAGAATGTATAATATTTCACATTCTATAAAATGTATAATATTTCAAATTCTTCTGAAACACAAATATATGGCTGTCGATGACATGATCGGACGGTAGATATTCTATCCCGCCTTTAAATTCAAATCCTCTTGGTAGTTTGGCGCCATTGCGCGTATCCCTCTCAACGAGCTCAGTAGCTCGCATATGAACAATCATGGTTTGCAATCGCATAAACATTGCCCCAGAATCGATCCACGAGCCACCAGATCTCTCTCTGCACGACTTCCAACCATTCATCTGCGTTTCTTCGTGGTCAAAACGATTTCAGAAAAGGTATTTTTCTGCTCAGAGAGTGCTAAAATTGCAAAGCGCCATTATTTTCTTGTCGCCGTCATGAATCCTCTACGCCTTGTCCTAATGAAATTATTTAGAGTTCTTGATTGGAAAAATTTGCCATATTTCAACTTTCTGGAAATATTTCAACTTTTTGCCTTGCAGTTCATTCCCCAATGTCACTTCAGGAGCACGCAGGTAGTGATAAAACTTGGGTCTGGCATGCAACTGATTTCTCAGATGGGGAACTGAAGGAAGAACTCTTCTGCATTCGTCTTGGCTCTGTAGACAGTGAGCACTGTTCTTAGACTCTTCTAATCCTTGTTTGTATCATGTATGCGGATTTTGAACTCTCTGCTATACGGTCTTGTCATTCTCCTGTTGTAAGCAGTACTACCCGAGATAACTCAATTGACAAATGCCATTCCACTCTACTGCCCGAGATAACTCAATTGACGTATGCCTCATGAGCTGCACTGAATTTTTGGATTTCTTACTTGAACTTGCTGGTTTTTAAAGGTCTTCCTTGAACGAGCTCTGCAAAAGTTCTGTTATCCGGGATCTGTACTAATATAGAAGCAGAGTTGAGCAATTAGAGGAGCATCTATGCTTTCAAAATTACCCAAAACTCTCACAAGCCAACTCCGACTGCCACCGACCTAGACTGTTTCATTTATACTGTGATATGCCTCTCCTGTAAACTTTCATATTTCTTTTGAGTACTAAGTAATTATGAAACATCGCGGCAACTGTTGTCAGGAACGGTGGTGGGGAAGCAGTAGAAAAGATGGATTGAAATATTCAACGCCCACTTAGGTCATTACCTTGAGTATTGGGCTCTTTGAGAGCCGAAAACTAAACCAGCCTTAGTTGCTGCTACTAATAGCCGTGTGCAACCTGCCCTTTTATTTTGTCCGAGGCCGATAAGGCAATTTGGTGTGTACTTGATGTATATATACCTCAGCTCAAATATAATTTAGTGGCAACCAGTTCCCTCGTTTGCATAAGTTTGTTAGCGTTCTATAATTGATGTGACAGTCAAATGTTTTTGCGATAATTGGGGTATTGCATTCTTCTTTGATTATTGGTCTGTTTCTTCGCGCTTCCCCTTGGTTTCGTATTTGAGTGGAGGGAATATCGTTTTAGTGTTGCATATATCCACATTAATCACAAATTTATTGACCAGATCTCAAAGTTTTTGATATCAGAGGTTAAGACGAAACCATATTTTACACTCAATTGATCCAGTTGTTAGTAACTTAGTTGTTTGATGGCTTTAATGAAAATTCAATCCACCAGTTTCCCTAATGGCCTTTTCCTGTTCACTAAACTGCTAAACAATCATTCTAACAATCATTCTAGGGAGTGATTAGGAGAGTGCACTTAGACACTTGGTGGGAAATAGTAGCAGTTACACTTAGGAGAGTATCATCATGTGCTGGCAGCCAAACTTATAGCAGTGACTATGCATTAGAGGCCATTGCAAACCTTTCAAGGCATAGTGAGAATGGGTTTTCTGTAAGCATTGAGTTATATTCTCCGATGCTGTCAATTCCCTGAATGACTGGTATCTCTTTTCTCCCTTACAAGCGCTTTCCTTTGACACCTGAGTTTCCCCAGATCAGCATCATAATACGAGATAGATCTCTACACAATTGTTCCGCTGAGAATGTTATTGATGTCCATGTGACATTTTTGTTGTTTTTTAGGGCAGTTTAACTGAGAATTTTGATGTTCACGTGACTTCTTTTTGGGCAGTCTGAAAGGTTCAGTTCAATTCAACGAGTTCATTGCCACCAAAACTTAAACAGTTGAAAGCTCAAAAATATCTGCAAACAAGCTTAAATCCTTTTTGACACGAGTGGATATCTTGTAGGGCTCTGTAATCGTTAGACTGTTTTTGCAAGCTCAGTGTGGTAGAGATGTTGTAATGTAATGTCCTCAAGCACTGTACTATGACTATAAATCAATCTGCAGAGGATGAGCAGTTCTCTGTTCAGTTCCATATGGATCAAGAGGGGTGCTTGAACCTGAAACTTGCATTGCCAAGCGGTCAAAAACAAGTATCTCCTTCTCTTCCTACTAACATCCTGACAGAAAAGGCCAATCTGATGGTGAATCCATGCTCTTATGCTTTGTTAATACCAATACTCTTCAGAGAATGATCCCTTTAATATAGAAATTTGACCTTCTTTCTCCATGACTTCATCTTCTAAAACCTGTACTCTGTGCCACAAGTCAGTTGCCTCATTCCGGATGTTTAGAATAACCTGGTCTTTAGCTTCTGCTGCTTGCTTAAGCAATATATTCTGCTTGATCATATCACTCTTTTCGGCCCTTAGTCTGCACATTTCATCATGCATATGACATATTTTCCCTTTCAAATCATTCATCAGATTTTTGGAATGTATCAATTCAGCCTCAGTTTCAACCTTTTTGTAGTTGGCATTTTGCAATTGTCTATGCACTTGCAGGTGTTCAGTTTCTGCAAAAAGCAAATCTTGGTTTGCAACAATGGCTGTTAACTTTCGGGTTAACTTTCCCATCGACTCTTCACGTTTTGCAATCTCCATCTCAGTATTCAGTACGATGGAAGATTGTAGTAAATGATGCATCATATTGACTAAAAGTTCTAAACGCTCAAATCTTTACATTATTATGGTTTAAATAAATCTAACTTGACATTCTGTGATGGAACGAGCTGCCTATCTTTCGTGGCATTTTTGGGAAATTACATAATTCATGAAAATAGTGTTTTGTAGCATGCATTCCCATGTTCTTTGTTCTTAGATATTCTCTTCTTTCTTTTCCTTTATCTATAATTTGTTCGTAAACCATGATGACCCGAAGTTGGATACAATTGGGAAAAAAAGACTGCAGGAGATAATGGTACACAGAGGCCTTTTATGTACCAAATAACCTGTTGCTAAACTGTACATTCCATTGACAAAGAACTGCTACTATACCATCTTCTTTACTTCCTAGTATAATATCCATGTTTTCTTAGACCAGTGTTTTATCCACCTTGTGTTCATTTCAGGGGAACCACTACCAGGACAGTGCCGACTGGTTACAAGCTCAAGGGGAAGAAAAGAGATGAATTTCATAATCACATTCTGCTTTGAGAATGAGTTCTATATCTTGATGACTTTCATATAATCTAAGACCTCGTGGAGATGGTTTTTCTTTTTGGTTTTTTTTTCACACCATTGACAGACCCTATATTTAATTTGCATGTTTGCATTTTGAACTTCTACAGAATCCCAGTGGTATTACTAGCTTTGGGGCCTCGTCTATTTCTTCTCTTGGTTTTTTTCTTTTCAGACCTCTGATTCTAGGAAATCTATTGAGCACTTGTTAAAAGGAGGAAAATGATCTTGAACCAGATTCTCTCTTAAGCAAGAGAACGATACAAGTGCCTTGTGCTTATAAAATTTTCTTTTATTCTAGTTTAACAGATTATCATTAAGGTTGTCAATCCTGCATCCCTGCAGAGTTTCTGCATCAGGGTTGTGGGATTTTGTGGATCATGTGCACCAAATGTTCTCTAGCAAATAGTGCATCAAGAACAAATAATGCCCTGCGAGATTCTGTGTTTGTTGAATTAGATTCCAGGCTTCTAGAGCTTCATCCTATTTCACCCTACCAGTACTTTCATATTGCCTTGAAGCAAGCCCATGGTTTACTATTCACTATTCCTAAGCTTCATTTGAGTAACATCATAATGCTGCCTAAGTATCAGATGTTGCTGTCTGAGATCAGCCATTTCGACTCTAAGAGCTCTCAATGTTCCACCCATAATGATATTATCCTCTGTATTCTTGGAAAGTACCATCTGCAAGCCTTCCACTCTTTCAGCTAAAGAGCTCATCTGCAACGTGTATAAAAGGGCTTAATACATGATGTATTCTACCATTGATGCTAATAAAAATAATCCTTCAAAATAAAACTCTTAAGCTTCAAAATTACCTCCTCCTCTTTCCGCTGGGCAAGTGTTAGAAGATCCTCATTTATATTGAGGTAATCTGTAACATAGCAATTTAGTTGCCGTGTTTCTTTTTTGGCTTCTTCCACAGTTCCTAGGTCTTCTATTAGACCTTCACCTCGGGTTGGAATTTCTGATGCATCTTCAATGTGTTTTAATGGAGAAATCCCAGCCCACAGTTTTAACGATCACTACCCGATATCAGAATCTATTGGAAGCCCAGATATTTTATATGAGGCCGTTGATTTAGAGGAAGATCCGAAGATGTATCAAATTCCACAAACAAAGAGACTCGTGCCTTTGATCCGAAAACAGTAAGAACCAATTACAGTGATAACATAGGTTTGAATTTCTAGGCACTTGAAGCTTCATGAAATGAACAATGGAGATTGACTGCAAATATGAAGAGGCCCACCATGATGTTTAGAAGCCCCTCGAGCTTGAATCTCCCGTTCAAAATGGCCATACATGAAAAATTTCAAGCCCCTTGATGAAGCATCTTGAATCCCCTTTCAAAATGTCTTACATTAGGCAGTTACAAAAAAAGATATATGCAGCCCATGTTTCCTGCTCCAGACAAGCCAAATCCCAAGAAAGCTTTCCTAACAACTTTTGGAACATTTTTTTTGTATCCTTAGTCATTAATTGATACATTTTTGGAATGTTTTTCTAAATGAGAAATTGTAGCTTGCCATTTCTTTTAATCAGGATATGAATAGTTTCTTGAAATTTTTAGTTTATTTTTGGAAAACAGTGTACAGTAACTTACAACTATACCTTTGACTTAGGTACAGTGCTATGATTGTGATTTTTATTTTTACAATTGTCTACTGGTTCCTATGCCTCACACTTATATCATTGATGGATTTGCCTAGAGAACCAATGAAAGCTTCCATCAGCCCCTGTTGCCTTTAGCTGGTCTCTTGCCTTTTACTAACAGACCTGGAGCCTATTCTAGCTTGAAAGAGCATTACGATGGACATATAACGTACGGAGTTGTCTCCATCTTTTTATAGCCTTTAAACTCTTCTTTACCTGTGAGTTTTCTATTCTTATCTGACATAACTGCTTGTGACCTTTGGGAAACGTTTCAACTTTCTCTTGTTGGCGTAGTAGCTACAGAGAAGGGTATTGTGTTTATGTTTCTCGAAGATACCTCTGCAAAGTCCATGAGTTTGGAAATTTTCATTTTAGTGAACCTATTGGCTTTAAACCTAGCTGCTTTTTTGGCTTGACAAGTCATCTACATGGGTTTTCTTGTAATGTACAAGTTATACATTAATTTGTAGTATGTACATGGGTTTTCTTGTCATGTACAAGTTATCCAATTAATGTATGGAATGGAATACTGTCAAATGTTCTTGGTATTTGCACAGTCATTGTTGAAAGCTTTATGGTTCATCTGCTTGAGTGATAGTAATTATGTGTTCTACTGCGTCATGGGAGTAATGACTGTGCTGAGAAACTTCCAAAATAAAGAAAGAATAACAAAAAAACACATTGTAGAAATATAAATAAGATAATAAGATTATTATAGAAAACTGTTGAAATATTATTATTAAAAGAAGATATGACAAAATGGCAGAGTCAGGAAGACGTCCCCTGAAGAAATTCTTTTTGCTGACCAAACAATAAAAGTCCAAATCATGTATATATCCACTAGGGTACATGTAGCTGTTATATAGCTTCATGTCCAAACATAAGCATAGTTTAATTGTTTTACATTTTAGTTTTTTTTTTGGGTATATTTTCCAGTTAATTTTGCCTAAAATTTGGTAGGTATCTGTTGGAATTATAACTTTATGCACTCTACAATTCTGTGACCAGCTGAATGTCAAGCAATTGAACCGCGATTTAAATCCTATTTTGTCAGCAATAAGTACTATACTTTGTCTTTATTTAGTGTAGAGAACCAAGCACTTATTCACTTATCAGCATAGTTAAGACTTGAGTTTAGGGTGGCTTTAATTATCTCTGGTAATAGCAAATGATACGGAGGATTGTGCATAACCCACCCCCTTTTTGATTCCAATAAGCAGAGGTGGTCACTATGGTAATCCGATTTCAATTTGTAGTTAGAAAATGGGGTCACAACTTTCCATATTTTTTGTTTTGTTTTGTCTTTTTACATCAAACAATAGTATATTTATTAGAACCATAGTCAACTAAACAAACATGAAACAATTTATTTGACAGGTGGAAGAAGTGATAGGCTTAGAGCAATTGAATTGTAGGCCATGCTTCTTGACAAATTGATGAACAGATGTCTCCTTACTTGAAATTTAGGTTGGCACCATGGCACCATCCTGTCCATCATTATACACTAATCTTGTCATTATCTTCTTCACTGTGAATGACTGGCCTGTTCCCTGCAAATAGATCTGGGCATAGAGGAGCCAATCCAAGAACAGTAATCTCTAGCACAAGACAATATTAATGATCTAAATACCTAATCATGAAGCTTGAGTTTGATTTTTCTCTACTGGTTCTGAATCTCTGATTGAGGATCTCCCACTCGTCATTATCAAACCTTCTCCTTCATCATTGGCATCAGCTGCACTGCTGAGGTACTTTGGTTGGTTGTCATTGGACTTGAGAGCTTGAAGTTTCAAATGATTATAGTAACAGACAGCCAGAAAAGCCAGTCCACACCCACTCAAGTTTATGACTGTAACCTTTTCATTTATTACAGACAAAGATTATGTTATGAGCAGCCAGTCCTTGACAAGACCAGCAACATTCATAGTCAAGGCTGAAGTCTTTCCTATCAGAAAAAACACTGCAAGATTAAGAGCCAAGGCACAAGCAGAAATGTCATGTAATCCAAATCAAAGGAAGAGACCCTGATTATCAGAAATGGGTATTCTACTAAGGCCCAGGGGGTGCTGAGAAAAACAAGGCAACAAGGAGCAACAAAGATGTGATGGGATTCAACTTAATCCCTTTTGATGTTCGTGGAATTTGTATGAGAACCAATTGGGTAGTCTCACATGCAACTGCACTTAACTGGAGAATCACCTCCCATGCATTCATCTTGGCCTCCCCATAAGCTGAAATAGTAACTCCAATGGATATGGCCAACATATTGGCCTCGGGCTCACCTTTATAAGCTTCTTTCTTCAGGGAAACCACAATCAAATACACAGCAATGGGAATTAGAGCTTTCAGCATTTGAAATAATGATACTGAGAGGAAAACATAGGCAGAATTTGAAAACCAGAGACCCAAAGAATACACTTATCAATACTATGGGTTCAACGAGCTTGAAGACTCTTACAATAGCAACAGCCAGTGTTGAGTAGAAGCCCATGTGAATCATGGTGGGACTGATCACACTAAAGTTGTCAAGCAATGGCAACTCCAATGGATATGGCTAACATATTGGCCATGGCCTCACCTTTATAAGATTCTTTCTTCAGGGGAACTGCAATCGAATGCATATCAAATGGGCACAAGAGCTTTCAACATTTGAAATATCGATACTTTGAGAGACATGCACCAAGGGTTGCATCATTTAGGATTTGTACTCAGTTTAGGTGTCATATTCAAGGGGAAGTTGTTATGCTTTCCACCACTTCATAGATTGTTAGAGTGATGAAACAAAAGAGGCTCCCTCTTGAGGCTAGATTATGTCATTCATATCAGCTGTGTTGTTGATGTCCTAGCTCAGCCAGGTCTTGCCAAAACTCTGTTGAGGTTCAAAATTTATTATAAACTGAAATGTCTTCACAAGAATTGACCTCATAAAATGCCATAATCACAAGATATGCCATACATGGCTGTGATTATGGCTCGCAAGACCCTTAGACTTTGAGCAATGAGGCTCGCAACATCACTTATGATATGCACTCTACAATTCTGTGACCAGCTGAATGTCAAGCAATTGAACCGCGATTTAAATCCTATTTTGTCAGCAATAAGTACTATACTTTGTCTTTATTTAGTGTAGAGAACCAAGCACTTATTCTGCTCATCTATAGAAGGGACAATGGTTGTTTGCCTATGAGGTATAAGGAAATCCTATCAGATGTTTTGTATTTTCGTATGGAATTGAATCATACTCCTGCACACTGTAACATTCATATATATCATAACAAGTGAAACAACTCTTTAACAAAATGGAGAGGGGAGGTGCAAGTAAAACAACTCTTTCAAAAAATGGAAGCTCTCTCAAATCGGGCAATGATGACTCCAAGGACTGCCTTTTGAGTTCTTTAATTTCCTTCGAACTCTCCTCTCCTTTTAGCAGACATTTCAAGGGCAAAGATAATTGCATTTCTAGCCTTCCCATTTTTTGTTCCTTTCTTGTGGTGGTTTTCCCAAAAATTTCCACCCTAAGTAGCGTTGTTGTGGATGAAGTTTACTATTTTCTTATAAATGACATTTTGCTCCTTCCTTCGAACGTTTCGAATAGCTTTAGGTACCATTGTTTCCTTTAGAAATGACGGTTCCATGTTTAATTCGTTGTTTCGTTATGATGTCCTCTCTTTAACCGTGGTGACCTACGTTTAGGTTGAGATCAGCTCCAATGGTTGATGGAAGAATGATTTGTCTAATTGTAGGATGTTGTCAATAGGTTTGTGCAAGGCTCTGTCTCACTAAGTGCCTTACGGAATAATTTTTACCCTTCACAAGTGGCTCCCACTCTCAACCCCTCTCCATTAAATCGACCCCTCTCCATTAAATTTGAACATGACATTTCATGAGTTAAATCCAACACAAACTACTTGATCCACACTAGATAGGTTTATTCTATTGTTAAATTTGAAAATGACATTTTATGGGCTAAATCCGACACAAACTGCTTGATCCACACTTGATAGGTTTATTCTATTGATATATATATATATATTTTTGTTTTGGTTACACTTAAACTACACAATTGTCATTGTTATATTTTTTTTAACTTTATTTTTTCTCACTTTAGGAGTTACTTTTAAAACAACGCATTTTATTTATTCTATTGTTGTATATATATTTTTGTTTTGGTTACACTTTAACTACACAATTGTCATTGTTATATTTTTTAACTTTATTTTTCTCACTTTAGGAGTTACTTTTAAAAAAACGCATTTTATTTATATTGGATATATTTTTTAATTCCATTGATTTGTTTGTATCATCATTGGTTGAAGATCAGCGAAAGTAATGTGGTGTCCGTGGCAGAAGATGAGCTAATGCGCATTCTCATATTGATGCGAAACTTTGTGCCTGGATATAAGCAAATTGTTGAGGGTGATTGGAAAGTGGCAGCAATTTCTTACAGGTCATATGATCTAGAAGGGAAAACTATTGGTTCTATTGGTGCAGGGCGTATTGGCAAAGAACTACTTAAGCGTTTGAAGGTATTCATTCTTAGGATCTAGTACTACTTCATGATGTTGCAAACTTCTTTTCAAAAATCAGTGCTCCATAATTCTTACGCATGCATGCTGTTTGTTTCAAAATTTCAATCTAATAATAATAAACATTACATGATGTTGAATTGAATTGCGTTCCTTTGTACAACCCTTCAATTGTAAGCTTCTTTACCACGACCGTCTTTCTATTGGACCCGAATTGGAAAAGGAAACTGGAGCAACATTGGAGACAAATCTTGACGAAATGCTACCTAAATGTGATGTACTTGTCATTAATATGCCTCTTTCTGACAAAACTAGGTGCGCCTTATCACAATTTCATAAATAATCTCTCCCATTATTCACTCAAACATCAATAACACCTATATATTTTGTAGAACTTGTGAACAAAAACCTAATTATTGTTTCTCTTGCCCTTTCCTTTTGGTTACAGTAGGGGAATGTTTAACAAGGAAGGTGTTCTCTACCAAGCCTAGCTTTTCTCTCAGAATCTTAACATCCCCTTTGCAAAGGGTTTCATTAGAATGACAACAACCCGCATTTAAAGCATTTCTCCACCCATCCTAATTAGAAATACAATTTTGGGTTCTCTACTAATTTTCTCCACACCCATTTAATCTAACAATGGACATAGAGCATGTATATTTATACTTGTGCGTTGGAAATACCATTTTATACTTTAATGTTTATTATTTTTGTTTTATTATTATTACTTGAATTTCTTCTTAACAAGTGGTTGTGTTTCTTTTGGTTTTAGTGAAAGTATGGGCTCCAATGTTGGCTCTCTTATTATGGAGTATAATTCATCTTTGAGAATTTTTCAATTATTAAAGTAGGTTAGTCAATTGCTTAAAATATTAAATTTATTTCAAAAAGTTTTTGTTACTTTATAGGTTAGACACTGACTTGAAATATTAAACTTATTTCAAAATGTTTTTGTTACTTTATAGATAAGGCGTAGATTTCTTGGCTCTATGATGAAAATAATGAAGGGAAAATACATGTTAATATGTTACTTGTGCTCTTTGATTGAAAAATACACAGTGAGAGAAAAATGTATATTATGCTAATTGAGGAATGTTTTTCACTTGTCGAACTTATAGTATTGAATTTAACACACTAACACTTTACAACAATGAACTAACAATATTCATGATGAAAATAGCAATATGGAAGATTTATCTGCATAATGAAAAAGGCAATATGGAAGATTCTGATCACGTTCCAAGGCATTTCTTAAAATGTGGATGTGACAAAAGGTTGTTGTGGAAGTTGTTGTTTGTATATGGAAAATTTCTTGATCATTGTGTATAATCCTAATGTTGATAGATATGTCTACTAAATGCTTCCAGTTAATGGGGCATTGATTTGAGCATTCAATATATTTTTATTCTTTATCAAAGTATTCTTTTGTTGTATTTGTATTTTTCAATTTATGCCTTACGGCGTTTCCTTTGCAACATCTGGCGCAAATGCTAGTATAACTTACCTCATTTTATGGTTAACATTGTATAACAAAAACATGCGTTGTGTTATGTAATTAATACTAACATGTAATATTGATTTTTTTTGTCAGAATGCTATAGGTAATGATTGCCAAGACGATGATCCAAATTATGTTCAACATATATCAGGAGATGATGAGGATGAGGATGATGGTGGTGAAGGAGGAGATGATGATGATAGTTGCGGTGTTGGTGATGATGTGGATCAGAGTAATGAGGATGGTCAAGATGATCATGAGGATGATCTTGGTGGTGGTAGCTAGGCATGCACATGCATTGTTTTTTATGAAGAAATTATTGTGTAGAATGACATTGTTATGTTTAGATGGGTGTTGTGAATTTACCCTATATCAATGAGACATTTTGATTTTGTAATCATACGATGAGTTTGATTTATGTATGTTGTTAATTTATCGTAGAATAACGATATTCATGAAATATTTTGATTTGTTAATCATATTTGAATTTTACTTGTTTTGATTAAAAATAATACTGATTTTATTAGTATTATGTTGCTATTTTATACATGTTTTGAAAATTGTTAATGACACATTGTTATTTTTTTGGATGGATGTTGTCAATTTCTCTTAAATTTCTTTACAAATGATTTTGAATTGTGATGTCTGCTTTAATGATATTTAGAAACTATCATATATTTCACTATGAATCTATAAATGGGGTCATATATGTAAAGAAAAATATACTCTATATAAGAAGTCAAATGCGGATGTAACCATGGATGCAAAATTGAAAGTAAAATTGGATGTTAAACTAGGAATTAATACAAAATGCAAACAATTGACATACAAAGTGTTTTAAATTAGAAGTGAAAAATTGTGCAATAGTTGACACAATGAAGGGAACAAAACATGGCATACAAAAGGATATCAAATTGGGCAAAAACAAGGACACATAAATGGGCACCAAATTAGATGCAAAAAAAGACAACAACTAGATGTAAAATAAGATGCAAAGTTGAGCGTTAAAAAGAAGCAAAAAACGTTACAAATTAATATGCCAAATGATGATGCAAATAATGGTGTAAATTTGGGATGCAAACTTGGGTGCAAAAAAGGAAAAAAAAAAGATGTAAGAAAAGACATAAAACAAGATGCAAAATGGGGCTGAAAAAAGGTGAAACCAAGGATGCCATATTGGATGTAAAAAATGATTCCTAATCACATGCAAATTTAGGCTCGAACTCAGACACAAAATTATATGAAAATGTGGACACAAAATGAGGCAAAAAAAGATGCAAATTTGGATGGTGAAAACGATGTAAAACTAGACACCAAAAAAATGCAAAATTGGATGAAAAAGTCGGTGTAAATAATGGTGCAACATTGGACACAAGTAGACACAAAAAAATGGTGCAAAAAAGGGCATAAAATAGCTTAAAATTGGATGCAAAACTTGGTGCAAAAACAAATACAAAACTAGACGTAAAAAATGGCTCTAAATTGAATGTACCATTAGACACAAAATAAGATGCAAAGGTGGACACAACACATGACTCAACATAAGATGCAAATATAAATGCAAATTTGGATGCTCAAAATGATGTAACATTAGATGCAAGAGATGGTGTTAAAAATGATGCAAAATTGGATGAAACAAATGACGCAAAATATGGTGCAAAATGAGATGGGAAAAATGGAGACAAATCAAACGTAAATGTGGATGTAAAAAATGGTCCAAAAAAAGATGCAAAAATGGGCACAAAAATGGATGCAAAATTTGGTGCTAAATCAAATTCAACACATGGTGCAAAGATAGGCACCAAAGCTGGTGCAAAAATAGAAGCAAAAACTAGTGTAAGACTAGATACAAAACCTGGCGTAAGACTAGATGCAAAAACTGACACAAAATGGATGCATAAAAAGACGTTAAATTGGATTCAAAATACAGTGTAAACTTGATGCAAATGATGGTGCAAAAATGGAAGCAAAGAATGACACAAAATAGGAAGCAAAAGAGAATGAAAAATAGATGCAAAAAATGACACAAAACTAGAAGCAAAACCTGTCATAAAATAAGATGCAAATCTTGGTTCAAAATTTGACGCAAAAAATGATGCATAGTTTGGTGTAAAAAATGATGCAAAATCTAGCGTGAAAAAGGATGCAAAATCAGGTGCAAAAAAGGACGCTTTAAAAATTGTACAATAGAGCCAGATTTAGCGCCAGGTTGCTCATCACAATTACAAAAAAAATGCACTAAAATCTGGCGCTAAATCTGGCGCAAATCGCTGGTTTTGTTGTAGTGAGATCCCAATTCAAACAATATTTCCAGAAATTGAAGAGGAAGGAAAAATCATATTGGAACCTGAAGAATTCATAGAAACAAGAACCCGACAGCTACGAAATCGATCAATTTCAGAGTATCTCATCAAGTGGAAGAACTTACCCGCTAAATATTCCACATGGAGGAAAAGAATTTTATACAGAAACATCAAGAACTACTCAAGCATTGAGGACAACGCTTTTTGAAGGAGAGGGGCATGTTAGGCCCCTATAATACTAGTGTAACCCCTTATTGTTATTAGTATAACCCACTTATTATATTGATGTACCCATGTAGTGCCCATATTGTTACTATTGTGCCCCATAGAAGCCCACTATTGTTATTATTATGCCCTTACATTATTATTGTTATGTCAGCTCTGATTATGTTATGACCCCTTAGACTCCTATATATAGAAAGGAGGTCTTTTCATTTGTATCATCCAAGAATTGTTCATTTATGTAATGTAAAGGAGGTTGCCTCCTCGAAGAGGCTGAATTCTAAGGCGTGGATTTATCTTTTCTATCTTTTCTTGAGCTGGTTTCATAACAATTAGCTTCAAGCAAACCAATATGACAAACATAACAACATGGCACCCATACCACTTATTGGAGATTTATAACACAAATCATGATAGTATTTACATCCATATACATATATACATATACCAAAAATTCTTTCCCTCAATCGGAAAACAAGGGAGGACACATAGCCTGCATCTGATCATCCATCTCCCGTGTAGCTTCATCAAGCCCAAAGTGCTTCCACTGCACTTTAAATTGATCGAATGCTCCATTCCGAATCATGAGCATATTTCTCTGCAAAATATGTTGAGGTTCGAGCTAGAATTCTCCCTTTGCCTCCACCTACAATACATACCAATAAATAAGATGATCAACATCCTTTGCATATGTTTTAAGTAATGAAACATGTAAAAAGTCATGGACTTTCATTGTTGGAGGCAGTGCGAGTCTGTATGCCATTAGTCCAATCCTCTCAAGTATTTCAAAAGGCCCAAAATACTAAGGTGCTAACTTCAAACATGACCGGATCCTCAAGGAGATTTTCTTGGGCTTGATGCGCAAGTACACATGCTCTCCAACCTGAAACTCCTTAAATAACCTATGTTGACCTACATAACTTTTATTCCTATCCTATGTTTCCTTTAGATTCTTCTTTCTAACCTACATTTCCTGTTCCATTTCTTCCAAGATGTACAGTCATATCAACACCTTATTCATTGGATCACTCTAATTGATGGGAGTATTGCAACTCCACCCACAAAGTGCCTCAAACAGACTCATCCTCAATGACTCTTGATACCCATTGTTGTAAGAAAAATCAACCAATGGAGGGTACGCCTCCCATCTCCTTTGCTGATGCATCACATACATCCTCAACATTTCCTCCAAGACTATGTTGACTCTCTCTATCTGTCCTTCTATCTGCGAATGATAAGTTGTGATGAAAACCAAATTTGTCCCCAAATCTATAAACAACTCCTTCCAAAACTTGGAAGTGAACTTAGCATCCCTATCCAATACAATATTCTTTGGAACACCATGCAACTTCATTATATATCTGGTGAAGACCTTTTCTACATCACTAGCTGAATAAGTAGGCTTCACTGGAATTAAGTATGCTACCTTTTTCAACCTCTCCACCACAACCATTATGGAATCATTCTCTCTAGATGTCATAGGGAAACCTATAATGAAATCCATTGAAATCAATTCCCATTTCCACTCTGGAATCAGGATCATTTGTATTATACCACCTCGATGTTTACACTCTGCTTTTACCTGCTAACAATCCAAACATCTAACCACAAACTCTGCCACTTCCCTCTTCAAATTCGACCAATAATAGAACTTATTCATTGTTGTCAATGTATTTTGATATCCTAGGTGACCTGAATATGATTTAGCATGAAATTTCCACAAGATACACTTCTTGAGCTCACTGTTGTGTGGCACATAGATCATGTCCCTAAATCTAACCAAACCATATGTTGTAAGATAATAGTCCACATCTTGTTCACATTTATCCTGTTGTAACCTGTGACTAAGCTCCCTATACCTATCATCTTGTTGTCTTTCCTATAAGATATGATCATGTAGATTTGTCCCATAAGATCTCATAGCTTCTATGTGATTCACCTACACTCTTTTACAAAGAGAATCTGGAACCATATTTTCCTTTCCCTTATTGTACCTAATCTCAAAGTTGAACTCACTAATCGTGACAACCATTTAGTTTTCATGGAATTAAGATTTGCTTTGTCAGACAAGTATCTCAATCCACTGTGATCACTCATAAGTACAAACCTCCTTCCAATAAGATAGTGCCTCCACATCTTCAAAGCTTGGATGATTTCTGCCAACTAAATATCATGTGTCACATAATTCTACTCGTGCTCATTCAGTTTCCTTGATTTGTAACATACTTTCTGTCCCTCTTGCATAAGGAATACACCAAGCCCTCTCTTTTAAGAATTGGTGCACACCACAAAATCTTTATCTAGATCTTTAATCTTAAGAACTGGAGCATTTGTTAACAATTGTTTCAATTGTTTAAAATTGGCTGCACACTCCTCAATCTATTCAAATTTCTTACCTTTTCCTTTGAGATGATATAATAGGATATGCAATTCATGAGAAGTTCCTAATGAACCTCCTGTAATAACCTTCTAATCCCATAAATGAACTTACCACATCCACACTCCTAGGAGCTTCCCATTCCATGATAGCTTTTATCTTTTCTGGATCCACTACTATGCCTTCCTTGGAAACTACATTCCCCAAGTAATGTACCTATGTTTGAAAAAAGCTGCATTCGCTAAGATTGGGATACAATTGATGCTCTCTTAGCAACCTTAGTATTACTTCTATTTGTTTTGGATGCTCTTCCTCATTCTTAGAATATATCAATATATCATCAATGAACAAAATAACCAACTTGTCTAGATAAGGATGAAACACATTATTCATCAAGCACATAAAAGTAGCTGGAGCATTAGTCAAACTAAATGGAACTACAGTAAACTCATAATGCCCATGCCTAGACCTAAAAGCAGTCTTGTAGATATCCTCTTCTCTGATGCGTACCTGATGGTATCTTGATCCCAAATCAATCTTTGATCAAATTGTTTCTCCCTTCCACTGATCAAAGAAGTCATCGATCCTCGACAACAGATACCTGTTCTTGATGGTTACCTTTTTCAACTTCCTGTAATCAATGCATAACCTAAGAGTACCATCCTTATTCTTTATGAAAAACATTGGTGCACTCCAAGGAGATACACTTGGCTTGATGTATTCCTTGTCAAGCATTTTCTTCAACTGCAAATTCAGCTCTACTAACTTTGGTGTGATCATCTTGTATGGTTCCTTTCATGTTGGTTCTTCCCCTAGTACCAATTCAATAGAAAATTCCACTTCTCTATGAGGTGGAAATTATGAAATCTCTGCAGGAAACTGTTGTGGCCAGCAACAACCCCCCCTTTGTTCAAACTAGTATCGACCACGATGAATGGGGACCCTTAGTTACATTTCAAAAAAGAAAAATAATAATAATAAAGATTTCTTTTGAAATTGCAAGCATCAGCTTAGGAAAGGTTTCTTGGACAACTTAAGCCTAAACCTGTGTTCATAAAAGCAAATCTTCAAGGTCGCAGCACGAAAGGGTAAGAAACGCCCACATTTCCCTTCTAAAGGCCAATATGCACATCATCTCGGCATTAATAAACCATGTCGCATCGCAATACGTTAACATCCATAGACAAAAGCTTACGAGTCCGCTGATTTGCGATATTGCGATGGCACGATCGCACATCGCAGAAATGAGGCGGGGTACGTTAGCAAACATTGAACCATTGCGATCCGCGATGTTGCGATGCTGCGATGCTACGATATGCGATATTGCGATCGCTACCGTTTGCGATCGCGCGGCATGCAGGATGCGTTGGCAAGTCATAAAAGCACCTTGATACGACTCCTTCCGGCACACCACCCAAAGAAAATCCACTTACTATAACCTGACTTGGAAATTATTGCGCTTTTAATGTTAGTAATGAATTAGTTGTCAGTTAGTAAGTGGCATAAAGACGCGTGCCTTAATGCGGATTTACTTCACGTAAGGTGGCGTATCTGATTTATCTCTTGCATTCAAAAACTCTCCCATCACCTTTTTGATCAACCTTTCCATTTCTCTCATAACCTGCAGGAGCGAAGTGCGAAGGCAAAAATCAAACAGAAACGATAAGCAAGATGGGGAAGAAGAACAAAGCTCAGAGCTCAGAAACAAGAGAAAAGACCAAGGAGATGGCGCCCCTTTACACAGATACCGCATGCAATAAAGATGCAGGAATTTCCACATGGGAAGGCATGTATAGACTGTTGGAGGAAGAGAACCCTAGAATAATCAAGGCAACTGCTGCTGTCGCAGATGCACCACGCTCTTCAGAAGCATCCCTGGAAGATCTAGCGTGCTCTTTCCTCCACAGAATAGCATCAAGGCTGAAGATCCTACCGTATACGGACATGATCAAGTGGATTTTAGATGACGCAAAGCTGCATCATAGGCAATTCAAAGTCAAAGGACATGGGCTCGTAGGATCGTTCGCGGCTCAAGACCTGAAGCTCATGTATCACCTTCCCGAACCTCAAACGATCTACAATGCAGATTTTGTTAGGAAGTTCGCAGCAGAGAATCCGGACCTATCAGACACTACCAAAGAATGATCGAAAAGGGATGAACCACTGAAGAAAGATAAGAACGGTATGTATAGCACTGGTTCCCTTACTTCTCCGTATTGTTTTGCTGCAGCCATGCTCTGTAGGCTATTCGGTAAGCCTGATATCAATAAATTTCCATCTGAATGGCTATCGTTAATTGATGCTGCGACTAACTCCGAGGTAATAGATTGGGCCAAAATCCTTTCTGACACTCTATACATGGCCATTCTTCACTATCGTTCTAAAAGATCCTTCTCCCAAAGGTTTTATCCCCCTTTTTATATGTCTTCCTACATAATGGACTCTATCTGTTATGTGTCTAAATTCCCCACTATGGGCTGGCAATGGACTACCCAGGACCCATTACCCATTCATGTCTACCATAAAGTCTTGTGGGATTCTCAGTTTGCCCCCCATTTTTACCAGATTTGCCACGGGCTCATACTGCCCATCCATAGAATGATATATGATAAAGACCCTCCGAGATGCTCTCCTGAAGCACAAAACGACATCACCTCTGTAGCAAGATGGTTTGGAGAAGAATGGTTTACCTACATTCGAGTTTTTGGAAGCACAGTACCTCCTCATGTCCTACCCTTGTACATCCCAGATAAATTGTTGGCCCGAGAGATCGCTTATCAGACTTGTTCTGAAGGTGGTTTAACTAAGGACCTAAAGAAAAAAAAGAAGGCCATTTAGCCTCCATTCCCCGTCACATGTGGGGCCTTCTCTTTATTCGATGTGGGACACGCTTTTGGTGAGGTGGAGAATGTGACGTGTCTCCAACTATTTAAACTCCCACCAAGGCCATTCGACCCAAATAAAGTCGCCCAGGAATTTACAACTAGCGTCAGGATAAGTGTGTTCTCTGGACAGAAAGATCCGTTTGACGACCTCTTTCAGAGTAAGAACTCGATCAAAGAAGTTTTGCAAGAAGCTCAGTCAAGGTTGTCCCCAGACAACCTCCGGAAATTCAAGTTGTATAGAGAAAGAAGGCTGGCTAACATTCCCCTGGAAAGACTGCGAGTGGCCACCAGAGAACCAACTCCGAGCGTCAGCCTCAGTGAACACTCCAACGCCTCCAAATCTAATTCCAGTGCCGTAAAAGAAATATCTCCAAATCCTGAAGAGTCTGTCCACAAAGAAGACAAGAACGAAGAAATAATCAAAGACACGGCTCAGTCAAGTTCGATGGCTCAACAACAAGTTGCCGTCTCACCACCAAGAGGAATTCCCCCTCCCGTCACTGAAGCACCTCTGGTTACAGCAGAAATGGATAAAGAATGGGAGACCTTCAATGAACTGATAAATCTTGAAGGCCAAGTCCCGCAAACACCTGTGAGCAATACTCAGGTGGTGCAAGAGGTCTTCTCAACCATAGTCAGTGGTACCGTAGAGACGGAGCATCTCTCTATCGCTCCATCCTCAGAACTTCTACTCGGCATAGAAGAAATCCCTCCACTGGACGTATTTTACAGTCCACAGCACAAGGCAGTTGTGAGGAGACAAAGAAAGAAAAGGAAGCTTGAAAATGCACTGGCTCAGAATGCTGAACACCTAGATGTCTTGTGGAAAGACCCGAATAACAATCCAACAGAAAATCTCACGAAATTGTCTCAAATTGCGGGAGCATATGCTTCTGCAACTATCGACAAGGCCTCTAAAGTTCAACAGCTTCTAAAAGAATGTGAAAGTCAAATACAACTGCTGCAACAACAGTTGCGACAAGCCAATGAGAACGCTGAAGCCTCCAAGCAGCTTGAAGAATTACAAGAAAGCTTTCGCCAGATGCAGGTGAGCCACCAAAGAAGTATTGAAGAAAAAGAAAAACAGCTGCAGACAGTGCAAGAAATGCATAAGGATGAACCCAAGCTGACAGAGTTTATTTCAGAGTCCATCGGCTTGAACGACTAATTGTCACAGCAACAGGAGGAAATGGTGCGCAAAATATCACAGTGGAGGGAGTTTTGTGAAATAAGCGACAAGATCACCAGCCAGGTGGTGGAATTGCGGAACGACTATGACCAGGCCAACAAAAGAGTAACAGAGTATCTGGCTTGGCAAAATGACGAGGAAGGGAAAAGAGCAGGGGCACCCAAGATTAATGAAAATCATAAAGAACTGCTCTTTAACAAGTGGGACGAGCAAATCACACAGGCGGAGCAGACAGCAGAGTCAGCGGCTACGCAGGCGAACATACTTATCGACTGTGTAAATGAAAATTTACACAGGGCCAACTTAGTTTCAGAATCCACTCCGGGGTACCTACCAATCGCATCGCAACTGGAGGCTGAATGGAAGCAGAAAGCACAGGCAAATGGGGAGACAATCCGGGCATTATCGAGGCTAAACTGGGAAAGTTACTGGACTTACTTAGTTAAGCCCCACAGCCAATGCATGATAGTAAGGTGTATCATGAACGCGGCCGAGAAAGTAGCGCCAACTCTTATGGATGCCGTTTTCACAGCCCAGTTAAGCACAGAAGTCGGCCAACCGACTCTTCTCAAGCCCATGCTTGAAAACTGCAATTTCAGAGACCAGATTAAGAAGTAATTTCAAATTAGAAAGTTGTTTTTCTTTTTGTTTTACAGAATTAGAAAAAGGACGGTCATTTGAGAGTCGTATCCTAAAATTTTGTAATAATACTATTATTAGGATTAGATAGTAGTATTTCAACCCTTCTCATTGCATTGGAGAAGGGTCCAGATATTTGTCAAAAACTTGTCCTCAGAACATGCACTTCTGCACCCTTAGAGGAGGTTTTGATGAATGGAAGGATCGTGATTTATTTATGTTTGCATTCTTATGTCTGCTACTGATGTTGCACTTATGTACTCTTGGTAGATGTTAGAAGCAAGTAGAGGTAGATCGTTATTGTTTGAAGTCTATGGGTAAGAATTAGTCATCAATGGTACTTTTATCTCTTGATTAATTTCTGCTTGTATTCTTAAAACGATATACAGCTGATATTGTTTGCATGTTAATGTATGAATATATAAGTTATCATTTGGCACTTCTGTACGGTGGATTTGTCTATTCATGTTTAATATGTGAATGATTTGATTATGCGATGTGTTGTTCACAACCGCTCTGTCTAACTTCTTATGCAGAATGGTTATCTTTATTGATTTATATTCTGATATCAGTTGAATGATCTTTATTACCAGCTGCTGTTAGAAATCCTCTAGATCGCATGACAAAAAGAAACATCCCGGGTTAATGTAAATTTTGTGTGTTGTTTTCATTTGATTATGGTAATTTAGGCTCAAAATTGTAAGATAAATTTACAGTAGTCTTTTAGAACGTTTCTTAGAAGTAACCTACTAAAATTCCAAATACACACACATACACATCCCATACATCGGGAAATTGGTCCCGTTATCCCCAGTCGGACCCGCTACTCCAAACGGGCAAGGAGCCGCTAACCAGGTTCCGGACCGGGTGGGTATCCCCCTTGTTGTTGACCCGACATCGGGGCCCTCAACAGAAACACATTCTAAAATTGTTGTAAAATTGGGTACTTTCTCAATAGATTCACATCCTCAACATCCTTACCTTTATCACTAGAAATATGTATTGCAAATAACACACACCCTTTTCTGTGACTACACTTTTACTGCGTAGTTGTAACCATTTTGACTTATGTATATTTCTTTTTACTATTGGTGCACTAAGATGTCCTATTACAAACAATCTCAATACCTACATTCATTATCAACCCAAGGCAAGTATTTTTATTTCAAGAGTGTCAACACTATATATGTTAAAATAATAATTTCAACTCCGAGTTTATTTGCGATGCGATCCATCGCAGATCGCAGATCGCAGATCGCTACCCTCTCCACTTCTCGTCCCATGCGCTGCGATGACGAATGATGATGCGATGCGATCCTATCACATATCGCAGATCGCAACATATGTGTGTGCCCCAATTTTGTGTTCCGACCAAATGGATTTTGCGATGCGATCTAATTAAAGTCAAAGGGTGAAGTAAGGGCCAGCATTAAATGAATTATACGTGTAGTAAAAGTTTTTTACTTACCGCCAGTAAATGTCAGTAAAACAGTAAATGCTATTTACTGTGGGTTGGTAAGTTTTGATGAGGTTTTTAATTTTGTTTCAGCGGGAGTATGGGCTCAAGTAATAGCTGGTAAAAACATTTAATTTTATTTTTTTATTTTACGGAAGCATGGCAAGTGGAAAACGTATGTAAGTCCTTTTGTTTTATTGCCATGAATATATATGTAATGTTTTTTTTTGTGTATCATAATGTAGAGGAGGTATGGTAATGCACAGCAGTGCGAAGTAATGAAATTGAAGAGTGAGGCACAGCAGTGCGATGTATTGTAACCCACGCAGCAGCGTGAAGAAAATCTGTATAATTTCCACATAGCAGTCAAAGTAATTTTTTCTGTAGTTGAAGTCTGTTTTTACAGCAGTGAATGTAAAAGAGATTTTTACACACAGCAGTGTAAAATCTCAGGAGAAGACAGAGTTTTTTTTGTTAAATGTTCTCGGTGAATCCCTCTGAGAGAGAGGAAGAAGATTGTAACAGCAGTTTTTTTAATGAATAGAAATGTGTGGTGTGTGAAAACTCTGTCTGGTGCAAATAATTTTATTTGTTTTGTTTCTGCTGTGTAAAAGATCCTGTGGAGGTGAAACAGAGCATTGCCTCTGTGGAGTTTAATTTCTTTGTTTTTGGGATTTTCCCATTAAAAATCTCCAACAGTGGTATCAGAGCGCAGTCCAGGCTCTTTGAAGGTGACAAAGAAGCTGAAGGGAGGAGCTTGTTGCAGCAGTAGATCTTCTCCAGCAGAGTGAAGGCTCAGTCAAGAAAATACTCAGGTATTTCACAAAGTTTTTTTTGTGTTGCTGAAGAAGCAGTCAGTTGTTTTAAACACACAGTCAAGGAATGGCCAGCACAAGCACTGGTATGGGTATGTTCAACACCCAGCTCCCACAGTTTAATGGGAAGAACTATGACTACTGGTCAATAACTATGACAGCCCTGTTTGCCTCTCAAGATTTATGGGAAATAGTCGAAGATGGTTTTGAAGAACCAGCAGATGAAACTGAGTTTAATAGATTAACTCCAGCAGAGAGAGATCTGCTGAAGAGCAATAGGAAGAAGGATTCAAAAGCCCGTGTGTTGTTGTATCTAGCAGTAGACCAGAGTGTGTTTCCAAGGTTAGCAGCAGCTAAGACATCCAATGAAGCATGGCAAACCCTCAAGACAGCCTATCAAGGCATGGAGAGAGTGAAGACAGCAAAACTACAATTGCTGAGGAAGGATTTTGAGAACCTGTGCATGAAGGAGTCAGACAATATTGACTCATTCTTCACTCAAGTAATTGGCCTGGTCACACAAATAAGATCTCATGGAGAGATACTTGAAGATAGGAGGATTGTGGAGAAAATATTGAGGGTCTTACCCTCAAAGTTTGATGTGATTGTTACCACCATTGAAGAGACAAAGGATCTCTCAAACTTTTCAGTTGATGAGCTTCATGCATCACTGATCACACATGAGCAGAGGTTGAGTAGAAATGAAAACTCATCTCTAGAGCAAGCCTTCAAGACCCAGATGTCCTTTGGAAGAGGAAGAGGTCAAGGCAGAGGAAACAAGAGAGGAAGAGGCAGAAGCCAGAACAGAGGCGGAAGGAACAGTCCAGCAAATGCTCAAGGAAGAGGCAGCGGTCCAAATCAAAACCAAGGCCAAGGCAGTAGCCAACAAAGAGGACAACAACATGCTCAAGGACAAAGGTATGAAAAATCCAATGTCCAATGCTATTATTGTAAAAAGTATGGGCATTATGCCAATGAATGTAGGAAGAAGCAGCATGATGTGAATAATAAATCTAGTGTGAATATTACTAGAGAAAATGTCAGCCAAGGTAATGTGATGTTAGCTTGTAACATGGCTGAAACAAATAGTGAAGATATATGGTTTCTAGACTTCGGTTGCAGTAACCATATGACAGGAAACATAGCTTTGTTTTCTGCTTTAGATCAAAGTGTGAAGTCACAAGTCACACTTGGGACTGATAGCAAAATTTCTGTTATGGGTAAAGGAGAAGTTAAAATATTTACAAAGCAAGGAGAAAGGAAAACCATAACAGATGTCTATTATGCTCCTGGAATGAGATGTAACCTCTTGAGTATTGGACAGCTTGTTCAAAAGGGTTACAATGTTTTCTTTGAGAATGATGTATGCACCATCATGGATATTCCACCCAGCAAAAGATGCATTGCTGAAGTGAAGATGACAAGGAACAGAATGTTCCCTCTCAGAATAAGAGCAGAATTGAAAAACAAAGATGCAATGGCAGCAGTTACCCAAGAGGCTTTCCAAAGCCAACCAAAAGATGAAAATTGGTTGTGGCATTTGAGATTTGGACATCTCAACTTTGGAGGTCTTAACTTGTTGAGCAGAAAAGGAATGGTAAGAGGATTACCATTGATAGAGAAATCGGACAGCCTTTGTGAAGGCTGCATATTGGGCAAACAACATAGAGAAAGTTTTCCATCAGGGAAAAGCATAAGGGCAAAGGCACCCTTAGAGATTATCCACTCAGATTTGTGTGGACCAATGCAAGCTCCATCATTAGCAGGCAGCCTATATTTCTTAACATTCATTGATGATTTTACAAGGAAGACTTGGATATATTTCCTTAAAAACAAAAGTGAAGTGTTTGAGAAATTCCAAAATTTCAAAGCACTTGTGGAGAACCAAAGCGGGCTGCATATAAAAGTTTTGAGAACTGATAGAGGAGGTGAGTATATCTCCAATGAATTCCTAAAGTTTTGTAGAGAAAATGGAATTCATAAACAGTTTACAGCCAGGTACACCCCACAGCAAAATGGAGTTGCTGAAAGGAAGAACAGGACCATCATGGATATGGCGAGGAGCATGTTGAAGGCAAAGCATTTGCCAAATGATTATTGGGCTGAAGCTGTAAATTGTGCAGTGTATATTTTGAACAGGTGTCCTACAAAAGCAGTGATGAACAAAGTGCCAGAAGAAGCATGGAGTGGGAGAAAGCAAGGAGTCACCCACATGAGAGTTTTTGGATGTGTAGCCTATGCACACATACCAGATCAGCTAAGGAGGAAGTTGGACAGCAAAGGGGAGAAATGTATCTTCATTGGATACAGTGAGGAATCCAAAGCCTACAGGTTGTATATCCCATCTACCAAGAATTTTTTTGTAAGCAGAGATGTTTAATTCATTGAGGAGGAAGCTTGGGATGGAAGCATAGAGAAAACAGTTAATGTTAAAAACTGTTTGTCTCATGATGAAGATGATGAGGAGATGGTAGAACTACATCCCCAAACAGCAGCGCCAACACAAGGACAGCAAGGAACACCCTTGAGGAGAAATGAGAGTGCTTCTCCAAGCACAGCACAAGGAGGAAATTCAAGTGCATCTTCAAGCACTTGCACACCAAGTTAAAGAGGTAAGAAATTCAGAAACTTAAGTGACATTTATAATGAAGGAATGAATTCCTTATTTGCCTTGTATTGTCATGTTGATGATCCTATTCATTTCGAAGATGCTATTAAAGATAAGAAATGGATAGAAGCTATGGATGAGGAGATGAATGCCATAGAAAGAAACAAGACATGGGATTTGGTTGAGCTCCCAAAAGGTAAAGAAGTTATTGGAGTCAAATGGGTCTACAAGACCAAGAGCAATGCTGAAGGCAAGATAGAAAAGCACAAGGCAAGGCTGGTTGTCAAAGGGTACAAGCAGCAGTATGGGAGAGACTATGAGGAGACTTTCGCACCGGTTGCAAGAATGGAAACCATGAGAGCAGTGCTGTCCATAGCAGCTCAAAACAAATGGAAAGTCTACCAAATGGACGTGAAGTCAGCATTCCTAAATGGAGTGTTAAAAGAAGAGGTGTACATTGAACAGCCTCTCGGCTATGAGAAGAAAGGTGAAGAGCACAAAGTGTGTAGATTGAAAAAAGCTCTTTATGGGCTGAAGCAAGCGCCAAGAGCGTGGTACAGCAGGATAGATTCATATCTATTGGATAATGAATTTGATAAGTGTGAAGGAGAACCCACCGTCTACATCAAAGAAAAGGATGGTAAAATTTTAATTGTTGTCTTGTATGTTGATGATGTTATTTTTACAGGTAATGATGACTACCTCATTGAAAATTTTAAATCAGTCATGAAAGAAGAATTTGAGATGACTGACATGGGCCTGTTGAGATACTTCTTAGGCATAGAAGTAGATCAAAATGAAAAAGGAATTTTTATCTCACAAGCAAGATATGTAAATCAAGTATTGGGCAGATTTAACATGCAAGAATGCAAAGCAGCAAACACTCCCACAGTAATGGGATTAAAACTCAGCAAAGAGGACAGCAGCAAGGATTTTGATCCTAGCCTGTATAAAATCATTGTGGGCAGCCTTATGTATTTAACAGCAACTAGGCCTGATTTAATGTATGCTGTTAGTTTAATTTCCAGATTCATGGAGAGGCCAAAGGAGGCACATTGGCAGGCAGCAAAAAGAATTTTGAGGTATGTGAAAGGTACCAAAATGTTTGGAATTTTATATAATGCCTCAGAACATTCAGATTTGGTTGGATACACAGATAGTGATTGGGCTGGAAGTGTAGATGATCGGAAAAGCACTTCCGGTTATGTTTTTCATATGGGTTCAGGAGCCATTTCATGGGCTTCTAAGAAGCAATCCATTGTAGCATTATCTACAGCAGAGGCCGAATATGTGGCAGCCACAGCAGCAGCATGTCAGGCAGTTTGGATGAGAAGGATGTTGAAAAGCTTAGGCCAAGAGCAGGCAAAAGCGACAGTGATTTTTTGTGACAATAGCTCAGCTATTGCATTGTCAAAGAATTCAGTGTTTCATAAGAGAACAAAACACATTGATACAAGGTTTCACTACATCAGAGAATTGGTGAACAATGGAGAAATTGTCCTAGAACATTGCAGGACTCAAGAACAGGTTGTAGACATCTTGACAAAGCCATTGGATCAGAAGAGCTTTGAATTTTTGAGGAAATGTTTGGGTATGATTGATAACCCAGCAGTTGAAATTAAAGGGGAGTGTTAAAATAATAATTTCAACTCCGAGTTTATTTGCGATGCGATCCATCGCAGATCGCTGCCCTCTCCACTTCTCGTCCCATGCGCTGCGATGACGAATGATGATGCGATGCGATCCTATCGCATATCGCAGATCGCAACATATGTGTGTGCCCCAATTTTGTGTTCCGACCAAATGGATTTTGCGATGCGATCTAATTAAAGTCAAAGGGTGAAGTAAGGGCCAGCATTAAATGAATTATACGTGTAGTAAAAGTTTTTTACTTACCGCCAGTAAATGTCAGTAAAACAGTAAATGCTATTTACTGTGGGTTGGTAAGTTTTGATGAAGTTTTTAATTTTGTTTCAGCAGGAGTATGGGCTCAAGTAATAGCTGGTAAAAACATTTAATTTTATTGTTTTTTTTTATTTTACGGAAGCATGGCAAGTGGAAAACGTATGTAAGTCCTTTTGTTTTATTGCCATGAATATATATGTAATGTTTTTTTTTGTGTATCGTAATGTAGAGGAGGTATGGTAATGCACAGCAGTGCGAAGTAATGAAATTGAAGAGTGAGGCACAACAGTGCGATGTATTGTAACCCACGCAGCAGCGTGAAGAAAATCTTTATAATTTCCACATAGCAGTCAAAGTAATTTTTTCTGTAGTTGAAGTCTGTTTTTACAGCAGTGAATGTAAAAGAGATTTTTACACACAGCAGTGTAAAATCTCAGGAGAAGACAGAATTTTTTTTGTTAAATGTTCTCGGTGAATCCCTCTGAGAGAGAGGAAGAAGATTGTAACAGCAGTTTTTTTAATGAATAGAAATGTGTGGTGTTGTGAAAACTCTGTCTGGTGCAAATAATTTTATTTGTTTTGTTTCTGCTGTGTAAAAGATCCTGTGGAGGTGAAACAGAGCATTGCCTCTGTGGAGTTTAATTTCTTTGTTTTTGGGATTTTCCCTTTAAAAATCTCCAACAATATATGCAATGAATTTAGAGGTCAATCTATGATGGAATCATTGCAATTTCTAATGTTTGTTTATCTAATTTCAATCCAAACACTTCTGAAAGGAATTCATAACACACTTTGCAATTCTACTTAACCTATTCTGAAAGAAAATGAATCTGAATAAAAATAGAATGAATCACACTTGGAAGTCTTAATTGGAATTGAAACTAACTTATTTAACATGAAAGGGAGTTATGATAATTGAACAACAAATGATGATTGAACAACAAATGATAATTGAACAACAAATGACCATATAAGCATCTCACAGAAAGCAATCAATTCTAGCTTTGAAATCTATGATAACGTTACTTAGAATGAACAACAATCTAATGTTGGAATTAACATAACCAATTCAATAAAGAGCATCACACATATGTAACACACAACTAAATCTTGAATCTTGAATAAACAACAAATGTAAATCAGAATCATCAATCCTCACGGTAATCAGAATGATATTAACTTAACAATAACAAACAGTAAATAATAAATAGAAATGATTATAACACAGGTGAAATAATATATCTTCTCTTGACTGGGCCCAAAGTCTCCAGAAGTCCCCGCTATTAGATACTCAGAATACGATTATGAATTAAACACAGTCTTCTTCATTAAAATAAGTAACAGAGTTACAACATCACCAAGATGAAAGTATTATATGTCCAAAAGAATAGTTACAATCTATGAATTTATAGACTAGCTATTCAGTTTACCTTTTTGCCTTATATAACATTTAGAAAAATAAATAGATAAAAGTGAATCCTCAGTATCAGGGGATCCTAAGCATTTCGCAATACTCGATCTGGTTCCATCATAAATAGCTTTGGTATGCCTGGTATTCTATTGTCCCGCTTGCCCCAGACACTGTCTTTTTCCTTTACTGACTGTTATTGTTCTATCGATTGAACAACCATCGTCCAATCCACGTCTCTACACATAAATATAGTAAAAGTGAGTTTTTCGTGCCTAGATTTATCTAATGTGTTACTAATCGGTTTTACCTGACTTTAGCTATTGTTTTCTCTATTTTGGTCCATAAAAAAAAAAAGATAAACATATGAAGATAAATGATAAATTAGGTTATTTATGAGGAGAAAATGTTATGAAACCAGCTCACAAAAAGATAAAAAAGATAGATCAACACCTTAGAAATCAGCCTCTTCGAGGGGGCAACCTCCTTTACATTACAAAAATGAATAATTCTTGGATGATACAAATGAAAAGACCTCCTTTCTATATATAGGAGTCTAAGGGGTCATAATATAATCAGAGCCGACATAACAATAATAATGTAAGGGCACAATAATAACAATAATGGGCTTCTATGGGGCACAATAATAACAATATGGGGACTACATGGGTACAACAATATAATAAAGGAGTTGTACTAATAACAATAAGGGGTTACACTAGTAGTATAGGTGCCTAAGATGCCCCTCTCCTTCAAAAAGTGTTGTCCTCAACGCTTCAATAGTTCTTGATGCTTCTGTATAAAATTATTGTCCTCCCATGTGGAATCTTCAGCGGGTAAGTTCTTCCATTTGATGAGATACTCTGAAATTGATTGATTTCGTAGTTGTCGAGTTTTTGTTTCTGTGACTGCTCCAAGTTCCAATATGATTTTTCCTTCCTCTTCAAGTTTTGGCAATATTGTTTGAATTGGGATCTTCTACAACTTTTGAATAAGTGGCCACACTTCTTCATCCTTCTTCCATTCATCCCTTGATTTTTTTATCCAATCTAGTTGGATAATACAAATAACACAAAACAATGCTTCCACATCCTCATCCTTTCTTGAGAGTGCATATGCAACAAAATGTTTCTTCCCTTTTCTGTAGATGATGTCAAAGTCATAACCCAACACATTTGTGACCCATTTTTTCTATTCTTCTAAAGATAATATTTGTTCTAAAAAGTATTTAAGACTATCATGATCCATTTTTACCTTGAATTGTCCTCCCATTGGGTAAGGTCACCATTTCTTAAGTGCATGTAGTATTGTCAACATTTCCTTCTCATAAATAGCTTGCTTGAGAGGTAGTCATAAAAATACCCAATCACCTACATCAAAACTTTTTTCACTGCGATGTTGATCTGCCTGTTGTTTCATTTTTTTCTTCACCAAAGTGGCGTTATCCTTTAAAAGTTGGAGAAATTGTTGTCGATGCTTGATGTGATCTTTCACTACTTGAATCTTTTTCTTCTTGATATGTCCTTCTATCTTCCAGTGCATTACAAGACATGGTCAGATTCATTTCTTGATGCTCTATGTGTTCTTTCACTTCTTGAACATTTTTCTTCTTGATATGTCCTTCTATATTGATAGTTTGAGGAGTGGTAATTTCGGCCAATGCATTACAAGATATGGTCGAATTCATTTCTTCTTTCCTGATGTGGTTTTTCATTTCTTGAACCTTTTTCTTCTTGATATGTCCTTCTATATTAAGAGTTTGAGGAGTAGTAATTCTTTCCAATTCTTTAGAAGATATGGTCGGATTCATTTCTTCTTTCTCTCGAGTTAGTTCCTAGTGTCTATCCTCTTCTTTTGACATTTCTTGATCCTTTTCTTCCTCCTCTCCAAAATCAATGTAAAATACTTTCTTCTCAACACACTTATGACCTTCAATTTATTTGTTATCACAATTGTAACAAAGCCCTTTTTCTCTTTTTTCTTCCAATTGTTGTGGTGTAAACCTTGTAGGTTGTGGAAGGCTAGGAGAAACAACACTTCCATATTTATAATTGTGAGGGGTAGACTTCCTTGTTGCCATAATTTTTCTTTCCACTTTGTTACAAAGCCCTTTTTCTCTTTTTTCTTCCAATTTTTGTGGTGTTGCTCTAAAGGAGGTGTTTCTCTTTGTATCCTCATAATATGCTATCATTTCCTCCATGAAAATTGACCATGTAACAAGTTGTTTATGAGAACAAATCCCTTTATACCATAAAAATTGATCTGGTTCTAAATATGAAGACGCAGTACGTACCTTTTGTAACAGTTTCACCTCATGTAGATCAAAATATTGCTCCATCTATAGTATCCAATTTACCAGATCCTTGCCATCAAACTTCCTCATATTGCCTTTTCTTGATTTTAGGAGCTCGATCTTGAAACGATTGTAACTCTATAATTGCAGATCTTCAAGTTCTGAAATTTCTTCCTACGGTAGATCTCTAAGTTCTCTTTCTAACACTGCAATTCTAATCAGAATTTTATTTTCCAAGAAAGAGTTATGCCAAATCTCCCACACTGACCTAATTATAGACTAGTTCAGTAGAGAAAACTTGTACAACGTGCCACTTCTCACTGTTTTGACCTTAGTACCTAAAAATGATATACAGAAAACTACAGGCAATCCTCGATCTGAAACTTCTTATGATATTTCAATCTGATGCCCAGAACAAAAGTTATGACAATTTTCCCAAGGTGACCTGTTTGGAATGTAATTTGGGGGTCTGCAAAAACCCTAACTTCCACAAATTATATCTCTGAACATATAGTGATATAGGATCTGGAATTTAGAGCCGAGGTTCAGACCAATTTATTCTCAAACGGGTATTTGTTTTAGCTTCTGAAACTTTGTAGCGAAAGTGTTATAGTGAAAATTCCACGATGACATGTTTTAGATGAAATTCTAGAGCTTGCCAAAACCCTAACTTCCTTAGATCATATCTCCGAAAATATAACACGAAAAGATCTGAAATTTGGACTCACGGTTTAGACCAATTTCTTCTCAAATGGGTTTTTTTTTAGATTCTGAAACTTCGAAAAAGTTATATCAAAAATTCCACGATGACCTGTTTGGGGCAGCAAAACCCTAGAATCCACAGCTCTGATACCAAATGTTATGAAACTAGCTCACAAAAAGATAAAAAAGATAGACCAATGCCTTATAAATCAACCTCTTCAATGGGGCAACCTCATTTACATTACACAAATGAACATTTCTTGGATGATACAAATGACAATAACTCCTTTCTATATATAGGAGTCTAAGAGGTCATAATATAATCAGAGCTGACATAACAATAATAATGTAAGGGCACAATAATAACAATAATGGGCTTCTATGGGGCACAATAATAACAATATGGGGACTACATGGCTCACCAATATAATAAGGGGGTTGTACTAATAACAATAAGGGATTACACTAGTAGTATAGGTGCCTAACAGAAAAAATACCTTTTTCTCATCCCAACATACTACCCAGCTTACCTCCTCCTTATACATCCTGAAACTATTTTTCTTTTAAGCACATCGAAAGCATGGTTCGCTTCTTGATATGTTAAGTTATAATCATTGTGGTACCTATATGGGGGATACCAAATACTTGGGCATCTATATCGGCACCCTATCCACTCAGATCCCATGCTCAAGACCATGTTGATGTACTTATGTAAGTGAGTGGAGGCAGCTTTGAAATTCCTGAATCCAAACGGGTCGCTATTTCTGATAGTATTGTTGGAGGCTTCCCATTTCTTCCTGGCTGTAGATAAAGCTTCTTCTTTGATTTCTTGGAAGCACTCCTTCCCAGCCTATATAATTTCTATGTGCAATGATGCTAATTGGCCCACAAAAACTGTTCGTTTCATAAACTATTTGTGTTGGACAAGGAGGTGTATGGGTTTTGTAGGCTCTCCCCTAACCCACAGGTCTATGCCATATTCTCATTTTCTAAAAGTATTATGGGCCTTGGCCCATTTGATCTGGTTAGTGGAAAATGAAAGAAAGGCCTGGAATTGGATATCCCTATGAAGGGGCTAGGATTGTTGTCTCTGTCATCTTCTAAAAATAAATTATGCATGTACAATTCACACAAGAGGCATTGTACCTGTTTGTTTTTCTCCTTGAAACACTTAAAAAAATCCGGGGTGGTCTTAATTTCTACTGACTTGCCAGCTTTAACAGCTTTGACCTTCAATAGGAGATATCTCTCTAGTAAGAACAATGCGTAGTTGGTAGCAGGAGCTCGACATGACAGGGCATCTGAATAAATAGAGAAAACAGTCTCCAATTGCTCTTTAGCCTTCTACAACTTGACCTGTGCTTTTTCGACTTTATTTTGTTCATCCTTATGATTTGCAAAAGTTTCATTCTCTATGACTATGAGTGCCTCAAATTTATTTCGTGATTCTTGGTGTACTCGCTGGGGAACTACTTCCTCTTTATGCCGAGTCAATTCCTCCTGAGTCTTGACTAGCTCATTCTGCAATTTCCTAATGACTGCTTCCCTTACCAAGGGAATGTAGGCAGGTGTCTCATCTGTCTGGACCTCATCGTCCTGTGTTTCCATTGGGTAAATCTAAACAACAGCCTCAACTGCTTCTGGAATCATGCAATAATCAGCTTGGGTGTTTTCTTCAGTATTAGTTTGAATGTCAACATCAACAGTAGGGAAGTCCGTTTGAGTGTCCTGTGGGTAAACACAAGGATCCTCTATCTGCATTTCACTGTATTCTAAAAGACATGGCTCTGTTTTGGTTTCTTTGGAACAAACCAACACGATTTTAGTCTAGGTTTCAGCATTTACCCCAGGGAAATATTCAGTTTGGGTCCCCGTGGTCTCCAATTATTCTTTCAATTTCTTAACCCTGATTGCCTCCTTCAACCACTATCTTAGCTGCTTAATTATTTTCTTTTGCCTCCTATATTTCTTGAGCATTTTTCTGAGTCTATCCTTGTATGTTTGCTTTACTGTGAGGCTTCTAACTAATAGTGGCATGACTTTATTTACTTCAAGTCTCTATTCAGGTGGAATTGTGTCGACATCAGGGTGGGGTTCTATTGGAACTGTATCTCCCAATGGATCTTCACCTTCTAGGTCTCTTTCGTCATGAATTTATCGCTCAAGAGACCCCATTGGGATGGTGTCTCCTCAGAAATTATCATTTTCGCAGCTTTCCTTTAGGTGGGCCTCGTCCTCAAGGGACTTCATAAAATTAGTATTTCCTGGTTGATTTTCAACTCCCAAGGTTTCATCTGTAGGGTTTTCTTCTGCTAGGGTGTTTAGTGGACCAGTAGTTGCTGCTTGATTTCCTTCTCTAATGGTTTCTTCTGCATGCACTTATGCTTCAAGGGGTTTCTCCACATAAGGGATTGG
The DNA here is from genome assembly GCA_031772625.1 of Pinus tabuliformis. Classification (NCBI taxonomy): domain Eukaryota; kingdom Viridiplantae; phylum Streptophyta; class Pinopsida; order Pinales; family Pinaceae; genus Pinus; species Pinus tabuliformis. Next base: position 947,628,507 of record CM062815.1, on the reverse strand, counting down.
TTCCCTCTATTCTTCCAAATTATCAACAAACGACAGGATTTGATCATGACCAGAACTACCAGTACGGGCAGACTAGTTGGAGGCAGAATTTCTCCCTTTAGAATTCCCAAATTTCTCCCTTCCTTCACTAAATATCCACATGCTTTCCAGTACTCTGGCCACCTCTTCCTCATAGTGTTGCAAGGAGTCATCCCGCAGACATGGAGGGGGTGTGTGAGATGGCTTAGGCTCATTTATTTGAATTAGGGTGTGTCGCTGCGACTTCACCCACACAGAGCATCTTCATTTTTATGGGACCAAGGACAAAGAGGAAACCTTCCTTTTCTGTGTCCTTTTCGGACTTGTGGCTCTTAGCCCTTGATGTTCAGTTGTTGGGTTTTCTATAGGTGGAGCCAGAGTAGGATTTACAATATTATCCCAGGTTAGCTACTGCTAGGCCAATCCATGAATGATAATCAATCTGATCAGACCATGATGACTAATGACTATATGTGGGCCCTTTTTTTTCTAACTCGATGAGTGACATCATGCAATAGGGAATTTAAGTAAAATGACAAGTTAACTGTAATTTTATGTTTTAAAATAGCTAACAGTTTAAGTTGGCGGGGCTTTACCACGTACTATCGTCTGTCGCATGTGATATATCTTTGCACAATGGCTGCCAATTCTTTCCATGGTTGTCTCAAGGCTGTAGGGTGAACGTTATTTCATGTTCGCACCAATTTCTTGTCTCAGTCCTGAACTATTGTGACTACATTCTGCAGAAGAACATGTTTGTCTGTCCACCTTGTTCCTTCTACTGGAAGTCTAGTGACTTCGCATATGACTTCTTTGAAGACCGTTATGTTCCTGCCTCTTACCATGGTGCTGCCATTATGCAAATTTTGCAGAAATTCAAGTGTCAGCTCTTCGTGAAATCCCTGTAATTTATTCAAATATTGCATCCAACCGACACGCTCAAGAATTGCATGAGCCTAGTTTGATACCATGAGCACTGTGGATTCCTTTCGGATGGCTCTACCTCCCATGGTTGCTTTTTTCCTGTGACTATTTCACTTGCATGCACTTCTCTCACACTTTCACAGTTTAGAACAGCAACAGAGAACGTTAAAGCTATTGACAGGGAAATGACGTTGTTTTGAGAATTAATATCACATATAGTCAAGTCATTTGTCTCGTCAACAATATTTGATGTAGGATCATAATCAATCCACATGCTATCCATAATGGTTTCCATCCTTCCTCCAATCAGAAATAGTTTAATAATTATTACACATACACAATCATCATGCAGTCCTTTAACTGGAAATCAGTTTAATAATTATCACACAACTATCCATAAATTGTCACACATGATGTTCATACGCAAATCATCCCACCTCCAATGAGAAAAGGGAATCCACGTCCACCAATCATGGGAAAAACAGGAGAAAGCGTTGGTAAATCATAAAAGTAGGAAACCAATCAATAAAAGTGGTGCAATATACGACAACGACAATTAAAGTAGTACATGCCAACAAAATTGCAATACTCATAAATTAAAACAAAGATTTAAACCATTATGTCAAAATATTTTTACCTTAAGTGGAAAAGTATCAAATGCATGATCGTTGGTAAGTATTAATGACTATCATTAAAGTGATTGGACAAATATGATATAATGAATATAAGATATAAGTTACCATCCATGTTTGGTTTTTAGGAATGCTATTCAAATGGGAAATTTTCCTTTAGAAACGAATCCACGGGTGGTAATAGGATAGAAATAATTTTGCAATGTCACATAGTACTTCAATACCACAAGCAGAGCCACTTTTTCTAGTAGGCATCCATAGCCTCGACAAGGCTGCTTTTTAACCCTTCAAATGAGCCAGAGTCCTCCTTTTGATTTTTAGATGATTCTCTCTTTTCTTGCTATAAAGAGACTAGTATGTTGGCAAGGTAACCAGATAATCATAGTGCCATTCACCAGGATATAACAAAGTGATTAGGCTAGAATGTGATGAGACCCCTTGTCCTTCTGACCATTTTAATTATCAAGAAGGTCATTATCTTGGTTTGGTGGCCAAAATGGAATGTTACCCATTGCATCCTTATGATCATGGTAGGTTGGCTTGTACTAAGACCCCCTATCCTCTTTAAGATAATGTTTGTTGAATTTTCATATTTCTATATTTTCATATTTTCATATTTTGATGCTTTTATTGTAAAATGAGGGAGGCTCATTTACTCCTTAAGAGTTAGGGATGGCGTAAAGAAGTAAAACAAATGCCAATGAAAGCTATACTTTTACCCCCATATCATCATATCAAAGGGGTTTACCCATTTGAAAGTGTGAAAGATAAACAAGTATGGTATTAAATAATATGTCATTTTATGATGTGTCAAAAGGGAATATATTTAGCCAATCATTATAGATATGCACCATGTCAGCTTTTGAATAAAGATAGCCATAAAAAGGTTTCATAGGTCATAATGGTATTAACATTACTATTTTTCTTTATCTTAGGCGCAAATCCAACCAGATGGTTTTTATTCGAAACATAAAAGAGAAAGAAAAATGGAAAAAAAGAATGACTGGCAATGAAACAACAAAGAGAAATCACAGTTATTCATTCTATCGATTTAAACAATAAACACACAAAAAGCAAAATCGGGGTTGTTCAGTTGATTGAACAGCAATTGTTCAATAGATTGAACAACATACACTCAAAAAGTGATGTTCAATTGATTGAAAAACAATCATTCAATCGATTGAAAAACAACACAAAAACGCAAAAAGTGTTGTTCAATTGATTGAACAGCAATCGTTCAATCGAGTGAACATGAACAACAAAATCGTAGAAATGCAAAAGTGTTGTTCAATTGATTGAAGAACAATCGTTCGATCAATTGAAAAAAAAAAAAAAATTTGAAAAATGTAGAAAGTGTAGTTCAATTGTTTGAACAAAAATCATTCAATTGATTGAACAACAAAATCGAAAAATGAAAAAGGTGTTTCTTAGTTGATTGAATAGCAATCGTTCAATTGATTGAACATCAAATTCAAAAAAACACAAAAAGTGTTGTTCAATTGATTAAATAGAAATCGTTCAATTGATTGAACAACAAAATCAGAAAATCACAAAAAGTGTTGTTCAATTGATTGAACAGCAATTGTTCAATCGATTGAACAACAAACATGCAAAAAGTGTTTTTCAATTGATTGAACAACAATAGTTCAATAGATTGAACAAAATACACGCAAAAAGTGTTGTTCAATTGATTGAACAACAATCCTTTGATCGAGTGAACAACAAACATGTAAAAGGTGTTGTTAATTGATTGAACAACAATCGCTCAATCAATTGAACAACAAACACGACAAAAAGTGTTGTTCAATTGATTGAACAGCTAAAACACAAAGTGTTATTCAATTGATTGAACAACAATCATTCAATTGATTGAACAATACCTACGAAACACACCCAAAGGCAATAAAAATCCTTGTATTTACATGGTGATGCCTAACTATATTGCAATCAAACCGTAAAGTAATATATACAATATTTACAACTTAAATAAAAATTCAATTTCATGAGAGCAAAGTTGTTGATTCATCACTCCCTACAGCTAAAATTTTCATGGTGGGGTCCTCATGTACCTTTTGGCAGAAAGACTCCTTGGTGAGTGGTTTGTGATAAAGATGCACCCGATGCCCATTCACCTTGAAAGAATGGCAAAACCCACCAATGGTAGTCAAAGTGAGAGTACCATTGTTATGTACTTCTTGAATTTCATAAGGGCTGAGCCACCTTGTTTGTAACTTTCCTGGAAAGTCCTGGAATCTAGAGTCATAGAGGAGTTCCCAATCTCATTTTTTATTTTTTATTTTTTTTATAAGACTGTCATGCCACTTTTCCCTTTGTTGCCGAAGAATTGCAGTACGTTGTAGGCCAAGTAGTCGAGCCTCATCCAATTCATTTATTTGTTGAATTCACTTGGTTTGGGCTTCTGTTAGATCCAGTCCCACTTCATGAGCTATTCTTTGCCAAACACAAATTGACATGAATAATATCCAGTAGTATTTCACCAAGTGGTGCGATAGGCCCACAAGGCCTCTAGCATTCTAGCAGCCCAGTCTCGCCGATGTCTTAAGACTGTCTTAGTGAGAATTGCTTCAATGACCTTATTGGTGCTTTCAACATGCTCGTTCGCCTGCGGATTATATAGGGAAGTGATTCTATGTGTAATGTGGTGGTTTCTGAGTGTGGCTATAATGTTTTGTCCTGCAAATTTCCCTCCCCCATCTGTTATTACTTCCCAAGGTAAACCATACCGCACGAATAGCCCAAAAATGAAATTAATTATAGACTCTTCTGTAGCTCTTGGCAAATATACTATTTCTACCCACTTCGTCACATAATTTGTGGCAATTAGTATGTAGGACTTTTGGTTTGATGGCAGATGAAATGGTCCAATAAAGTCCAATTCCCATCATTCGAAGGATTCTATGACTAGTTGGGGCTATAGTGGTATTTCATCGGATTGACCAGGTTGGCCCATCCTTTGGTAGCTATCACCAACCTGGGCATATTTCTTAGCATATTTAAAAATAGTGGGCCAATAATAGCCCATCTGTAGTACTTTATGCCCTGTCCTATGACCTGTGAAGTGTCCTCCGCAGGGCTCATCATGGCAAGCCTTTAGGATGTCATAAATCTCATCCTCACAAATGCTTTTGAGTATACACATATCAAACCCTGTGTGAAAAAGGTATTCTCCAATCCAAGAAAACCAGGCGCTACACTGGACAATTTGTTTTATTTCCCTTGTTGTGAAATGCCTGGGCAGCTTCCCCATTGCAAGATAGTTTAGTACATCTACATACCATGGCGTTTTGATTGCTATGACAAAAAAATGTTCATATGGAAGTTGGTTGTCCACTGCCAATGGATCATTTATCTTTGGAACTCGAGACAGAAAATCAGCGACTGGGTTTTCCTTCCCCAGACGATCTTTAATGGTGATATCAAACTCTTGCAAAAGCAATAGCCAATGAGTCACTCGACCATTTGTAATAGGTTTTTTAGCTAAATACCTAATGGCGGAGTGATCAGTATACAAAAAAATTCGATAGCCAATTATATAATGTCTAAATTTTTTTATGGAATAAATGAGAGCTAAGAATTCTTTTTCAATTACTGTATAATTAAGTTCAACAACAATAAGATTTTTTTTGATATAATATATAGCATAAGGTTGTATGTCCTCCTCCTGGCCAAGGACAACACCTATTGTTGCATCTAATGTGTCCATGGATATGTGAAAAGGAATCTCCCCAGTTTGTTCCATGTAATATTGGTGCTGTCAAAACTAGTTTCATTAAATCTGTAAAAGTTGTGTCACATTTTTCACACCATTTAAAATCAACATTTCCAGTTAAAGCATATAAAGGTGTAGCAATTTGTGAAAAGTCTTTGATAAACCTGTGATAATAGCTTGCATATCCCCGGAAGATATGTACCTATGTCTGAGTATAGTGTTATAGACATATTTGGGCACTACAACCCCAATCACATATGTCCATAAACCAAGGGCTTCTAAACCCCTAAAAGTGTTGTTTCATAGCCTAAAGGAACAAAGTCAGCTGATTAAATCATCTCCCAGAAGTTCTCCATGAAAAACTACTCATAACTAGTCAAAACTGGACCATACAGACTGCTCCATGCATAGGGTGCGATGCATCTCACCTATTACACACGGCGGGTGCGATGCATACTGGAAAGCCCTTCTGTAGGGTGTGATGAGTGAGAGTAGACAAATGACAGAAGTAGTTTGCTAGGTGGAAACCCAAACAATCTTCTAGAAACTGCTCATATGACACTTGCCTCTCTGAGTTCACCCAGGGATGAGTAAGAGATCTGAAATCTCCAAGTGGAACCAAGAACTATCAGTGAAATGACACTAATCAAAATCCCAGAAGCTGGATCCCTCATCCAAGAGCAGAGGCTGGAATTTTGTAATTTGCAAGGAACTGTTGTTGGTTTCTCTTTGAAGACATTGTTGGGTGATCTTGTTTTGTATGAGGTGAAGAGGGCTTTCATGTTGGGAGGATGATGCTGGATTAGACAGCTTGGTTGTAATCCTCTCTTCTACTATTTATATCAATAAAGTTATTTCATTTTTCCTCCATATGCTTGTATATCTTTGAATCTTGTATTTGTATATGCATTTATATGGTTAATTTACATTTGATCCTACATTGTTTATGGTTATAGATCTCTACGCTTTGATGGTATTTTGTTGCCTTGAATCTACAGGTGTTCTTTGAAGTGGGACAAGTGAGAAAGGAGTGGAAAAAGATCTATCAAGGGAGAGAGGAAACAAGTAAGGAGACTAGCGAAAGACTGAGGTTGGTACTCTCTGCTTCTCTCTCATCTATCTCTCATAAAGGAAGACACAAGTAACTTTAGTTTGTTTGTTTCTAAGATAGCTACCCGTCTTAGTGGAACTAGCAGCTCTGAATGGACACTAGTTTTCCTGATAAAAAAATGGCGACTCCGATGGGGAACAAATAGTTTGTTTGTTTTGTTATTGTTGTTTGCTTTATAAACCACAGATGGAGCCTGAAGTTAAGCCAGCTAACCTTCGAACTGCTTTTGCTATGTAACTGCAAAGTAGATCAATGCTGCTTTAGTCAATCTCTAGGTTGGTTTATGATCTGAACATCCAGCTTGCAAACATCCTAAGTGCCCTAGTGGTAGCTCAAATAACCTCATTAGATCAGCCCCTATACTTTATGTTTACTGAAATTCATTAGCTTAGCCTAAATCCTTGAACTTAGCTGCAAACTGTGAGTGAAAACCAAGCTCAGTCTTGTCCCTAGTCCATCGTACTGTCTCTTCTTGGCAACTTGGATGCATCACACCTCCCGTGTGTTGCAGGTGAGATGCATCCCTGTTTCCCTGTGTTATAGGTGCGATGATTAAATGAGACTGTTTCTGCCTCCAGATTTTGGTTTTTCCCTCATTGTCTTCAGCTTTATTTAGTAGTTTTGTTGTCTATGATCAGTATATCTCTGTTGAAACCATCTTCCTTTGCATTATTCAGCCTCCATCATAAGGAATTGTGAATGTTTTTTTTATGTGTTTTTCATCATTTACAGTTCTCCTTTGCAAATAGTAGTTTAATCGAACTGTCGCCCTTTGATTTAAAAGTGTCGCAAGTGTCGTTTTCAATCAAGGAAAAGAGTGTTACAAAGCATTCCTCTTTTAGATACTAGATTACACTTTTTCCATTGTATTTGGCTTGAATCATTAGTATTTAAAGTGTCGAAAGTAGTTTTAAATTCAAAATCACAAAGTGTCATCTTAACCTTACTTTCGTTTTTTGAAAGGAAAATTGTTAGTACTTTCGCTTTGAAAGAAAATAGTTCAGATCTATACTTAGTTTTATTTTTGTCATTCTCACATTAAGGAAACTGAAAAACAGTACATGCATGTGCATTTGCATTAAGACTGCATACTGAAGTTGATTTAGGAAAAGTGCATCTAGTGTGTGCTCTCTGCTCTATGTGGAAAGAATTTCATCTCTCTTTCCTTAGTAGCAGGATTTTCATTGCAAAAAGAAAGTAAACGATTCTTTATCATCTTAGATTGCATATTTAGGAATTGTATATCTACATCATGTGGTGAAACTTAAAGGTAAACTTCTTAAGAAAGATCAACTTTAAAATAAACTTCAATGAACATAAAAACGCTTTGGAACCTAACGCAAAACATTTATAAGTCTAGGCTAGAGATGTATTCCAGTGTCGTAAAGCCTGGTAACTATCGCTTTCATTGTAGGTTGGGTGATTCCTCATCTTTGAGATGACAAGTGCCAGTACGGACTTGTGCTCCCATGTACCGTCAAGTATATATTAGGAGACCACAATAGGCTACATCCTATATCCTTAGGAAGTCATGTCTGCCACCTTATCGATCACAATGCACTGAACACGGCATTCGGGAAGATTGATTGTCGTACCGTAAAAAGTATTCTGCAGTTTTGCGATTGGTTTGGTAATCTCCTCTGTCTATATTTCCATAGTAGTCACTTTCGTTCCTTTTTAGACTCCTTAAAAGAAAAGGTCCATTTGAGCACTTGTCACTTCAGGCTCATTAAAAATCGAAGGCGACTAGAGTCATCTTTAGCTTTTTATCGACTCTTAAAATTGAAAAAGAAAGTTGTGTCAAAGCATCATAAAATTCATTTAATTCAGAATAACATTTTCCCCTTTTTATTTTGAGTTTGATCAAGTAATCTGCAATCGTGGAAGAAAGTCAATCAAAACCCCGTCATTCGCGGAGACTAATGAGTCAACTGTCTTTGACTCTAGAAATGAAACCATTCTGGGCCAAGTGATCTTGTTTAACTGGGCCAAAGTCTCCTGGTTTGTTTGAAACTTGTGTTTCAACATCCTCAGAAACTCCAATTACTCAAACTATTTATGGTATTTCTGCCTCTACAGAAGAAGTTCCGCAATTACAAGAGGACACTAGAATTGATCCTAGTGTAACAGTAAACACATCTATTCCTGAACCAACTCCATCTAGGACTGATTCAGAAGGTGTTAACCCTCCAACATCTGTTGTTGCAGAGTGTGTACCTTCTTCGGCACCAGAAATATTTTACGGACCTGACGGTCTGCCTCTTCCACCTGGACTGATTGCAATAGAAGAGATTGTGGAGGATATTCCATCCAGTACCCCACTGCATTTTGGAACTGGGATCCACCTATATCCTTCTAATTCAAAAGATAGTCAACCTTCATCGCAAGTTCCTGTAGAATCGCTAGGAATTCTTTTGGATAGACTCAATATGTCTGAACAACCATCGACATCTAGGACTGTGTCATCCGATACAGCAGTAGCAGAACCTCCTGCCACTACTTTGACAATGTTTGCTGGTATACCATCTGTCCCAACTAGCTCTCAATCGCTAGATGGAGTCCACCCAGGGACTGTTTCAATAGTATGGTTTGTTCCCGTTTGTTCGTCCAGAATAATATCTGGAATTTCTTATGTTGAGTCTCAGCAAATTGATCCTCCACAACAATATCAATTTGGGCAGTCCAGTCTACAAGGACCAATTTTTCTTTTGAACACTGGATTGCCACCATATGGGGGGGAGTATGCCTTTTCATTGTTCCCTCCAGGAGAACAACCATATGAGAGTTCACAACCAAATTCAGGTCAAGCTGGAATAGCATCTAGTGGTTGGGTAACAATACTGCCTCAACAGCCAAGAGTTGTATATTCAATGCAACCAAATCTACCTGTGTCAAATATTCCCACTACACCGACTATTGTAACGGTGTCGCAAATACAAGCACTACCTGTTGTATATCAACCTCAAGTCCCTTAGGTCGTAATAAAACAACCTCTTGTCTCAACGACTCAACCACAATCGTCGATTAGTGGCTTCTTAATTGAAGCGACTCAAGCTCAAACGGGTACTATCACCCCTCATCTTGGTCAAACATCCAATATTGGATAACAGCAAATGGCTTCACAACCATGGATGGTGCAATATCAACAACTGGAATTCCAGCAAGCTTACCTAGGACCTGAGAAACAAAACTTTGCGGGTAATGGGTAGCCGTATATTCAAAACGGTCATCATCAATCATATCATAATGGTTATGCCCATCAACATTATCAAAGTTATCAGCATCAAATGCATTATGCTGGTATGCAAAGACCGACTGCTCAGGCAATCCCATCTTATCCTGGGTATGCTTTGCCAAACTTGAATCAATAGTTTCCTTTCGTCACAACGTTGGAATTACCAAATCTGAATCGGCTAACAAATGATCTAATTTCTTACACCCCTTGGTGGCTGACGATTCCTCATAAAATTTCATCAGATATTCCTAAATTCAATGGAAATCCAGGTGAAGATTCGTCAAATCATGTGATGACCTTTCATCTGTGGTGTTCATCCAACACTCTCAATGATGATTCAATTAGGCTTCACCTATTTCAGCGAACGTTAACTGGTCCGGCAGCAAAATGGTACATCGAATTGCCTAGAGCTTCATTCGATAACTTCAGCGCCCTTTCCACAACCTTTTTAACCCATTTTTAGTTACCCATAAGGTACAAAACAGGAACAGAACTTCTTACCAATTTTAAGCAGATGACAGCCACTCACATATCTGATCATATTCATGAGTGGCCACGTCATCGCCAAATGGTAAAAACATATGTTCCTGATTAGCTGCTAGCTGAATGGTTTATTAAGTCATTGTTACCTTCTATTACAGAAGATGTGGCTAAGGGGGGAGTTGTCACTGAAGAGAAAGTCATTGCTCGTGCGCAATATTTAGACTTGATCTATACTCAGTTTGGCATGCTCTACGATAAAATCCCTGATGCTCCTAAACCAGAGTTTTCCGTTCCCCCTCCTCCTAGATCAAACAAAGACTCTCATGCCGATGATGGCATGATAGGTACTACCAGAACAAAAACCACAAAGGTTACATCTAAGAAAGCCCGTATGATTTCTGGTAAAAATTCAAATGAAGAACTTCTTGCCTTACAGGCTAATGCCGTGTCGACCGATAAAGGAAAAGAATTGAAGCAGTCAGGGGGCAAGAATAAAGGGAAAAGTAAAAATAAGAAACAGGATGATTTACCTCCTGAAAAATATTCTGCAAACCCTTCTGGGAAAAAGAAACCTAATCAGCCATGTCTCGTATGCGATGAGGACCATTGGATGAGAGATTGTCCATATAAAGCTGAGGTTAAGAATTTTTTTAAAAATTCAAAAAACTCAGCGGTATTGACTGATCCGTTTCCAAACCCAAAAACCAATCTGGTTGCTAGTGACAATGCTTCCCCATCCCAAGTGCTTATGTTGTCCATTTCGAAATTTCAAAATGATGCTTTGATATCGACAAGGAATAAAGATTACGGGAATCCATAGCTATCAAACAACAAGGCTGCAGATCAACCTAGTAGTTCGACAACAACTTCAACCAAATTTGTGCCACCCATTATTCCTGAGCTAACAATAAAGCCACCAAAGGGAGTAGTACACAAATCGACATTTAATCCTCATTCCCGAGCAGCACATAATTATAATATAGTAGAGGATCTGGCCCAATCTCCGTCTGTTATGTCGACACTCGAAGTACTGCAAAATTTCCCCTCCCAAAAGCAAGCTCTATTATCGGCAATAGGTGGGATTGACTCAACAGATTCCAATCTGGTGGCCTTTAATCATAAAGTATTTGAACCTCAGTTACCAGCTCAACTCACTTTCCTCATCCAAGTGAAAGCCCTCAACAAAATTGTTCATCGAACAATTATTGATGAGGGGGCATCTACCTGCATTATGTCAATGAGTTGCTGGAAAACTTTAGGATCACCACCCTTGTCAAGATCATCAACAACATTAAAAGCATTCAATGAATGAACATACACCCTGTACAGAATTTTAAGTAACTTACAAGTTGAACTGGGGGGAAAAATAGTAGAAATTGATGTTGAAGTTATCGATGGAAACCTTGATTACAATATCTTACTAGGAAGGCCCTGGATTTATGCCATGGCTCTGTTGTATCAACTTACTTTAGAAAGATTGCATTTCCTTTCCAAGGAGGAATTACAATCGTTTATCAACAAATCTTTCTCCCCAACAGTTCACAAGTTATAGGAAGCATTCCAATGATCCATGGAAGCTCTCATTCACTTCAAAATGTCAGAGTAGGCCTATTGAAAGACCCTACCTTGATGGGTACTTTTTCCTTGCCGCCTCCGAGTAATCTAGCGAAAGTGGCAACAATAGGAACCTGCAATATGATATCTCCCATTCGGAAGATTTCCGAACATTTTGTTAGCATGGATCATCAACAGGCTTTGCCTCCAAGCCTAATAGAGATTTTGTAGCAATCAATTTTCTCAACCTGGGCAACAAACCCAAATCAATGCTCATCGAGTGTTTGGGCAGATAGGTCAAAGGAATATGGCAACTCTTCAGATCCTTGGTCACATGTACATTCTACAAACAAAGGAATTATTCATTCGATGATGATAGGAGAGGCACCATGGGAAGATTACCACCATCATTCCCATCTTCCGGATTGCAACGAAGATTATTCCAATGACCTTGATCATCCTTTAGTTTTTGATTTTCTATCAAATACTGTAAATACAGTGGATTCGAGTGAAATTTGTCTAATATTGAAGAAACTATCGCCATAAATATCTCGATTAAACCTAATGTTGTAGAGAATATTCATGTTGGCAAATCTTGTTCTTCTTCAGAGCTGGAAATATATTGCGCTCTCTTTCATGAATTCAGAGATGTCTTTGCATGGTCATATGAAGAAATGCCAAGCATTGAATCGAGCATAGTTGAACATGAAATCAAGATGTATCTAGAAGTCAAACCGGCATGACAACGGCTTCGGCAGGTGCACCCAAAGAAAGCTGCTGCCATCAAGGCAGAAGTTGAAAAACTTTTACATGCTGGTTTCATTTACCTGGTTCCTCTAACTGATTGGGTATCGAATATTGTTCCTATGATGAAAAAGCAAGGAATGATTAGAGTGTGCATTGATTACAGGGATGTAAATCAAGCTTGTCCAAAGGAAAACTACCCTACACCCTTCATCGACCAGATAATTGATGAATGCGCTGGATGCGAAATCTTTTCATTTATGGATGGATTTTCCGAGTATAATCAAATAAATATCCGCCCACAGGACCAGTCGAAGACTACATTTATATGTCTGTGGGGCACATTCGCGTACTACAAATTACCTTTCGGTTTAAAGAACGCAGGGGAAACCTTTCATAGGGCTATGAATTATGCCTTCCATGACATCAAGAACATCGTTCAACCATATCTCGATGATCTTCCAGCTCATTCACGAAAGCGGATTGATCATCCGCGGCATTTGAGAGCTATATTTCTACGTTGCCGACACTACAAGATATGACTCAATCCACACAAGTGTGTGTTTTGTGTCGGTTTTGGTCATTTACTTGGCTTCGTGGTTTCTAAGGATGGAATTCGACTCGACCCATGTAAGGTTCAGGCAATCATCGATATGCCTCCACCTTCAAATTTGCTTCAGATTCAAAAACTCCAAGGGAAAGCAAACTTTTTGAGGAGGTTCATTCCAAATTATGCCGAACTTGCTAAAGGTTATACGAGTCTTTTTAAAAAAGAAGTACCCTTCAACTGGGATCAGGTTGTGCAAGATTCCTTTGATGCTCTAAGGGAATCCCTAATAAAAGCATCATTAATGTACGCTCCTAATTATCAAAAGCACTTTAACCTATATCTAGCTGCAACAAATACAACCATCGCAATGGTTTTAGTTCAATAAGAAAATGGAATCGAACATCCTGTCTATTATTTAAGCTGAAACTTAAATGATACAGAAAGCAAGTACTCCTATGTTGAAAAGCTAGCTCTTGTAGCTGTTCAAGCAATACAGAGATTTCGACACTATATCCTCTTTCACAAAACTACCATTTTATCAGATTGCAACCCTATGACTTACATTCTGTGGTGTCAGTTACTTGGGGGCAAATATTCAAAATGGATAGCTATTTTGCAAGAGTTTGATCTGGAATTCATAAAATCCAAATCAAAGAAATCTCCAGTTTTCGTGGAGTTACTATGCAACTTCCCATCGTCATCCAATGATTCGACATCCAAAGAAACAATCTTGGATGAATAGTTGTTTATGATATCGTCAAGCAATCCATGGTACAGAGATATAATCATCTATCTCCAAACCCAAACATACAGGCCTAATACCTCTCGCTCTGAACAATGACGTACTCGATACCAAGCAAAAGACTACATGATCGTCGGTGATACACTTTACCATCGCGGTATTGATACAGTTCTGCGAAGGTGCCTCGCCCATGAGGAGGCCGAAAAAGTCCTGAATGATTTTCATTAAGGCGCATGTGGGGGCAATCAATCTGGTAATGATATGGCAAAAAAGATTTTACAAGTAGGTTACTTCTGGCCAACAATGTTCAAAGATTGCCTAAACGCAGTCAGAAGTTGCAATGCTTGTCAAATCTTCGACCGCAAAACCAGAATACCACCCGCACCTTTGCAACTAGTAGCTGTTGTTGGGCCATTCGCCAAATGGGGCATAGATTTCATGACATGTAGTCCCACCTCGGCCGGGGGGCATGGGTATATCATAGTCGCAGTTGACTATTTTATGAAATGGGCAGACGCGATGCCTACATTAAACAACAATGGAGAAACGGCTGCTCTTTTCTTTTTCAATCATGTAGTCTCTAGGTTCGGTGTTCCACAAGCTATAGTCACAGATCATGGATTGCATTTTTGCAATCACATGATGGTCGAATTGGCTGCCAAACTAGGATTGTCCCACGACAGTTCTACTCTGTATTATCCACAAGCTAACAGACAAGTTGAGGCCATCAACAAAGTCCTAAAGTGCATGCTACAAAAGATGATTGGAGTCCACAAATGGAGTTGGAACCTAATCCTATACTCAGCCTTGTGGGCATACAGAACTACTGTAAGAAATGCGACCGGGTTTACACCCTTTCAGCTAGTGTATGGCCTGGAAGCTGTCTTACCAATTCAATGTGAGAATTCATCTCTAAAGCTCGCAATCGACCTTCTCCCGGTAACTTCAGAGGAAGAGGCTCATTTCTTGGAACTAATCCAATTGGATGAAACCCATTGTTACGCCGCCTTGGCTAACAAAGCCCATAAGAAACGATTTAAGGCGCAGTTTGGAAAAAATATCAAACCCCGTGTCTTCTCAGAATGTGACCTGGTCTTGCTTTACGATCAGGAATCCGATAAATTGGGAGCAGGTAAGTTCCAATCTTTTTGGATGGGTCCCTACATTGTTAAATGAGTGTTAGCAAAAGGAACCTACGAGCTAGTAGATTACAATGGAATCCACTGGCGCAAACCCGAAATGGGTTGTACCTTAAGTGTTACTATGCTTGACTAAGTGTATCAACCTCTTTATATGCTTTTGTTACATTTTTGTTTTCGTCAAGAGTGATCATTTTGGTTAGGTAATCCATTCTTGCATTTGTTGTAGATGTCGAACCTATTGGAATCATTCGTTGGATATGCCGATGGAGCTAGTTGTAGTACGTAGAACCTATCTTCTGCGGCCTGGGCCATTTTTGATCCAAGCGATGAGTTAGTGAGTTTCAGAGGAGTATGTATTGGTCTATCAATGAACAACATCACTGAGTATAGCGCGTTGATAGAACTTCTCTCTGATGCCATCGCACGTGGCATACGCCGAATTTTTGTCAGGCTAGACTCACAACTTGTCATGCTACAGCTTACTGGCATATATTCTGTTCGGATTCCCGCTATCTATCGTATGTTCCTAAGGGTCAGGATTTTGGAAAGGCAGTTTGATTCTATTCGATATCAACACATTTCCATAAACTTAAACACATTAACTGATTCATTAGTAAATTATGAGTTAGATAGACATTTGGAGCATTTATAAAAGAAAGCATTTCAATCAACATTTGCATCAGGATCATATAACTTAACCAAAATAAAGCTCCGAAAATCAAAAATATATATAATTGTTTATAGTTTGTCAAAATGTTCTGTGTCCAAGACAAAATCGATCACATGACCCAAAAACTCAAAAATGCAGAAAAGCACCCTAGACTAATGGTGTTGGTGATAAAAAGTCACCACCTGTGTGATCATACATAAGAGCCTAGTCCATCAACTCGGCACGCCAATAGTATGGCACTATAATCTCAGAGGTAACTCGTTGGTCCTCACATCCTGGATACCAAGGGTGAGACCCTCGATCTGATCCTGCAATACTACAAGGGTCTCGGCTACATCCAGATCACGAAGGACAGCCCTCCCTATAGCCTCTCCTGCTGGAACGGCAGCTGCTACCCTCGGGCGCACTGTTGGTCGCACTGGTCCAATATCTGCACAAATATATGAGTTTGATTAGTCTTGATAACATTTAAAAGACATAAGAACATTATAAAACAATAAGCAGAGATATGGTCAGATATTTTACCTATAACACCCCATTACTCGCCAACCGGCAACACCAAATCTGGGTCACCCTGGAAATCCATCCCAGCATATGGATACTCAGCAAAGACCATATCCTTACGGTTGAACCACTCAAAGAAGGCATCAAATAATGAAATCTGCGACTGACCAGCATGTCTGGCCATAAGATCGACCCATCTCTGCATCCGTGGTTCCGTCGGTACTGGCGGTCCAAGTGAAATGTACTGTGGCTGCATCAATGGGATCTTCTCCAAGGTGAAAGCTTTCAGAATAGAACCATAACCAAAGTTCTTAGATCTTCCATTCTTCACCTTGTTGAGTTGTTCTTTTATAACCAGAAGTACTGCATCACACTAGTTGAATACTTTTGGTTCAAGGCATTCCAGAGCATACTGCATATAGGACCTGTTGGCCAAATGAAGAGCCGCACTACCAGCCAATCTAGAAAAGGTGAATAATATAGTCCTCAAGGACTGGTCAGTGACATCTCGAATACTGATCTTGCTATCCCTGCTTGGCTGAGATCCATCTCTACAGAGTTGGCGAATATAATCCCTCATGGATTCACCTCCACGGGCAGATCCTGATAGTGAGAGAGGGGCACCACGCCTCGATAAACCAGTCAAGAAGTAGATATCCTCAACTGTCAAAGAGATGGATTTATCTCGAATCTAGAACACTTGGTTGGTAGGATCCCATGAATCAAGAAAATAATGCAACAAATTTATTTGTTGCCTCATGTTGGATATGCAGAAGGATTTGAGCAAACCACAGTTCCATAATGTAGTCACCGTACCTGGATCATGTAAAGCAACCATGTCCTCTTCTTCATGCTCGCATTCATGCCATGTAACAACCATATTGATCTGATGAATCTCTAAAAAACAAACAAGACAAGAATTAGGATCCTGATTCAGGCAAAAATAGGGAAAATTTCCATGAAAAACAATGCATAAAATTTCCTTTTTGCACCCATCGCACAAATTTGTTGCCTCATGCTGGATATGCGGAAGAATTTGAGCAAACCACAATTCCGCAATGCAGTCACCGTACCTGGATCATGTAAAGGAACCATGTCCTCTTCTTCATGCTTGCATTCATGCCATGTAACGACCATCTTGATCCGATGAATCTCTGAAAAACAAACAAGAGAAGAATTAGGATCCTGATTCAGGAAAAAACAGGAAAAATTTCCATGAAAAAATAGTGCATAAACTTTCCTTTTTGCGCCCATCGCACCCCAGCTGTGTACTGGGTGAGATGCATCCTGACTGGCCAATGGCCAACTTAGTATGCATCGCACCTTTCGATGTACATTAGGTGTGATGGGGAGAGAATGAATTGTTCAAACCCCAGAGACCCAGAAGAATAGGAAAACATGCTCAGAATCAAAAAAGGAAAGAATGCAATTGAACAGCTCAGGTGTCAGGCGGAAAGAGTCGATAGTGCGGACACAAATCAACCTCCCTAGGAGCCTAAGACTCTCTAGTGACAAACAAGACAAACAAGAGAAATCCTTCTCTAAACATGCATTTACTATATGGGAAATCAAGTGTTTAGATCCTACCTGTAATCCAACGCTGTTGTAGCAGTCCAGCTCCGCTGATCCGGATGAGCTCCTCCTTCACTTTGAAACCTGCATACACTAACAATCAAACGATTAAATAGCACTTGATAATCTCATAGAATAAAACATATTTAACACATAGACCAAGGAGTACATGAAACAACTCATAAATAACAAGTTATTGAGAAGAATGGACTCATTTGCATTAATAGGTAACAAAAGGAACAAATACAACCTGAGCCTTGGTGTTGTGCAAGTCCCTCCCAGGGTCCATCAAGAGTTCTCCTTTACTTTGACAAAGCTCACCCACTTCCAAATAGAACAAGCAAAGATGGCAATCTCTCCTCACAAGCTTCTAAATGGGAGTCCTAATTCCTGCAGCATTTACCCTTAGAAATGTATAGCTTCCAACCTCCCCTCCTTCTGGCCCAATGCCTGTATTTATAGTGCTCAAGAGGAGGTTAATCAGGTCCACCATCAATGGGATAATCCCCTCTTTGGATGGGATAGCTCCCTTATTGATGGGATAAGTTCCTCTTTGGTAGGGGTGCATGAACCATCTGGAGGCGCTCAATACACGTCGAACAACCTTCTAGAATGCTCTAGAAATGACCACAAGTAACTTTTTAAAGATGAAACTTGCGCATTTTAACCTTTACAGGGGGACGCACCTGCCCCTTTACTTACAGAGCGTCCAAAGACGCAGCTTTTGTGAACATTGGGTGCGTCCCCGCAGGTAAGGTTGAGAGAACCTGCGTACCCAGAGATAAATACATTTATAAAGACTTTCTCTCTTTTTTGGAGTTTGACATGGAGAGCAGAGGCATAAGACTTGCCTAAGAGGATAGCATGACTGTTGATAGAGCCATACTAACTGTAAATAGTCATGGTGACATTTTTTAGTGTAACAGATTGCCCCCTAAAGTGCGAAGCCTGTAATAGATTAGGGTTTTGTATTATCTAGGAAGGGTGAAGCGCTTTATCATTTCAAGGATTATCTCGCGGAGAGCCTGGTCAGAACCTGCAATTTTCAACACAAAATACATGTATAAGATTATATCATCACTGAGGTAGGCATTCCCATACTCAGATTAAAACTTTAACTAACAGACTAACTACTCTGATACAGGAATGATCTTGCAGTACATCATAATCATAGACTTTTGTAGACACAGTATGGGCGCAGCCATCTGTTTATGATTAGTCTACTTAGATAATGAATACAAAACTCCTCGCAGCCTGGATGGTGGAAACTAGATCCAGGGTCTTCATTTCTACTTCCCGAATTGGTACGATTCTAGCCATGCGAATAAATGAGTTGATGTCGAACATGGTAGAAACCACTTGATTACCAGTCGATGATGTAAACTGTTAACAAGCGTGAGAGAGACCACCAGTAATGTCAATGGTTCTCAAAGTACCCAGTACAATCCATGAGATGTGAATGAATGAGTTGATGTCGAACATTTCACGGAATCCTTCGATCGAAAGTCAATGATGTAAACTGACGTCAAAGGCGAGAAACCTGCCATTGATGCATGCAGACTTCAAGGTACTGACGATTTCTAAGTCATCTCTCTAGATAATGTGCTGATGTCGATAGAAAGCGACTCGTTGCAGGCAAGCCCGCAACACGAAATCATTGTTCAAGTTGAAGAAATGTTGCTGTAAGGACTGACTCAGGGATGGTTAAATGGATGACAAGTATTTTGCAGATGAAAGTTTTGTTTGCAGACCTCTTGAACACATAACGACACAACAGATGGCTTGGTGATAAATGACTCAAAGTTAACCCCCGGAACCCGGCTGAAGACTTTCAAAGTGGTTTGATCAACTGTGAGGTAAAGGATTTCCCAACCCAGGTGAATGAAAAGTGTCGTGTTCAAGAGTGGTAATAAAGTTTCTTCTGAGACAAAAGGTAACAAATAGGCTCATTCTTCTCTCTTTTCCCCCACCATTTCTGGCAAGTACCTCTTTATTTTTTACAAGCTTGAGGAGGATAACATATGCTTGATTATAAGCTCATCCTTCGGATGAGTCCAACCTAGTTTTGATTCGAACCCTAGGAAGGAGTGGTTCGTTCCTGTTTGTAATTGAACAGGTCCTTTACTGTGAAATTTTAACGAGCCCAGTATAGGAGAAACTCGGCGTTTTTCAATTTTAGAGAGTCTGAAAAACTTAAGAAGACTCCAAGTTGAACTTTTTCGTAGATTTGTGTCCCTCAAGCCCGAAAAAGTATAAAATAATACCTGGGGGAACCGCTTGATCTTGCGACCAAGGAGTACTTTCATAATTAGTGCCACTGACCTGAAAAGTAAAAAGCGATCAAGGACACGTCGTTTTATTTCCGTATCGAGTTTGAAACGACAAAAACCCGGCAATCTTTTCCTGATTTTACGGTCAGAAAAGAGCTATAAGGGGACCGTCTTTTAATTCCGTTTTAACGAGTGTAAAAGAAACGCTCGGCAATCTTTTCATTTTTTAGGAGTCAGAAAAGGGCTTAAAAGATGACTCTGATATTTTGGTTTGTGAAAAATGACAATTTTCCCTCTAAATCCCTTTGTCCTGCACAAAAACGACACATTACTCATACCTGTTTAAGATAGGCAAAAATACATCGAAAAACATCCTTCCATGGTGAAAAATGAACAAATTCATCCAAAAAACCTATAAAAAGACTTTTTACCATGTCATTTTTACCATTTTACTGTTGAGGTTGAAAAAAGGGCTTTTGGCAAGAAACTTCCCGTGGTCGCTGCGGAAAATCCGACCGTCAGAATCGAACGCCGTCTCTTCCAGGTATTTTACAACATCCTCCTCTTCAATTTCATCCGATTAAAATTGTGTTTTAGGTTTTAGTTTTGATTTTTTGGGGGGTTTTGGGTTTCAAAGTGCGCTCTGCGGGGGACGCAGGTGCCCTTCGGGTGACCTGCGTCCCCCGACTTTTTCCTGTACAGGAAAAAGGTCGGGGGACGCAGCCCACCTTCAGGCCAGCTGCGTCCCGACGCCCTGTGTTCTAAACGCGGGGTGCGTCCCCC
This sequence comes from Pinus tabuliformis, assembly GCA_031772625.1. Taxonomy (NCBI): domain Eukaryota; kingdom Viridiplantae; phylum Streptophyta; class Pinopsida; order Pinales; family Pinaceae; genus Pinus; species Pinus tabuliformis. Next base: position 947,607,843 of record CM062815.1, on the reverse strand, counting down.
GCGAAAGGCGGAATTTGAAACCCCAAACTCCACAAGCAACCATTTAAAATTTCCCAAATGAATTCTAATCTTTGTTTCTTGGTGTGTAGGGCACTCACCATGTTGGATTGGAGAGAAAGAGAGCACGAAGACGTTGATTTAGCCGCAATTGAACATCAACCTTCCATTGATGCCCTAAAAGCATGCGGGCTATATAAATACTGGGCCATACCTGGCATGAGGGCTCAGGTGAGATTCTTAGAATGGCTGGTTGAGAGATGGAACGTTCAAGAGCAATGCTTTTACATAGGAGGGCACCAGCTCGAGATAGAGCCCTCTGATGTATACTTTCTCACTGGCTTGCCAAATAGAGGCGAGCAACTCAATCTAGCCGGGACTAGGCCGGGTGGCCAATCCCTTGCTAGTCTCCGGGCAGATTGGTGCACACCCAATGCACACCATGCGAAAGGCGTGGAAATCAAACACATCTCTCTGCGTGAACTCAAAGTTATAGCTTTCACGGTTACCAGAATTTGCGGCGCGGCCGCTTTACATATTGCCTCCGGGTCCCAAATGCGGATGGCGATTGACTGTTACCAAGGCACCATTTTCAACTGGTGTGATGCTGTGTCGGCTAATATGAAGAGCCAACTGACTAGGGCAAAGAACGGACGACTGAAGACCTTTGGATATGGGCCTCTAGTTGTGAGCTTTGCCTTAGAGAGAGTTCCGATGCTGATCCCTCAGCAACTCACTGTTGATATCTTGGGTCCTCGGGAGCCAAAGCTGATACGATGGGTTACGGTGATGGCCCGGCATCCTGACGAGGGCGCGGCGGTTGTTCGATTCTCTGATAGTTATTTTCACTGGTTAGAGGACCAGGTTTTTTCGATCCAGGACTTTCCGTATGCCGGAGTAGATTTTCGAGGTGATCCGGACATGGTTCTTCCACAGGGAGAACAATGGGATGACAGAGGTACTTTATTTTTCACAAGTTTTCAAATTATGTATTTTTTTTGTTTTTTATATATATCGTCTCAAAACTGACAGTAAAAATTTTTAAAATGCAGATGTTGGTCCACAGCGCCCAGCCAACCTCCGGCCTTTTGAGAGGAGACATCCAGTTGCACCGGTACCGGCCCCACAGGACGCGGCTGCAGAGTCACTAGCTGAGTTGGAGCAGGATCTAGAGCGTCTGACGGTGGATATACCTGAGACTACCATAGATGATATTCCTATCAGACTTCAGCGCTATGTAGTCGCAGTCCCTGGACCGTTTAGGAGATTTTTGTGTAAGGTAGCCCGTGCAGTGGTGTCGTATAGGGAGCACCACCAGTGATTGGCTAGTCACTTTGTAGACACATGTGACATTTTTGACTTTTTGTACTTTATCATTTTTGCCGATCATAAGGTGTTTTTCAACCTATGATCGAAGACGATGTATATTTTTTGACACACTCCTATCTATATATATATCACTATTACCGGCTTATCTTGTTTAACATATGTGATGAAATGTTTTTAAATTTACTTGCATGATTATCGTAAATGTCTGTCCAACATTCGAGAAGCAATTGCATCTGCTAATGTATTTAAAGACCTTGGAATATGCTGATATTCAATGTAATCAAATTCACGTTCCAAGAGACGCACTCTCAAAAACAACCTTAATAACACAGGATTTCTAATGGCATAAACTCTATTAAGCTGTAATACAACAAGTTCAGAATCTAACCTCACTATCAAACGTCGAATTCCAAATGAAATAGATTCGGATAATAATTCAACCACTGCACTGTATTCTGCAATGTTGTTCGTTGTTTGACCGAGGCTTACCCCATGCATAGAAACTAACTCGTCAGAGGGTGAATAGATAACCCAAGCTGCGGAAGAGATATTCCGTGTACTACGACAAGCACCATCAGCAAATCCAATGTATGTTTGGAGAGGCGTCGACATCTGCAATATCAAGAGTAAAACCAAGATAAGCCAGAATAACGACGAAAAACACACTCTCTAAGCTAAGCACACTGACTAAACTAACAAACATACTAGCTAGAAAGAAAACCTAACCTAACTAAAAATTCTCCATACCCACCATTTAAGCATAATACCTCTTTAGGTAAAGTCCATTTCTGGGTTTACCCAAAGAGTCCCCATCAAAATCTACCAGCTCATAAGCCCCTTTTGCTAGCTTTCGCTTTACAATGTAGGGTCCATGCCACATAGGAACGAATTTTCCAGCACCTAGCTTATCGTTAGCTTGATCATATAATAGCACTAGGTCTCCCTCCGAAAAACTTCGAGGGGTCACATTTCTATCATACTGAGCTTTCATTCGTTTCGCGTGAGTCTCGATTGCCAATGCAGCGTCACGTCGAGTCTCATCTAATTTAGCTAAGTACAATAAACGTTTCTCCTCTTCGGAAGTAGCTGGAAGTAATTCGACAGCCATTTGAAGTGATGGGATTTCGCATTCAATGGGTAACACAGCTTCCAAGCCATAAACTAGCTGGAAAGGAGTGAACCCTGTTGAAGTTTTCACTGAGGTTCGGTATGCCCATAGCGCTGAAAATAACATGTTGTGCCAATTCGACCGATGAATACCAATGGTTCGTCGGATCATGATAACCAGAACTTTGTTGATAGACTCAACCAAACCGTTGGCTTGCGGATAATAAGGAGTAGAGCTATCGTGGCGCAAACCAAGCTGGCTTGTAAGCTCAGTCATCATGATGTTTCGAAAATGGCTCCCATGGTCAGTAATGATTGCTTGTGGGACACCAAACCTAGTTATAATATGATTGAATACGAAAACTGCAGCTGTTTTGCCGCTTGCGTCGAATGTAGGCATCGCCTCGGCCCATTTAGTGAAATAATCAACCGCGAGGATGATATACGCATGCCCCCCGGCCGAGTGAGGGTTACAAGTAATAAAGTCGATACCCCATTTGGCGAATGGACCAACGGCAATTATAGGGTGGAGAGGAGCAGGTGGTGCGCGCATCTTGCGATCAAACACTTGACAGTTGTGGCACTTCCGGACTGCAATGATACAATCTTTAAACATAGACGGCCAGAAATAGCCAGCGCGCAACACCTTCTGAGCTGTGGCATACCCAGACATATGACCGCCACATGCTCCAGAGTGACAATCATTCAAAACCCTCTCAGCCTCTTCGTGAGTTAAACAACGTCGAAAAACTAAGTCTGCCCCCGGCGATAAAGTGTATCTCCAATAATTTTGTATTGCTGGGATTGAAACCGAATTTTTCGACGTTCCGCCTTTGAAGCTTCAGGCCGAAAGGTTTGGGTTTGGAGATAGATGATTATATCCCCGTACCACGGATCTAAAGTACTGATAAGAAACAAAGATTCGTCCGCAATGGACTCCTCTGCCACAGTCTCTGTGTCAGCACGAGGGAAATCACACATCAATTCCGCAAAAACTAAGGATTTCTTAGACTTGGACTTCTCGAACTCCAAGTCGAACTCTTGCAGGATAACGATCCATTTAGAGTACTTGCCCCCTAGCAATTGTTTTGTCAAAATGTAAATCATAGGGTTGCAATCCGAAATAACTGTAGTTTTACGGAGAAGAATGTAGTGACGAAAACGCTGGACAGCTTGAACGGCTGCCAGGGCCAATTTCTCCACATGCGAATATTTTAGCTCAGTGGGATTTAAGGTCCTACTGAGATAATATATCACATGTTCCGCTCCGAATTCATCTTCTTGAACTAACACCATTCCAATGGTGGAATGCGAAGCTGCGAGGTATAAGAAGTAGTCCTGGTTGTAGTTGGGAGGATGCAACAACGGTGCATGGGTCAACGCGTGTTTAAGTGCATCAAAAGATTGTTGGGCAATCTCGTCCCAAAAGAATTGAGCGTTCTGTTTCAACAACCGTGTAAAACCTTTAGTGACCTCGGCGTAGTTTGGGATGAATCGGCGTAAAAAGTTCGCTTTCCCTTGCAAACTTTGGAGTTGGCGCAAACTCGAAGGAGGAGGCAATTTGATGATAGCTTCGACCTTCGAGGGATCGACGCGAATGCCGGCTTTTGAAACAACAAATCCCAGCAATCGACCTGTTTCTATACAGAAAACACACTTGTGGGGATTCAACCGAATTCGATAATGCCTACACCTCATAAAGATTGCTCGTAAGTGGACAAGGTGATCAGCTCGATGTAAAGAATGAGCAGGCAAATCATCGAGATACGGTTGCACAATGTGCTTGATGTCATGAAATGCGTAAGACATCGCCCGTTGAAAAGTGGCCCCGGCATTCTTAAGCCCAAAAGGTAATTTGCAATAAGCAAATGTCCCCCATGGACAAATGAATGCCGTTTTTGGTTGGTCGGCAGGTAGAATATTGATTTGATTATAGCCCGAAAAACCATCCATAAAGGAAAACATTTCACTTCCGGCACAATCATCAATAATTTGATCGATATAAGGCGTAGGATAGTTGTCTTTTGGACAAGCTCGATTTATATCCCTATAGTCGATACAGATTCTTATTGTTCCTTGTTTCTTGTTGACCGGAACAATATTCGATACCCAATCCGTTAACGGGATCGGATAAATGAAACCTGCTTTCAACAGCTTTTCGACTTCTGCTTTAATCGCAGCCGCTTTTCGAGGGTGAATCTGACGCAACCGTTGCCGGACGGGTTTAGCATCCGGGTAGGTTTTTATTTCATGAACAACAATGGCAGGATCGATTCCCGGCATTTCCTCGTAAGACCAGGCAAACACATCGCGGAATTCTTGGAATAGGGCCTTGTAAGTTTGGATTTCATCTTCTGTACATGCGGCACCTATATGAATGTTCTCCTCAATTCCGGGCTTCACTGAAATATCAATGGGAATAGTACGAGAAATATTCCCTAAATTCAACTCTGAATCAGAATGTTTCGTTGGATTCTGAGCGTCTTTGACATATTCAGCGGTAAAGATAGATGAAAAATCATTTTCAAAACATCATCTTAGGTAAAAACGAAGATCTGTGATGGAGATCTTCCCATGGTAGATCGTCTACACTTAGGATTTCGCGAAGTTGTTCGTCAGATGACACGACTTCGGGAAACGCTATCCGTTCTAAGGTTGATGTGAAAAGTGATTCTTCACTGACCACATTCATTTGGTCGATTTGGGTTGAACGCGAGTCGGTAAAAGACATGACAGCTTCATAAGCAATTTCATATGGACTCAAAGGCATAGCATCACCGAATGAGTCTATCTCAGATTCAGATGGGACAATCCAAGGATCATCATAAATAATGTTTTCTGATGTAATCATATGAATTGATGCAAATGAAGGGTCTGCGTTGATTGGAGGGAAAGGAAAAGTTCCCAGTAAACCGGAATCTTTAACTAAACCTACGCCAACGTCCCTATAAGGGATTGTCGTCTTACCGACATGCTGGATACTCTCTGAAGAGGCTGGGTCGGATGAAAAGTATGTCAGCTGATCAATAGTCACGATCTTACCGTTATATGGAAACTTAATTACTCTGAAGACCGATGAAACGACCGCTGTCATAGCATATGACCAACTTCGACCCAAAAGAAGGTTGTAGTCTAGAGGGGCATCAACCACTTCCACATCCAGACTAACGGTTTTACCTTCTACCCCTATAGGCAATTCCTGTAGAATACCAAACGGACGGAACCCACGGCCATCAAAGGCCTTAAGGATGGTGGGGGATTGGTTCAACGAAGGAGAACCAAGAGATCTCCAACATTGAATCGACATAATACACGTAGAAGCTCCCTCATCAATCACAGTCCGATGAATAGGCCTGTTTTTGACTATCACTGGATTTGGAAAGCCATTTGATGGGGTAGACGCGGTGTACTATTTTCTAGATCGAAGATTATCAGGTTCGGGTCCTGAACATCAACAGCTCCGATAGCCGACAAAAGTAATTTTCGTTGTGCTGGGCATGATTGCAGCACTTCTAACGCCGACATTGCTGAGGGTGAAACAGCTAAGTCCTCAACAATGTTGTAATTCTGGGCTGCTCTCGCATGTGGATTGAAAGCAGACCTTCGAAGTACACCCTTGGCGGGCGGTTTGATTACTAAGTCCGGGTTAGGTTTCTCGATCTGTAGTGGATCGGAACCAGGAGCTGAGGTTGATGGGTTAGAGTGAGAAGATTCTGCTTCCTTACCATCAACAGGATTCTTACTACCATAATCTTGCGATCGAGTCGCAATCCTCACATGAGACATCATCAAAATGGGTTCTTCACTGGCAGTCGAGGAAGAACCTATCATCTTACTCTCCTGCTTTGGAAATGGATCTTTTAACACAGCAGGAGTGGGAGAACCTTTGACTATTTTCACAACCTCGGCCCGATGAGGGCAATCTCTTGTAAAATGATCCTCTTCACAAATAAGACAAGGATATCGAGGTTTGCGCTTTTCGTCATTGGTTTCCGACTTTTCTGTTTTCTCCTTCGGAGCCTTGTCTGCTTTAGCCTTCTTCTTTCCTTTCTTCTTTCCACCGTTTTTTGATTTGGCCGTAGATGACTCTACAGCGTGAATATCGGCGGAAAGTTCAGGAGAAGACTCTCCTGTCGGGGAATCAGGCAAAGTGATTATAGGAGTAGTAGAATTCTTGGAAGACTTCTTCTTGCTCTTTGTGTTCACGTACCAATCATACCATCAGCGGCATGAGATCCCGAAGGAGCAGCAGCGATTTGATTCGATTTTGGAAGATCTGGAATCTTCTCGTGTAACGTACCCGACTGAGTATAAACTAAGTCAAGGTATTGCGCCTGAGCAATGACTTGCTCCTCAGTAACTACTCCGGCCTTAGCTACATCTTCAGTAATCTTCGGTAATAATGATTTAACAAACCATTCAGCTAAGATTTGGTCCGGAATAAAAACTTTCACCAACCTTCTTCGACGTCTCCACTCATGAATGTGATCGGAAATATACGTGGACGTCGATTGTTTTAGTGAAGTTAATAACTCCGTGCCGTTATCGTATCTGACCGGCAACTGAAAGTGAGTTAAGAACGAGGTAGCTAACTGGCTAAAATTGTAAAAAGAGGCCCGTGGTAACTCAATGTACCACTTGGCCGCGAGACCAATGAGTGTACGCTGAAAAGACGTAAGCGGATCGAATCATCCGAGATAGAATTTGAAGCACACCAGAGGTGGTAAGTCATCACATGATTGGACGGATCCTCTCCAGACTTACCTTCGAACTTGGGTATATCACTGGGCAACTTATTTGGCATTGGCGGCCAGAACTGAAGATATTGAATTGGATCATTCGTTAGGCGCGTCAAGTCTGGTAAATCCAAAGTTGCGATAAACGGTAATTGCCGATTAGGATCTCTAAAACTTGGGTCATGACACCAGCCCCAGGAGGAGGATATCCAGGATAACTAGGAACAGGAATCGCATTAGGGATATTATATCCTCCTGGAAAACCAGGATTAACCGGACCGTACTGGGGTTGTTGAGGTTGTTGATAAGTGTACCCAGGATACGGTTGATACTGGTAAACCGGCTGTTGGACAGCTTGCCTTTGTTGGTACTGTCCCTGGTACGGTTGTTGAACAAATTGAGGTTGAGAAGTGACAACCGTACTTATACCAGGCTGACCTATAGGCATCTGGACCGTGGTTTGAATCGTAGATCCAGACAACGGTAAAGATGCCTGAGGAGTGGTTGCAGAGACAGTAGAAACCGGAGCTGTCGATACTCCAGAAGTAAGTGCGGTAGATGCAGCGGTAGTTGCAGCAGCCGTTTGAGATGGAGTACTAGGTGCAATTGGCGGCTGAGTAACTACCGAAGTTACAGAAGTTTGAACATTTGACTGGGCAGGTTGCGGTTGCTGGGGTGAACCAGAAACTACGGGTTGTCCAGCTTGAGGTACCAACTGTATACTTGGCTGCAACACCTGTTGACCCTGTGATGGATCCCACACTAACATTCCAGGGTATTGACCCGTAACAGGTTGAGGATACTGAGATCCATAACCGGATTGAGGATAGGATTGATAATTGAAAGGTGCAGTTCCCATACCTTGACCATATGACTGACCTTGAGGTGGTTGATAACCTTGACTCGAGTATTGACCTTGAGGTTGATAACCTTGGGGTAAATACTGATACTGGGGTTGACCTTGACCTTGAGGTTGGTACCCTTGAGGTTGATACCCTTGGGGTTGATACCCTTGGGGTTGCCATCCTTGAGGTTGCCATCCTTGAGGTTGATATTGATACTGAGGTTGACCCTGGGGTACATATTGAGGCTGGGGTTGACCTTGAGGCATGTATTGTACCATAGGCGCATACTGACCTTGAGGTTGCCCCCCAGACACGATTTGTGTACCTTGAGGTTGCCCCCCAGGCGTTAACTGAGGCTGCCCCCCAGGCGGTAATTGGCCACCTTGAGGTTGGGAAACGGGAACTGAACCTGACATCATGTAAATGTCTCCTACACCCAATGGTATATTACCACTGTTTCCAGTTAATAACCCATGATCAATGGGTTGAGGAGATGCCCCCGCAAAGGTACCAGAAAGTGATTGATACCCAGTGGGAACAGAAGGACCGCCGTGTAAGAAAGATTCAGGACTTTGAGTAAACACGGACGACTGACCAGACATATTTACTGGAGTATGAATACCTCCAAGTGGGAAAGGAGTACGAGGTGGAGAAAAACCTATCCCTGAGTTGTCTAAATAATTGGTTAACGAAAGGTACCAAGTAGTACTTCTAGGAGGACTGTAAAAGATAGATTCACGCTCCCTGAGCTCAATAGTAAGTTGATCTTCAAGGTGAGAAACGCCTATTTCTTCCTCTGGAGCAAGTTCTTCGATAGCAATCAAACCAGTAGGAAGATTTTCGGTGATAATTCGTTCTATTCTCGGTGAATCTGGAACACTAGAAGTTGGAGTAACAGGTTCAGATATTTCAGGTTCTTCGCCTGTATCACTAGCAGACGAAAAACTACCAACAAGCTCAGAAACTGTAACAGCTTCAGGATTATAACCTGTCTCTAGACTTTGGTAATCTGGATGGACTACCAAGGAAGATTCTCCTTCTTCAGGTGAACCTACTTTACTGCCACTAGGAGGAGTTACAAGGACCTTCAACCCTTCGTACTGACCCGGGACGTCTTCAGGGGATCCACCCCGTGATCTACGGAGTTTCCTCAACAAATCAGTTCCGGTAACAATCTCAGGTGACTTGCCCCGAAGTCTACGGGACTGTCTCGGTAATTCCGCCACAGCTAAAAACTTTTAACTACTACACACGAAAACAAAATAAAATTTCAAATCAAACCACCTAAAGTCTCTAAAGAACCAAACAAATTTGAATCACACGCCTAAAGAATCTAGAGCATCAAACCAAGCACAAACAGTAGCCTTCCAGACCGAAAGCGCTAGTTGGTGATGAAGCCCAACATCGCTGGATTCAGTACAGAAGTGGCGGGTGGAACAGTTACCCCGGCAACCTGCTTAATGAATAGACTGGACCAAGTTCCTCCACTTTAACCGTCTCGAGTGAAGCAAACCCCCTAGAAAATCCAAGTGAGTCTAGCCGACGTCTGCTCCAGGTACAGTGGGATCTTCCCTCCACCGTCACCTCGGTAGAATCCTAAAGATAATGGTCACTAAGGTTACCAACCGCAACAAATGCACCTGGGGGAACAGTCTAAACTCCGACAGCACGCAAGGGCAGAGTATCAAGCTCAATCCCCTTGCCGGCTCCTTGACAATAATCCAAGGTTTACCGACAAGTGACCCCTGGCTCCTCGACAATGGTTAATCCGAGGTTTACCGTTTGTAATACGTGCGTGTCTGGCGTCGTTCCCAACGAGGGGGGATTGATCCCCTCACTGGTTCGGACACGAGCTCGTGCTTCTCCTTTAAGAGGAGCTTTCCCAGAGTACAAATGAGACAATTGGATTTATTCTATCACAAGATAAGCTACTTGTTTGGTTTTGTTGTCTTGGAGAGTTAATTACTCACCTACTCCAAGACACTAGCCTGATCTAAATTGGTGTTTCAGAGCCCTAGTAAATAAAAGTTACTACGTCGATTTTACTTTAAGCGTTAATTTTATGGTTTTTCTTAAAGACAAAAGGTAGCGGAAGTGAAACCAATGGTGTGTAGACTCGACTCAAACCACTACAAAGATGCACCTAAGATGATTTACGCTACTTTCCTTTTTCAATGAAATTCTTAACTAAGAGAGTTGAGAGATGCAAATTTTATAGAAAACAACTTTCTTAATAAAGACAATCAAAGAAACAATTCTCTTTATCTTTTCAAGCATACAAACATGACCACTCTTTACGTGCACGAAAAACTCTTTTTCTTTCAAAACTTTTCAAAGCTACTTGAAACAAAACTTTCCAAAGGAGATGTTTTTGTATTTTCTCTTTTTAATAAAGCATATAAATCTATTTTAACGAAAATCAATCTCAAAAGCTATAAAATCTATGAAAACTTGACTCACAAGCAAATGAAAAAAGGAAATTACTCTAAGCAAACCTAACAAGGCAAAAGCTCACAAAGATGATTCTAGGTTGTTTTACTTGACCAAAATCAAATCAAGGACCAGCTAATGCAGAATCAAAAGACTAGTCAAAACAAAACTCAAATCTTTTTGTTCTTTTTGTAAAATGGAATTCAAGACTCAATCAACAAGCACTTCGAAATTTGCCCAAAGAAACAACTCAATGGTAAGGTGCTCTCACAGGTAGACTTTATGACAGGTCTGACTTCTAAGAATGCTGACAAAACCAGAGATATCTAAGGCTTGACAACTTCTACCGCCAAAGTCACTACAAGACCTACTCAAAAATCAAACCCTAGGGCTTAAACTTCTATGAAATCCACTAAAACACTCAATGCTATCGAAACAAGTTCAGGTGAAGATCTTTGACAAGAGACTAATGAATCTGGGCAGTAAAAACTAAGAAAAAGCAAAATCTAAGAGAAAAAATGCAAAAAATGGAATTTTTTCAAATTTTAGCAGGGGACGCAGGCGACCCGTTAAGACAGGTGCGGGCCCGCTCTGTGCACACAGCGACAGTGTGTCCAGGGACGCACTGTGCAATACTCAGAGGGTGCGTCCTACTGGAAAATTCAAGAAAAACCAAAATGAATCTAACCCTAAGCTAACCCACCCAAAGACAAAGTCACAGAGCCAAAAACCAGAAAAATAAACCAATTTTCTCAGAGCAAAGTTCATACAAAGGAAAAGACTTTCACATCAATGGAGTCCCCAGTGGAGTCGCCAATTTGTCAGGCGGAAAGAGTCGATAGTGCGGACACAAATCAACCTCCCTAGGAGCCTAAGACTCTCTAGTGACAAACACGACAAACAAGAGCAATCCTTCTCTAAACATGCATTTACTATATGGGAAATCAAGTGTTTAGATCCTACCTGTAATCCAACGCTGTTGTAGCAGTCCAGCTCCGCTGATCCGGATGAGCTCCTCCTTCACTTTGAAACCTGCATACACTAACAATCAAACGATTAAATAGCACTTGATAATCTCATAGAATAAAACATATTTAACACATAGACCAAGGAGTACATGAAACAACTCATAAATAACAAGTTATTGAGAAGAATGGACTCATTTGCATTAATAGGTAACAAAAGGAACAAATACAACCTGAGCCTTGGTGTTGTGCAAGTCCCTCCCAGGGTCCATCAAGAGTTCTCCTTTACTTTGACAAAGCTCACCCACTTCCAAATAGAACAACCAAAGATGGCAATCTCTCCTCACAAGCTTCTAAATGGGAGTCCTAATTCCTGTAGCATTTACCCTTAGAAATGTATAGCTTCCAACCTCCCCTCCTTCTGGCCCAATGCCTGTATTTATAGTGCTCATGAGGAGGTTAATCAGGTCCACCATCAATGGGATAATCCCCTCTTTGGATGGGATAGCTCCCTTATTGATGGGATAAGTTCCTCTTTGGTAGGGGTGCATGAACCATCTAGAGGCGCTCAATACACGTCGAACAACCTTCTAGAATGCTCTAGAAATGACCACAAGTAACTTTTTAAAGATGAAACTTGCGCATTTTAACCTTTACAGGGGGACGCACCTGCCCCTTTACTTACAGAGCGTCCAAAGACACAGCTTTTGTGAACATTGGGTGCGTCCCCGCAGGTAAGGTTGAGAGAACCTGCGTACCCAGAGATAAATACATTTATAAAGACTTTCTCTCTTTTTTGGAGTTTGACATGGAGAGCAGAGGTATAAGACTTGCCTAAGAGGATAGCATGACTGTTGATAGAGCCATACTAACTGTAAATAGTCATGGTGACATTTTTTAGTGTAACATCAGGGTTAGCTCCTACTTGGTCTAGACGGCACTGAAAATAGTCCACAGAATCTCCTGGAATCAGCTGGTGAAAATCAAGGGGGAAAACACCTCCAGAGCTCCAAAAATCCCAAATTTGAATGAAATGGTAAAAATGAGAGGCAACAAAACCGTCAAAAGAACATAGTGTTAATGGTGAAATCAATGTCTCTGACTATTATCACGAGCAGTTTTACGCAAAGCTCAAGCTTGTTAAAAAATAAGCCTCGCCATGAGCAGTTTTACGCAAAGTTCAAGCTCATTAAAAAATAAACTTCACGATGAGAAGTTTTACACAAAGTTCAAGCTCGTTAAAAAATAAACCTAGCAATGAGCAAGTGTTCCCATAGAGTTTAAGCTTATTAAAAAATGAACCCCACCTTTGGTAAATAACCATTGCAATCATGTAATTATTAGCTTTTGAACCTTGGGCGTCTTCTTATCATCACCTCCACTCTTTTTTAGCCGATCATAATGTTGGTCACTTTAATTGTTTAATAATAAAACAGTCGAGTGCCACATAAATTATCAACCCGGGAAAGTCTGATTATTCCAAAGGTGACTACATACTGTATGTACTCAATCTTAATGGTATTAAAAGTTGTAGTATAAATAGTCTATTATCTTTTAAATCCCTACTCTGTGTTACAGCAGTTACAGTATTTACAGCCTATTGCAGAAAATGAAGTAAGAACAAAGAACTTAAAGGAAACAAATCTGAAAAAGGAAGTGATGGCTGTCCTGCAACAAAGGATCAACACCCTATCCTCAGAGTAAGGACTTTCAACACCTGCCTCTGTTGTCCAGTTCACCCGTATATCTGTAAATCCTAATCACCGATGAGGCACTCATATGCAACATCAATCAGTTAAAAGGAAAACAGAGTTTCAAAAAAAGTAAATATCTTTAGAAGCAGTAACTGTAATATAAGCAGAGATCACACACACACCACACAACAGAAAGAGATGGGTGAATCTTGTGATGAAGGTGGGCCCTATCCTTCTCACAAGATTCCCCAAAACACAGGAATTAAAATAAAATACTCAGAACAGAATTGTATTCATCTGGCAATAAACCATATTACAAAAAGAAATTCAGTTTCATCCCTTCACTACAAGTTCTGTGTTACAGTGTGTTCCCTTCCTTTCTCCCCGCTTTCCTCTCTAATGTAGATGTCTCCTCTTTATAGAGGAGACATCTATTACAAAGATTTTCATACATTCTGACTCAACCCTTCTGTACCAAAAATAAGAAAGTCAGTTCTTGATAACAAAATATTGTTACAGTCATGAGGATCATGATCATTACAACCAATATAGTAATCAGTCAGACTCCTTTGCCAATGCATATTTGTTACGCAAATCTCAACTGTTCCTCAAAGTGCGCATGTTGTTCGTGCTGTTTCAGGTTGAGGTTCATGTTGTTCTTGCTGTTTCAGCTTCACGGTTTGCGTTGTTTCCGCTGTTTCAGCAATGGCCAAATGTGATCCTGCCAGTTAGGCAGTTTCAACAATTAGTCAACACTTTAATCAACTTCAGGGAATAATTATAAAGATAGCATGGTTACGTGTTGAATAATTAAACATATAGCAATGAGGAAAGTTATTTTGTACCTTTTGGAGTGATTAAGCCAAAATACTAGCAAAGGCTTCCAACTAAGGGTTGAAGAGGGTAATATAATGGCAAAATATACAGTCAAAAATAGAAAAAATGGGAACCTAACATCCCCCCCCAACTGAAAATGTTACATGTCCGCATGCAACGTCTAATCTGAATCGGAATCAGAATACTGGGTTGAACAGTGTAGATTGCTTATATAGTAAGTGTAGAAAGTGCTGTCAACCATGTCCCTGAACCCTTGGGCATTCTGAAGTCTTTTCCATGCTGTCAATTCTTCCTTTTTAGTCAATGTAAATTGAACCTTGTTTTGTTCTCCAGGAAGTGATAAGAGAGGGAAATGAAAACGGTAACCAATCCACCGTTCAGCACATTGTCTCATGCATTTTACATAATCAGGTATCCTTGAGATTGCTGCCTGCAGATTGAGGGGATTGTAGGGATGATATTCCCTTCTTTCTTTGGGACAGTGTTCCCAGAAAAATTCATTTTCTTTTATGGCCAGAAGTCCTTCAGCTTTGACATAATGCTGGAAGTCTTCCAAGATTGTTGCTTGCAAATTCCTAATGTGATCGGCCATGCCTGGCTCTTGTAGATTCCGTTGATGTTCTATGAGGAAGATGGTTGCATTCTGTGGTTCCGGACGAATCCAGAGAAGACAGTTCTCCTCATTGTGTTGTGCAGACATGAAAGCATTCTACCAAGTGAATTGGTTGGCCAAAAAGGAAATAAAAGCTCTTATTTGAATATCACCACAAATAGGAAGTAAATTAATCTTTCTATCTTCAGGCATAGCCTCATTGTGAAGATAGAGTTCGCACAACAAATTCTGATCATTGTTTGGTGCTTCTGCAAAAGTTTCAATGAATTGCTATGGTGTAGAGACCTGGTGTGGTCTTCCATCCTTTATTGCTTTTAATTGGAGGAACGCTAAGCATTCTCTCAAGAATACAGAATAATTAAAAGAAGGCTTCCTTGTAGCCAGTAAGCGTTGGACCAAATCGAAGATAAGGGACAGTCTGGCTTTTAATTGCTTATTTTCTTTGTGCTGTGCACGAGACTATTCCATTGCTTCCCAATTCCTATAGGCATAATTAAACCATAATGACTTCTGCTGTTGAAATGCCTTTCCTTGGGAAAGCTCGTATTTTGCTCTCCATGTGTTGCTTAATTCTTGAAAAGTAGAAGTCTGTGCATGAGCATCGCTAACACATGGAGGCTCAGTTTGTATATGCACAGTTGTAAAAGATTTTGATTCTCGTTCCTTCTCATCAATAACTTGGGTAGGCCGGGGCGGTTCTGCTTCTTCTTCTGATTTATGCTCATCAATAACTTGGGTAGGTCGGGGTGGTTCTACTTCTTCTTCTGATTTCTACTCATCAATAACTTGGGTAGGCCGGGGTGGTTCTACTTCTTCTTCTGATTTCCTTGAAGACCCTGCTTGTTCTTGTGTAACAGCAGGGTGTTCCTTTTTAAATATAACAGGGCTGGCTCCAGTCAATGGGACTGCAATTATTTTATATCCTGCTTGAGTATAGATATCCCCACATTCACTGCACATGTATTCACTGTATTGCTCTTTCTCTACACTCTTTTCAGCTTGAGATGCTACTTGAGCTAACATGTACAGATTGAGTTCTTCTTTATAGGCTTCCCTAGCCATTGCTAATTCTTTTTGATAGGCCTTAATTTCTGATTTTAAGAACTCATTTTATTCTTGTAGGGAGGCTAGAGTGATCAGGGCTTCTACAGTTACAGATTCCAAAGGAAAAGAAAATTGTTGTTCAGCATTATCTTCATCATGTGCGTCCCCAACAGGTGTTTCTTGTGTTTCACCTATTGGGTTAGTTTGTGTATCAGTTTCACCTAGGGCATCTTCTTCTTGCTCCCCAACAGGTGGTTCTTGTGTGGCACCTATTGGGTCAGTGGCTAGTTTTTGTGTAACAGCCACATGCAGGTCGTCTTCTTTTTGCTCCCCAACAGGTGGTTCTTGTGTGGCACCTATTGGGTTAGTGGTTGGTTCTTGTGTAACAGCCACATGCAAGTCGTCTTCTTTTTGCTCCCCAACAGGTGGTTCTTGTGTGGCACCTATTGGGTCAGTGGTTGGTTCTTGTGTAACAGCCACATGTCCCATATCAGCTTGGATGTCTAGTTTGAATTTGTCGGCAGCTAGTTCTTGTGGAGCAGCTGCCTCTGTTGAGAAAAATGATGTTACAAAATCGTGAACACTTTGAATTTCGACATCTGAGGGTGAAGGAGGTGAAGGTTCAGGGCTATGGGGAATACGGAGATTTAAAATGATAAGAGGAACGGCCTTGGTTGCTACAAACAACCTTGTTCGTTGCCAAGGTAGGGAACCAGGAGAGACAGTAGTTTTCCTCTTGCGAGGACTTTTACTCAGGGAATCATCAGAAATAGTAGCTGCCTTTACTGAGGCCCTGGTTCTTCTTTTTGACGGGGTTGCAGTTTTCTGTTGCTTTTTCCTTTTAAGGAAAGTGATGAGGGTATCCTCGTCTGAATCATCGGTAGGGATATGAACTATGGGAGTGGACGGTTCGGCTTCATCATGGGGTGAGGACTGCAGCAGATTTTCAGTGCTTAATTGGGGTGTTCCTGCTGCTGGTTGCTGAGTTTCAGCATCTTGCTGGGAATTTTCTTCATTTTGCTGAGGATTTTCCTCAGCTTGCTGGGGAGGGTTAATGAGGGGAGGCGGGTTATGCAGGGCGAAGCCTCTATTGATCAGGAGTTGGACCAAACGATGGTGCGTGAGGCAGAGGAGTTGATGCCTAGCGTTCACAGTGTAGTGTGCCATATTTTTCAGACATCCAAGGAGATAATAAGGCATATTTACTAGACGACCATGCCGCAAATGATTTAATAAGACAAAGTCATGTTGGTAGACTACCTGATAGCAGCCCTCGCAAGTGAAGTAGTTCTTGATGAATTCTGCAACTTTTGGCCAAGGTGGTGGTAATGACCGAAGCGCAACACCCCTGCCTTTGGCTTCCACCTGCTCCCCAGGTAACAGGAAATCTTGTTACGCATTGAGGATAAGATTCTTCCTACTGAACCAGCGAATGCCGTTGGTTGGAAGCCCCGAAACTTGTGCTATGTCTTCTTCTGTTACTGAGATTATCACCCCTTGGACAGTAGAATACCCCTCCCTCAAATTGCATGCAAATTCGAGGACCTGCTGCAAATCAAATTCCGGAAGTCTTTTGAAATAGTCCACACATCCTGCTTGTAGGAAGATTTGGTATGCATTTGGGTAAAGTTCCAGTAATGCCGTCGAGCCCAGTTCATGTCTAACAGCATCTCCTCCCATGGTTACTGTTTTAAGCAGAATACAAAGTGCAGAGCCAAGTTGCCGAGGTCGAAACAGAGCAGAACGTTGCAAAATGAAATTATGATGTGGTAAGGCATAAACAAGGTGGATTAGACACAACCGGGAGGAATAGGGATGGCGGTGATGGGCGTGTCCTGTAATGATTGCGATATTTTGGTAATCCCCCCCCAACTGCAGCTGAATGATATGGTTGGCAGTACGACGCTTTTAGCGGTCATGTCAACTATCTCCTCATTAACTACAATTTAATATTCACATATAACATGCATACCTTTACAATTACCTTTGGTTGTTGCGCCGAAAAGTGTTCTCTCATCCTTAATAGGTCAATGATCATTATATAAAGGGTTTGTAAGGTGTGAGGGTTTTTATACACGATATTTTTATTATTCACAAGAGGCAGTAGTGAAGGGGTATTATTAACAAGATAAATGGTTGATTCCTTTGAATAAAGAATGATATGTTTCTATTGAAGTAATAGTTCATTCTCGGGAGTAAAAATGGGGATATTTAGGAAAATAGAACAGATTGGTATTTAAGCAGTGGGATTTGGTGTTTTGACATTGGAAAGTGGTGTATCAGCAACGGGAAATGGTGTATCAGCAACGGGAAATGGTGTATCAGTGACGGAAAATGGTGTATCAGCAGCAACTGGAAATGGTGTATCAGCAACGAGAAATGGTGTATGATTTGGAATGACATGGCAATGCTTTTCCAATCTGCAGATTAATTCTTCCTATACTGGAATTTTTCTTTTCAGCCACCATCCAAAGCTAAGATCTGCAAAATAATTAATTGTAACATGGAAACCCTTGACAGGGATTATTAGTTAAGAAATCTAATATAAAAAATAAATACATAAACAGGAAAATTAAGTGCATTGAGGGATAGCTGGTTCCCCCAAAAAGGTATAGTGTATGTCTGTCATGCAAGTAGCTTTGAAATCCTCATTAAAAACGGGTCGTTGATACAAACGGAATCGATACCCATTCACTAATAATGGTGTTCTACTATCATCAATCTTTAGGATTTGACTGTTCCATTTGGAAAAACAGCATCTACTTCATAAGGTCCTAGCCACCTTGTTCTTAATTTCCCCTGAAAATTTTCAAAACGGGAGTCATACAGTAAGACCCAATTACCTTTTTGGAACTGCTTGTGCTTAATAGTTTTTTCATGCCACCTGGTTCTTTGCTATTGTATCATAGTTGTTTGATGGATGGCATCCAACCTCTTTTCATCGAATTCCTGAAACTGCTGCAAACTAGTTGTTTGTGCATTAGTCAAATCAAGGTTAACAGCTAAAGCAGTCCTTAAGGTTTTGATTTCAAATTCCACATGAAAAACAGCACTTTTACCATAAAGTAATTCATAAGGTGAAAAACCCGTAGTGTTCCTCCAAGTAGTTCTGTAAGCCCATAATGCTTCAGGCAACCTTTGAAACCAGTCCCTTCTATTCTCCTTGACTCTCTTTGTTAAAATGGCTTCTATGACTCTATTTGTACTTTCCACTTGCCCATTTGCCTGGGGATGATAAGGTGTAGTCATTTTATGCTTAATGTGATATTTTTGGAGTGTATCTTTGAAACCATGAGAATTAAAAGGAGGTCCTCCATCTGTGACTAGTTCTCTAGGCAAACCAAACCTAACAAAGATTTCTTCAAATAGAAAAGTTAACACTGATTCTTCATTAGCTTTGATGGAGTGCCTTAGCTTCTACCCACTTAGTCATATAATCTGTGCAAACCAGTATATAAACTCTTTGATTGGATGGAGGATTGATGGGACCTATAAAATCTAGTGCCCATCTTTCAAAAGGTTCAAGTATTACTTGGGGGTTAAGTGACATTTCATCCCTGTGATTAGGCTGGCCCATTCTCTAACAGCTATCGCAGGCCCTAACATATTTCTTTGCATCCTTAAAAAGTGAGGGCCAATAGTAACCCATTCTGAGAACTTTGTGTGTTGTTCTTTTGTCCGCAAAATGCCCTCCACAAGGGTCATCGTGGCAAGCCTTCAATATATCATAAACTTCAATGTCTTCTCTGATGCATCTTCGAGTTTCCTAATCGAGTCTTGTGTGAAAGAGACACCCACCTATCCAGCTGTACCTAGCACTTTGCTAAACGATCTTTCTTTTCTCTCTGTGCGATAAGTGTGATGGTAGTTTTCCTGCAACTAAGTAATTGGCAATGTATGCATACCAAGGAGAGTGAGCAGATATTACAAATAAATATTCATCAGGAAAAGAATCATCCACTGGAATGTTTTCATCAGTTTTTAACCGAGAAAGAAAATCAGCAACTACATTTTCTTTACCTGGTCGATCTACAATTGTGATATCAAATTCTTGTAATAATAATAACCATCTGGTAACTCGAGCATTTGTAACTGATTTGTTCATGAAATATTTAGTGGCCGAGTGATCAGTATGCACAAAAGTAGTGTAACCAGTAATATAATGTCGAAACTTATTAATAGCATAAATAACTGCTAAGAATTCTTTCTCGGTGATTGTATAATTAAGTTCAACATGGGTCATATTTTTACTAATAAAATAGATAGCATAGGGAAGATTGTTTTCTTCTTGACCCAAGTCAGCTCCAATTACAGTATCTGAAGCATCAGAGGATATATGAAAGGGGAGTGCCCAGTCAGATCCTCTTAAAATGGGAGCTTTAGACAATTGATGTTTAAGTTCATTGAATGCTTTTTGACAACCATCAGCCCACTTAAATTCAACATTTTTCATAAGTAACACAAACAAGGGAGAAGCTATTTTAGAAAAATCCTTGATAAATCTTCTGTAATATCCAGCATGTCCTAAAAAACTTCTTACATCAGTTTGTGTTTTAGGGATAGGCAGAGTCTGAATTACTTGTACTTTAGCTGGATCAACTTGAATTCCTAAAGATGAAATGAAGTGTCCCAAAACAATACCTTGATTCATCATCATATGACATTTTCCAGTACTTAAGGCAAGATGTGCTTCTATACACCGTTTAAGTACTTTTTCAAGGTTTTGTAAAGCATCTTCAAAAGTCACACCATAAGGAGTAAAGTCATCCATAAATATTTCTAAGGAATCATTAAGCATATCAGAAAAATTCCTATCGCCGCTCTTTGAAATGTTGTTGGGGCATTACATAGTCCAAATGGAAGAACTCTATAGGCAAAAGTCCCCCATGGACTAGTAAAAGTGGTCTTGTCCTGATCTTGGGGTGCAATCTTGATCTGATTATATCCACTAAATCCATCCAAAAAGGAAAAGAATCTCTTACCTGCCAAATTATCTAGTACCTGATCAATAAATGGTAAGGGAAAATGATCTTTCTGAGTAGCCTTATTCAGAGCTCTATAATCCACACACACTCTCCATTTCCCATTTTTCTTAGGTACTATTACTAATGGTGAAACCCATTCACTATCAGATATAGGATATGTAAATCCTGCATTCAACAGTTTTTGAAGTTCTTCTTTCACAATTTCCCTTAAATTGGGATTCATTCATCGTTGGGGTTGGCAGACTGGGCGAGATCCTTCTTTAATATAAATATGGTGAGTACATAATTCAGAAGAAATTCCCTTCATATCTGTGTAATCCCATGCGAATGCTTGTTTATTCTCATGGAGTAACTTCATTAACTGTTGTGTTTCAACATCTATTAGGTTAGGGTTTATATTTAATGTTTTTCCAAGCTCGATTTCGACTACTATACTTTTGGGGGGGGTGTCAGCTAATGTCTGAGATAAGTCTTCAGTTCTAAGATTTTTCTGTGATTCAGATTCCAAGATTGTAGTCAAGTGATCATGTATTTCAGAGTTAACCAAAAAAGGTTCAGAAATAAAGCTACTAATTAATTCATCTTCGGTTGAATCTTTAAAATCTAGGGCTTGTCCAACAGTCAAGATGGGTTGAGTCTCATCATCCTCATAATCTAACCACACAGAGTTATCATTGTTAATCATAGGTGTGGCATGAGGGTACAGAGTAGGTTGTTTGGTTTCACATCCATTAGAAATTGTCATTGAACCTGACCTACAGCTAATGAAGGCATCTGTTGTAGCCAGCTAAGGTCTCCCTAAAATCAATGGATGACCCCCCAACTTATTTTGGTCTGTAACACCACAAAATCAGCTGGGTAGTTCTAAGATTTGACTGAAATTATCAGGTCTTCAATGACTCCTTGAGGTTTGATTGTGGAGCGGTCAGCCAGCTCTAGAATGGTTGGGGTTTCCCTAATAAAAAAAATTTAACTGCAGTAACTGTGTTGTTTCAAGTGTCATGATGTTTATTGCAGCACCCAGATCTATTAGAACTCTAGAAACAAAGGTTTTACCAACCTGAACTGTGACTGTAGGGTGACCAGGGCCACCATATTTCACAGGGGGGTTTTTTTCTGACATTAGAGCAGCTAGATCACCCATCACATGAACTGCGAGGGGGTCCTTAGCTTTTCTTCCAGGTTTCTTAATACAAATATCTCTAACAGTTCTAGCATAAATCGGTACATCTCTCAGTGCTTGTAAGAGTGGAATTTTAACATATAAATTCTGCAACTCTCCTAACAGATTAAAAGCAGGTGGTTCAAGTGTTTTGGTAAGAGCCAAACGTTCAGGGAATGGTGGCTCTGCTGCTTTAGCAGTCTTTTTAGAGGATGTTTCAACTGTTTCAGCATTGTTATTAGAAGATGATCCAACTTTTTCAGCATTAGATGACTTTTCTTTTCCGATTTCTTCTTTATCAGAATCGGAAGTAATGTCATCAATAATGGGTTCAACTATTCTTCCAGAGCGTAAATGAATGTCATTACATTGCATAGGGAAAACCAGTTAGTTTTGAACATCAATTACTTGCATAGCTTTATTATTATTCGGGTTGGGGTTAGGTTGTACAGGCAGCTGAGGTCTCATTGTCTGATTATTTGGTGGGGCATTTGATGGTAAGGAGAGAGATTGTTGATACTGAGGTAATTGGTTTGGAAATGGGATCTGTGGAGCTATCCAATTCGGGTTCCATTGATTATAATAGGTTTGTTGTAGAGCCCAGAGATTCCACATCGTAGGATCAACAAAAGGAGGGTTTGGTTGCTGCATGGGTGGGAAATTCATTTGATTAAGGTGTGGGTACTGCATTTGGCTGAAGGGTCGGTAATTTGTTTGAAAAGGAGGATGATTATTCCAACGATTAAACGACATGTTAGAATTCATACCTTGTCCTCATGGTTGCCATTGTCTTCTCTGTGTGAGGAGGTACACTGCTTCAGCTTCTTCTTCAGTTGGCTACAGTGCTGCTTTTATTCCTGGCAAAGAAGGGCACTGTTGAGTCTCATGGTCCTTTTCACAAATAGTGCAGATTGGTACCTTGTCCAGGGGGCATTCCCTTAGTGGGTGTTTTCCCCTGCATTTAGAGCAGAAAATAGCTAGAGCAGCTTCTGCTTCTGCCTGCTTCTTTTTAACCTGCAAGGTATCAATTTGTGAAGCAAAAGAGCTTAACATTTCAGTTTTAAATTCTTCAAGTAAGTTACCTATTTCAGCCCGTGTTGCTCCTCCACTTGTTGATTTCTGGACTCTTGAGTATGTACTATCTTTGATCTTTGGTCTGCTTGCTGCTCCTCTCGAACATCTTTTACAGAGATTGATAATCTCATCATAGGATTCCTTAGATATGTCTCCTTTTCCAAGCATATTCAACATATCTAAACAATCATCTCCTACCCCTTTTAGCAATATTGATTTGAGAATATCCTTACTCATATCAGGATGATCAGATCACTGTAAGTTATATTGTAGCCTTTCCATGAAGTCCTCCAGACTTTCGTCCTCCTTCTGAGTCATCTTGAATAATTCCTCCTTCCTTTCTCTTGTTCAACAATAATCTTGGTATTTAGCCAAAAATTTCTCCTTCATCTGGTCCCATGTTGTAATCACATGAGCTCCCAAGCTCATGAACCATCTTAATGCGTTCCCTTTTAATGTAGCTGGAAACAACTTTAATTTCTGAGCAGAATTAACATAGTCATAGCTTCTACACAGTATATCAAATTCAAAAAGAAATTCATCAGGATCTTCTGTGGATAACCCATGGAAATTGGGTAATGTTGAAAGTGGGATATTCTTCATAGGAGTTGCTCCTCTGGGGAGATCTCCAATGGGGAATTCCAGGGTGGAGAGAGAATTTTCTCCCCTTCCCTCTATTCTGCGACCTCCACTGAAAAGTCCTTCATTGTTATCCTCCATTGGTTGTTTTCCTGATGCACTTGCCCGGTCTTCGGAATTTTCTGTTGGGATTTCAATGTCCTGCACTGGTTCCTCCACCTTAACTTCCTCTATTGGTTCTTCTACTGGTCGTTCATCTTCTTCCACCAGTTCCTCAGTATATTCTGATGGTTCTATAACCCTCTCTAGCCCCACTACTTCCTCTGTCTGAAAATTTTTCTGGGAAGAGTGTTGGATCTGTGGCCTTCGAGAGCTTAACCTCTGGGATGTCTCAGCTTTTGAAATAATATCGTCAATAAAAGTTTTTCTTCCTCCTCCTTTTCCTTTGCCGCCTGAATGATTAACCTTCTTGCGTCCTCTCATGCATACTACATTTCTAAATAAAAATGTTAATACCCTTAAAATCTTCAGTCGCCTTCCCCGGCAACAGCGCCAAAATGTTGGTCACTTTAATTGTTTAATAATAAAACAGTTGAGTGCCACATAAATTATCAACCCAAGAAAGTTTGATTATTCCAAAGGTGACTACGTACTGTATGTACTCAATCTTAATGGTATTAAAAGTTGTAGTATAAATAGTCTATTATCTATTAAATCCCTACTCTGTGTTACAGCAGTTACAGTAGTTACAGCCTATTGCAGAAAATGAAGTAAGAACAAATAACTTAAAGGAAACAAATCTGCAAAAGGAAGTGATGGCTGTCCTGCAACAAAGGATCAGGACCTTATCCTCAGAGTAAGGACTTTCAGCATCTGCCTCTGTTGTCCAGTTCACCCATACACTCTGTAAATCCTAATCACCGTGAGACACTCATATGCAACATCAATCAGTTAAAAGGAAAACAGAGTTTCAGCAAAAGTAAATATCTTTAGAAGCAGTAACTGTAATATAAGCAGAGATCACACACACACCACACAACAGAAAGAGATGGGTGAATCTTGTGATGAAGGTGGGCCCTGTCCTTCTCACAAGATTCCCCAGAACACAGGAATTAAAATAAAATACTCAGAACAGAATTGTATTCATCTGCCAATAAACCATATTACAAAAAGAAATTCAGTTTCATCCCTTCACTACAAGTTCTGTGTTACAGTGTGTTCCCCTCCTTTCTCCCCCCTTTCCTCTCTAATGTAGATGTCTCTTCTTTATAGAGGAGACATCTATTACAAAGATTTTCATACATTCTGACTCAACCCTTTTGTACCAAAAATAAGAAAGTCAGTTCTTGATAACAAAATATTGTTACAGTCATGAGGATCATGATCATTACGACCAATACAGTAATTGGTCGGACTCCTTTGCCGATGCAGATTTGTTACGCAAATCTCAACTTTTCCTCAAAGTGCGCATGCTGTTCATGTTGTTTCAGCTTGAGTTTCATGTTTTTATTGTTGTTTCAGCTTCATGGTTTGCGTTGTTTCTGCTGTTTCAGCAACGACAAAATGTGATCCTGCCAGTTAGGCAATTTCAGCAATTAGTCAACACTTTAATCAACTTCAGGGAATAATTATAAAGATAGCATGGTTACGTGTTGAATAATTAAACATATAGCAATGAGGAAAGTTATTCTGTACCTTTTGGAGTGATTAAGCCAAAATACTAGCAAAGGCTTCCAACTAAGGGTTGAAGAGGGTAATATAATGGCAAAATATACAGTCAAAAATAGACAAAATGGGAACCTAACACATATTCCTCCATTTGATTATTTACCCTTTTGAGGAACAGCTGCAATGAGTGATTCTATTAGCCACCTTCTCTACACTGCCGTAATTGAAAAGTTCCAAACCTTACATGGAACCAGTTTCTATCCAAAAGCATCACTCATTCCTCAAAAAAATGAGTCTCCTTTAAGCTCTTTTCATCTGACTCGTAAAATATGAAAATATTGCCGAGCAATTGGCCTCTCCAGCTCGTTAAAGTGATCAGAAGTGCCATCCCTCCTCTAGATTTTAATCTTTTTGGACCTGAGGAATTCTTACACAAAAAGATCGAGCACTTGTCTTGTTCGGCTTGTTAAAACTATCAAAAAGTCATCCCTTTTGTATTATTTTACACTTTTTAGAACTTAAGGGATTACATTACGAAAAAGGACCATTGGAATTGCCTTTATGTCTCTTTTTAGACTCTCTAAAATTGAAAAGGACCGAGTTATCTTTGTCGTTAAACTCGTTAAAACAATAGTGACAAACTTGTCCATGCAGACAAGAGCGAGTTTCACTGTTGCTAGGCTCGTTAAAACATAGCGACAGGTTTTCCCGAAGGGAAAATTATAGAACAAGCATATGTTATCCTCCTCAAGCTTGACAAAAATAAAGAGGTACTGGTTAGCAATGACTAGGGAAAAAGGGAAGGAAACTTGAATAGCTTCATTGGTAGCAGGTTGCTCTTGAACATGACACTTTCACTCTGTCACCATGATTGAGTTGGGTTGGGTTATTCGGTTCACCAGTCATATCACCATTGGTCCACCGTACCATCCATTTTTGGGGTTCATGCTACCAATCCATTTCAGTGTTGCCGATATGTTCAAGAGAAGTTGCTCAGAGAATTCACCAACCTAGCTAACGTCTCATCTGCTGCAATATCTTCACTCTCCATTTTTCATGACCACCACCCTGAACCTTATATCATCAGATCATTTTCACCTCCACAAAATCATTTGCTCCATTCCGTGTCATAGATGTGGGATCCATTAAGGCCCTCCTATGATGGGTCACTTCTTGTCGACATCAGCTCATTATCCAAGAAGTTGACTTAGGGACAACCCTAAAGCTTGCATGCCTCAATGGTAAGTTTCTCACTTCTGGTGACAGGATGATATCAATGGCCTTCGACTGAAAGATTTTACGTGGTGTTCAACATCAACTCATACATTCACACCACGTGAATTGTACTGCAGTACCTTGAGGGTCATTATCATTATCAGTGATTCCTCTCGTGCCTGTTAACAGCTTACATCATTGGCTGGTAATCAGGCGATGTCTTTCCATGTTCGACATCAGAACATCTTTTCACATGGATCGACTTGTACTTCAGGCAAAGATTGAATGAGTTTGAAGACCCCGGATCTAGTTTCATCCATCCGGGCTGCGATATATTCCGAAAAATAAAGACATCAAATGTACAACTGCACAGATAATCATCCAAACTAAAGGATGATGGCTCTACCAGAATCATCGGTCTGCCACATAGACAATTGTCTGTCTTATGTACATGAATATGAATTTATAAAGCTGAGCATGGGAATGCCCGCCTCAGTTAGATCATGAAAATATTGTGAAGATAACGTATTGTATTGTATCTTATTACAGGTCACCTTCCAGTTCAAAAAACCTCAGATCCTCATTATAAAGCATTTCGCCCGACATCAAAAGATTTAAACCTCATGCTTTAGGGGGCAACTATTATAGACATATTTGGGCACTGCAACCCCAATCACATATGTCCATAAACCAAGGGCTTCTAAACCCCTAAAAGTGTTGTTTCATACCCTAAAGGAACAAGGTCAGCTGATTACATCATCTCCCAGAAGTTCTCCATGAAAAAATACTCAGAACTGGTCAAAACTAGACCATACAGACTGCTCCATGCATAGGGTGCGATGCATCTCACCTATTACACATGGGGGTGTGATGCCTACTAGAAATCCCCTCTGTAGGGTGTGATGAGCGAGAGTAGACAAATGGCAGAAGCAGTTTTCTAGGTGGAAACCTAGAGAATCTTCTAGAAACTGCTCATATGACACTTGCCTCTCTGAATTTGCCCAGGGATGAGTAAGAGATCTGAAATCTCCAAGTGGAACCAAGAACTATCAATGAAATGACACTAGTCAAAATCCCAGAAACTGACTCACTCTCCTGTAAACATCTATATATGGATCCCTCATCCAAGAGATCCAGAAGCTGGAATTTTGTAATTTGCAAGGAAGTGATGTTGGTTTCTCTTTGAAGACATTGTTGGGTGATCTTTCTTTTTATGAGGTTAAGAGGGCTTTCATGCTGGGAGGATGATGTTGGATCAAATAGCTTGGTTGTAATTCTCTCTTCTACTACTTCTATCAATAAAGCTATTTGAGTTTTCCTCCATATGCTTGTATATCTTTGAATCTTGTATTTGTATATGCATTTATATGTTTAATGTACATCTGATCCTACATTGTTTATGGTTATAGATCTCTATGCTTTGATGGTATTTTGCTGCCTTAACTCTACAGGTGTTCTTTGAAGTGGGACAAGTGAGAAAGGAGTGGTGAAAGCTCTATCAAGGGAGAGAGGAAACAAGAAAGGAGACTAGCGAAAGACTGAGGTTGGTACTCCCCTCTCATCTATCTCCCATAAAGCAAGACACAAGTAAATTTAGTTTGTTTGTTTCTAAGATAGCTACCTGTCTTAGTGGGACTAGCAGCTCTGAATGGACAATAGTTTTCCCGATAACATATAGGGTGTACACAGTAAAATAATTACCTGTATTTTTGCTGGATCTACTTGTATCCCTACTGTAGAAATATAATGTCCCAAGATCACACCTTCGATCATCATCATGTGACACTTGACATTGCTTAGACACAGCTTGGTAGCAATGCATCATTCTAAAATCTTTTCTAATGTTTGTAGCACTTGATCAAAGTCATCCCTATATGTGGTAAAGTCATCCATGTAAACTTCAAGTCCTTCATTTATCAGATCGACAAAAATGTTGAGTATAGCTCTTTGAAATGTAGTTGGGGCATTTCATAAGCCAAATGGTAACACTCTGTAAGCGAATGTACCCCAGGACAGGTGAAGATTGTTTTGTCTTGGTCTTCACAGGCTATTTGAATCTGATTGTAGCCACTTAAGCCGTCTAGAAAGGAAATGATCCAGGTGGATATTGGTGGCCAACTGCCAAGTCCACTTGGACCCCCACCGTTGTTGTTTCTTTCAGCTTTTCAGTTTCCTTAATTGTAGCACAGTTTACTATTTTTAGCAGTTTTTCGGGTCCTGAACTTCCGGAGCCGTTTTGAGGCCCTAAACAACGTTTTCTGGGAAAACTAGGAGCAACATGGGTCCATGGACCGATGTTGCTCTTCCAAAGTTGTAGTTCTCAGATAGATCTTTCTAACGAGATATTGTGCATGTCAAACGAAGATCGTATGCCAAAGTTACAACTCCGGGAAGTTGATGTACCAATTTACCCAAACAGGGCCCACAATTTGGCATTTCATCTTCTAGGGTTAGGTTTTTGGATGTTTAGGGTTTTCCATCGTTTCTCAACAATAAATTGGCCTTCAAGCCTCATTGTAACACAATTCAGAGGCATGTAGCCACCACATCTCTTCTCAGAGATAAGCTACCATCGCCTTAGCTTGTTTATTTCCATTGTTGTTTGTAAGCATATTTCAGTGTTTCACATTAATGAAATGAAGTATTATTTCTACTGCATCTTTGTGTTTATGGTTATCTCTGTAATTTGTTGCGTTCCAGTTTAAATCTGGATCAGTGGTATCAGAGCGGTCTACTTTTTCTCTGTTTTTTCTTTGCATGTCCCCAACGAGGTCGGGATATAAGTTAGGGCTTGAACTAGTCGAACCTTTGCAAGACCAGCCTCGCAAATCCCGACAGCCTCCCATGGCGAATGAAAAGAAAGATGAGGGGGTAGGAGATCCTATCAAAATCTTGCTCGAAGAAGCCCTCGAGCGACAAAGGAACGCGATGATGGACAACTTTGCCTAGATCCTTCAGCGCTACCCAAGGGTGACGCATCGGCTTCCAATAGCTACTCTGGAAATGCCACACTGTTTAAGGTACAAGTTAATTTTTAAATACCCATATTCGAGGGTCAGATAGACACAGATGCCATCGATAAATGGTTAAATCTGCTAGAGGGTTATTTTTCTTTTCATGATTTTTCCAGTCAGGAAAAGATTATTTTCGCTCTTCTCAAGGCAATCCTGCATGTTAAGGACTGGTGGGAAACCTACTATGAACAGAAGGATGAATGTACAGGCTCACTATTTTCAGCCGCACCCACTTGGGATTCATTCCAGGATGCCATCAAGGAGCAGTACTACCCTATCGGAAGCTATGAGTATCAGTACACAAAGAGGACCATGCTGCGGTAGGGAAGGGACCAAGACATGCCAGAGTTTACCAATATTTTCCATACCCTTCGCACAAAGTTGGGTATCAAGGATTCAAAGTAGCATTTGTCACTAAAATACCATGGCTACCTGCACAAGTACATCCAGGAAGAAATAGAATTCTTGAACATCCCCTCTCTCGGCAAGGCATACCGATATGCCATCAAGGTTGAGAGAATGTTTAAATAGAAGAAGCGCGACTTTGGATCTGCAAATCTGAAGCAAGGGAAAGGTGCCCCCAAACCACAGAACAAAGGATAAAGCCAAGGCAAGGCAACCCAAGACAACCCACCAAAGGTGCAAGCAAAGAATAGCGTCGTGAAGCTGAAAGAGCACATGGGAAAGTGGTGTGAGTTCCATAAGGGTTCCACTCACAACACAAGTGAGTGTCAGGCCAAGCAGTCACTGGTGGCCAAGCTAAAGGTTTCAGAATTAGATGCATGTTCCGAATCTGAGTCAGAACCTGACAAGGGGAATGACAAAGGGAAGCAGATTATCAATGCGGAGCCTAGCGCCACCATTTCCACCACGAATATCTAGAAGGAGGAACCCGAAGATCTAGAGGAGGAGGAACATCTCTTCCACTCCCATATATGGGTAAAGGGCTCCCTGCTACAGTTCATTGTCGACAACGGGAGCTAAAAGAACCTCATTTCGGTAGAGATCATGAAGTGGCTGGGCTTACTGACCACAGAACATCCACAACCATACACCATCGAGTGGCTTCACCAAGGACGGGATCTTCGTGTGAACCAGCAGTGTCGCCTTCCATACAACATAAAGCCCTTCACGGATGAGGTATTGTGTGAAATTTCTCCCCTTGAAGTTTGTGATGTATTATTAGGACAACCATACTTGTGGAAGCAACATGTTGTGTATGAATCAAACCCCGTGTTGTTGCTGTTGCTTTGGGAAATAAGTTTTACAAGATACCGAAGGTAGCACCGCCTACTGCCATATCTTTGGTTACTGCAAAACAATGTAGTAAGCTCATTTCCAAAACTAGGAAATTTGTTTTCTTGATGATACGCCCTCAAGGAAAGAAGAAGATGGTGGCCAGGACCTCCAGACAGGGCCCCTCCACACGACAACTACAGATGGAAAAGGTCATGGAGGAGTAGGAGGACATCTTCACCTCCCCCGCAAGGGTTCCTCTGCACTGTCAGGTCAAGCACTCCATCGATTTAACCCCAGGTGTGCCACGACCCAATGGACCAATCTATCAGCGCTCTGTTCTAGAGAACAATGAAATCAAGAGGCAAATTCAGGAGCTGCTGCAAAAATGTCACATCCATCCGATTTCATTGCCCTGTGGGAGCCCAATCATGTTGGTATAGAAGAAGGATGGGATTTGGAGACTCTGTATTGACTATCGAGTGTTGAACAAGATCACTGTCTATAATAGGTACCCAATCCCATGGATTGATGACCTCTTGGACCAACTAAAGGGGGGAAAATATTTCAGCAAGATTGATTTGAAGTCAGGATATCACCAGGTACCAATTGAACCCTTCGATGTGTGGAAGACTACCTTCAAAGCTAAGGAGGGCCTTTTCGAATGGTTGGTTATGCCTTTCGAATTAATGAAAGCTCCTGCAACCTTCATGAGGCTAATGGATGACATCTTGTGGCCATTCACCAACTCATTTGTAGTTGTATACTTGGATGACATCCTGATCTTCAGCCAGAGTTGGGAAGAGCACATCCACCACATCCTACAGGTTCTCCAAACACTGCGGCAACACAAGTTATGTGCCAATTTGGAGAAATGAATTTTTGGCATGACCCAGGTTCAGTATATTGGATACATTATTGATGAACAGGGGGTGCATGTCTATCCAGCCAAGATCCAAGTAATTCGGGATTGGCCATCTCCAAGCACTCTGATAGAGCTCCGTAACTTTCTAGGTCTTGCCAACTTCTACCGTAGGTTCGTGTTGGGATTTTCTCATATCACTTGGCCCTTGAGTCAAGTCACCAAGAGAGGAGCGAAAGCCAAATTCTTTTGGTCTGAATCTCAACAAAAGGCATTCAAAGAGTTGAAATATTGCCTCTACATGGCACCAATTCTCGCATTACTAGACTTGCAACAACCATTTGAGGTTGAGACAGATGCCTCTGACTATGCTATTGGGGTAGTCCTTACTCAACACGGGCATCCAGTGGCATATCACAGTGAGACACTTTTAGACATAGTCCGGAAGTATCCCACTTATGACAAAGAGATGTATTCCATTGTGCATTCCTACCGACAATGGAAGCATTACATTTTGGGGAAGGAAATGGTCATCCACATAGACCACTGACCCCTGCAGTTCATACAGACTCAAGGGAAATTGTAGAATGATCATCATCAGAAGTGATCCACATACCTGCAATAATTCCATTTGAATATCAAGTATAAGAAGGGCAGCACAAATAATGTTGCATATTTCCTTAGTCAACCACCAATCATGGCGTTAACCACCGTGCTCAACTCTTGTGGGCATGAGACTTCTGATTGGCCACTTCTCTACAAAAGTGACCCAGAATACGACCACACATACCAAACACTCTTGGAGGGTCAACATGTTCCAGATTTTCACCTCCAGGATGCCCTGTTATGCCACCTGGGTCACCTTTGTGTTCCTTCAAGTGAGCATTCCAAGATATTTGGAAAGCACACTACAGTCGGGCTGCTGGGCATTTCGGGGTCGAGAAAACGGTGGCAGTACTGCAGAAGTATTTCTATTGGCCGAATCTTTGACAAGATGTCAGGTGCTATGGGGTAAAATGCACGGGATGAAAACTACCATCAAAAGTCTTCCTAGGACTTCCGATAGATCATAAGTTTATCTGCAAAAGGTACCTGTTACACACTTGTTCATCTATCTGACATATATTGACAGGATATGGAGAAAGGATCACCTATGGTTCTTTCTAGATTCACTTGGAGATCTCCGTGCGGTAAGAAGAACTCCTCCTGACTGGCTCCAAGACGATTCCTCCACAAAAGAATGAATCAAACTAATCACAACATATACTTCTGACAATTAATGAAAGAATCCATAACAAACATGTATAAATGTGTAACTTATCTACTCAACACAACAAGCATCAGAATGGACAAATAAGTGCACAATATCATCGACACTTCAAGTAGTGGAACACAACCGCAGTCCTATATTCAGAATAGAAGAGTGATTACAACAACCCTATTGCATCAGCCTTCCTTATCCCTTCTTCATCTCTCTCTCCTTCTTTCAGCTAGCTCCTTCAAGAATATGACAATATCACAACATCACCATGTACTATCCTTCTAAATGCTCTGACCTTTGTGCAATGGCCCTCTCGTTGCTTAAATAGTAATCGAATTAGGGCTTCCCAACTCCACCTGTAGTTCATTTGGGTAAAAACCATGAACCAACCTCTTTTACTAGCATTTTCCCATTTGCGTCTGTTTCCGGAATAGAATTTCTCCAAATATATTTATTTTTGGAGATTCCCTGCTTTTCTTGCACAAATTTAGGGAAATAATATTTAGATATTTTATGGTAGATTCGTTGGCATAACCATTTTGAGCATCACTAAAGTTCACTAACGCTCCCCCTGGTCTAACAACATGAGTTAGCAGGTAGACTAACACTCCTTTATGCTTGTAAACAAGCTTTATAAAGCAGGTTGTCAGTGTACAGAGAGCGTTAGTGTGGATTCTGGGCCTGCAACTGTGGTCAATCTTTCAGTCATCTTGTCCTTCTCCTCTGAGTTGATTAGGAGGTCAATTTGTCCTATAACAGATGCCCCCTAAAGTATCAGATCAGAGGCAGAGACGATAGCTGAAATACTTTATGAAAATACTGTAGTTTCCTGTCAAAATATTTGTATAGAGAGAGAGAAGTTTCGGGTGATAAGGAAAACCTGATACAATAAAAGTACATATATATATGAATTGCTAAAATCATGTCCTGAGTCGAGCATTCTCATGCTCAGTAGCTATGTCAGAGTAACTTTCTCCTGAGAGATATAATAATGTTGGCCGCCAATATGGCACAGGGCAGATCCAGTGTCATAATAGATTATACTGAAATGGATGTCTTCAAAGAACAATATCGCAGCTTGGGAGAGGAAACAAGGCTGAATGATGTAAGCCTATACCCAAGGTCTTAATTCCTACTTCACCGAACAGCATAGATTGGTACATGTGATAAAATGAGTTGACGTCGAACATGCACGAAATCCTCTGATTACTAGCCAATAATGGAGACTATTAACAGATGCAAGGAAGGCCACCGATAATGGTGATGGTATCCAAGATGCACAGTGAAAACTAGCGAGTGTGAAAGATTTTTTGTCGTCGAACACTCGTAGATTCGCTTAACCAAGAGCCAATGATGAAAACTTGTGATCAAGCACAAGGTAACCTGCCACTAATGTCTACAAGCACCAAGGCACTGAATGTGTTTCTGGGTTATCTTCCTAGATAGAGTGTTGAAGTCGATAGGAAGGAACCTGTCGAAAGGTAGGAAATTACATGTCCTACATCAGTCGACACGAAAACGGACAAAGATGATTTTATTTTTTGAAGAAACTTTTGAGCTTTGGGTCTAGACAACGGAGGGCGTGATGAAAGGATATGTAGGGTCAGTTGATCGAGGAAACAAGTAGGGACCCTTGAACAATAGAAGGCACAACAACAGTTTTAACCAGACAACACTAGACTCATGAACACTACAAAGTGTTTAAGATACAGAGATGCAATGGAATTCTGGTATATAGCCTAAAAACTCATAG
Organism: Pinus tabuliformis; assembly: GCA_031772625.1. Lineage (NCBI taxonomy): Eukaryota > Viridiplantae > Streptophyta > Pinopsida > Pinales > Pinaceae > Pinus > Pinus tabuliformis. Next base: position 947,573,437 of record CM062815.1, on the reverse strand, counting down.
GTTGGTAGGGTTCATAATGAGAGGCTATCAAAATGACGGTTTATCTGAGGGAGTGCCATGTTCAAGGGAACTTTTGCTGCCAAAACATGCTTCAGAATACGGTTGTATTTCCACTTTTCCCCATCTAATTTTTAATGAGTCCAGACGGGTAAACACATCGATCTTTTCATGTTTATAGATTCTGAAAAGGATCGCAAAAAGAATGACACTTTGCCCTATCTGATTAGTTTAATGAGTCCAGACAGGCAAACTCGTCGATTTTTTCATCTTTTAAGAGTCTGAAAAGTATCGTAAAAAGAATGACTCTATATCTTGTCTGTTTATTTAAAGATTCCAGACTAGACAACTCGGTGATCTTTTCATCTTTACAGAGTCTGAAAAGATCATAAAGAGAGACTCCATGGTGTTCCCTTTGTCATAGTTGTTAAACGGTTGCGACAAAAGGTTAATAGTATGCCTGTATCGGTTACTTTTCCGTATTTAATCTACTGGACCCGGATAAAGAGAAACCTTTTTCCAATAGATGTCGACCTCATTTTGTTATGAGTACGAGGCAGCAGACTAAACTCGTGTTTTGTCGTGACACTTTAACGAGCTCAGTAACAAAAACTCAGGATTTTTCATTTTTTAATGAGCTTGAAAAAATACCTGAAGGAATGCTCGGGTCAACTTTTAACATTTTTAACGAGCAGCGAGACACAGCTCGAGATTTTTTCAGTTTAAAGAGCGAGAAAAAGTGCCTAAAAAGGATGCTCTGTTGGTCTCTTTCAGTTTATGAGCTGGAACTAGATCAAAAAAGAGGTGCTCAGAGCATTGTTTGCATATATTTAACAAGTGCAAATGATGAAAAACTCGGGGAATTTTATATTGTTTAAAGAGCAATAAAATATCCCTAAAAGTGCTTTACAAGTTTGTGGTATATATATTTAACGAGCCCTACTACAAAAACTCGGAGGCGTTTGTACTTTTTTAAAGAGCAATAAAATTTCTCCATAAGTGCTCTATTTATCGTTGCATAGATTTAATGAGCGCAAGGATGTTTATATTTTTTAAAGAGCAATAAAATATCCCTAACAGTTCTCTACCATAGTTAGAAAGTGTTTAACGAGCTTAACGATGAAAACTTGGGGATGTTTGTATTTTTTAAAGAGTAATAAAATATCCCTAATAGTGCTCTATTCGTCTTTGTGGTAATTTAACGAGCCCAAAGAAGAATACTCGAGCTTTTTCGGATTAACGAGAAAGAAAAATACCATAAAAAGAACGCTTGATCTTCCTTGATCTCATGCTTAACAATAGAAGGGTCTATGCCATGCATTTCCTCATAAGACAAAGGAAAAACATCGTGGAAGTCCCTAAACGGGTAGGTGAAGCTCACAATTTCCTCAGGATTGTGATTGGCTCCACTCTGTATGTTTTCCACGATGCCTATCATAACGGAAATATTAGGGAGCAATGTTTGTGAAATATTGCCCCTGTTTCCTTCCGAGTCCAAAAGTTGGATAGTCATATACGGTGAGGAAATGATTTCATATGCGTCAGGTGACAGGGTTTGAAGAGGCATCATGTCCAAAGCAGCTATCGAAACATGATGGTGCAAATCCTCCCAAGGTTGCTCTTCTAACCTTGTGATCTCTCTAAGAGCTTCATCCACCAATATGAATTGATTGAGTGGATCAAAAGAAGGAGCGGTTATGGGAGGGGCAGTGGTACCATTGGTTGAAACCAAAGTGACCGGAGATTCGGGTGTAATTTGAATGGCTTAGCAGGCCAATTTATCTGGTGACAGCGGCATTTGTTCTCTGTAAGTGTCAATGTCTAAAGGAGCCAATAGGATCCATGGATCGGTCTATTCATGAGGAAAAGATGAAAGCATGTTGACTGATTGTGAAACCTTTAGCGGCTGTAGAGGGAAACAACCCATGAGCGAAGAAACATTCATTAGACCGGTACCTAAACTGACGTAACTGTCAGTTCCACCTCCTACTAGGGGTACATAGCCACTTGGTAATGGTGAATAATCAAGGGTGCAGAAAGACAACTGATCTACTGTAATAACCTTTCCATCCAATGGAAATCGGATGATGTGAAAGACAATAGATACGATGGCCGTCATGGCATATGTCCAACTACGACCCAGCAACAGATTATAGTTGAGTTTTCGGTCTACGACTTCTACATCCACCGTTACTACTTTCCTAGCCAAAGTGATGGAAAAACTAGCTAATTATCCTTTTGGGACAAAGGTGTGGCCGTCCAAAGCTTTAAGGGAGTTTAACGGTGGGGAGAGGGTTGGAGAACCCAAGGTGAGCCAACATGAAGTTGACATGATGCAGGTTGAAGCACCTTCGTCGATGACAGTTCGGTGTATACCTTTACCTTTTGAAGTGATATGCACCTAAAATGCAAGCTGGTGGGAAAGGGGAGGTTTACATTTGTCCATGTCGAAAATAGCAAGAATGGAATCCGTAGGGTCAATACCCCCGATAGCCGAAAGCAAAGCTTTCCTTTGGTTGGGGCATGTTTGTAATACTTTGAGTGCCAACATGGCCAATGGCGCTTACGCCAAATCCTCTACGATGTTGTAGTGTTGGGCGGCATGTTTAGATGTGTTGTGCATTGTGCGTCGAAGTGTCCCCTTAGGGGGTCGAATTACAAAGTCCTCAACCAGCCTTTCTATTCGCAAATCATTGGGTGGCGATGGGTTTTGGCCTGCGGATGGTTCTGCTGCCGGAGCAATAGGAGCTCCATAAGATTTGGCTCTTGTGGTGAGATCTACCATTCCAAATGTGTAAACGGCAAAAGATCCTTCACCAGCTAAAGGATGTTGCAAATCGTCGATGCCCCCTGACATGGGTTGCGGTTGGTTGGCAACGAGATGTTGCTACTATTGATTAGGAAAAGGATTCTAAGGACCGTAAGTGTCTTACCAGAATCTTTCTTGGTAAGGTAATCTATGCATTCTTGAAGACACAAACAACGCCAGGTTATGTGATCTTCAAGATAGAGTTTGCATGAATAGTTGGTGCCTTTATCCTTTTCTGTATCAGTAGGTGCAACGGCCTTTTGTTTCGGGTTGGGATGCTTAGATGAATGCTCCTCAGAAGGAGCGGCCTTGTTTTGTTTCTTCTTGTTCTTGCTACTGGATTTCTGTGTAGACTGCATAGAGTTAATCGCAGTGGTAGGAAGAGCAGTCATTTTGGTAGAGGGGTCTAATGCCAACTTGGCAACGGACCCACTGCGTTGTTTTACAGCACCCATGGAGGTTGTGCCGACGATCCTGTCGGCATGCGCTCTAGGGCATTGAGTGGTGGGGGGATTGGGGTTACAGGGAGCATAGGGGATAATGTCGTAGAGAGTGCTAGACTATGAGTAAATTAAAGCCAAGTGCTAGGCACGACGTATGGATTGGTCCTCTGTGACCGCACCACCTAGAGCGACATCTCTAGCGATTTGTGGGAGCAATGACTTACAGAACCAGTCTATTAAGAGGAAGTCAGGGATGGGATCTTTGACTAACCTCTACCTACATCTCCATTCATGGATATGAGCAGAGATGTGGGTGGTAGTATCCTGATGAAATGAAGTAAGGAGCTTTGTCCTTGTCTCATAACGGATAGGTAACTGAAAGTGCTTTAGGAACTCCATCGCTAAAGTGTCAAAGGTATTCACTGATGCACGTGGTAACTCAATATAGCACTTTGCAGCATTTCCAGTGAGGGTGCGAGGAAATAGACGCAACCAAACACTATCATCCACTATGGAGTTAGAAACACACCATAGATGGTAGGTGGTGACGTGAGTGCCCAGATCCTCCCCTTGTTTTCTGTCGAACTTAGGAATATCTGCTGGTATTTTATGCGGGATCGACGGCCATTGTAGGTTATGGTAGATGGGGTTGTTAGTCAACTTGTATAAGTTGGGGATATCCAATGTTTCCAAAAAAGGAAAATTGTTGGGTGCCCCCGACTCGGACCATTGTGAAGACGGATGACCTGAGGAGCTCTGTGCTCCTCCCATCGTTTGGTTCCCCATGGTGTACATGGGCTGCGTGGTGTAGCAATTGCTTTGCGGTATGGTGTTGTAAAGTGAATTACCATGAGGATTTTGATACTGGGGTATGAAGTTGCCCCCAGTATAAGTGGTGCCCCCTTGACTCATCTAAGCTTGTGAGTAGGGTGCCCCCATGGATTGGGTGGGGATCCCTTGTGGATTCTCAACTGACACCAAACTGACCATATGGCTTTGATTGATAGAGGGAAAACTCATGTCAATCAGTGATTGTCCATGCATGCCTAAGAACTACGGGGGAACTGTGACATTCCCCACCGCCATGTGCATATTGGGGACTACACCAGATATCTGAATCTGGGGTTAGAACTATACATTGGCGACCGATCTTGGTTTTGGTAAACTGGGACCGCGCCCATAGTGCCACATTGAGTGTTATATGGAGCGCTATATTTGGCACTAGTCGAAGGTATGCTTTGGTACACCATAGGAGTGGAACCTGGCATCTGCTAGGTTCCGCTAATAGAGGGTGTTGTGTGAGTTGCAGTACCTAGGACAAACGAGATTACGAGGTTCCACATTGTTGATGTTGTGATGACCGTTGATTGGGGAAGCGGTAGAGGACTCACAGTGTCTCTATAATTCCACAACCCTTGAGGTGTCAAGTGAATAGATGGGAAAGTTCCTCCTAGTGAAGAGTGAAGCAATGGTACAATGGGAGCAATAACAGGATCCAACCAATTTGTAAGCGGAGTGTTAAAGTGAGGAAGAAATCCTCCAGCAAATCAGAATCGTCGGTCATCCAGAACGATCCCGTGTGCGATTTAGGAGACTGATTCCTCGAAGATGAGGAATCTGAGTCAGTGGATCTCGGCAGATCCTCCACAGTGAGTGGAGGAAGTCCTAACAACCATCTGGATTGATGATGAGGGCTGGATGTAGCCACAATGACTGGTAAATTTTATTAGATAAATTTTAAGGTGATATTCTTTAAGTCTCAAAAATGATAGCACTCAGGTACCTAAAAAGAAAAAATACACTAAAAATGACAATTAGCAAACAAAGTGAAATTACCTTTTCTAATAAACACCGATTATTGGAGATGAAACCCCGTCTCTCAATGAGTAATAGAGAAGGATGGCCAAATGTATGGTTACGGTTACTTTTGAGCTTCACCCAAACCTCAGATTGAGGGGCCAAGTACTCTCGTGAAGATGAGCACCCTCCCAAAAAATGAAGACAAAGTAGATCCGTCTGTTTGAGCTACCGGGATAGCCCGTCCCAGTCACCTTAGGTAGGTACCTAGAAGTATTGGCCACTAGAGATACCTCAAATCACAGACACTACCAGGGGGGACATAGTCGTAGACAGCACGCTGTATGGGTAGGATACCTGAGTCCCTGACTCAGTTCCAAAATCCCCAAAGGGACCCGCGTTACACAGAATGCCCAAAGGAGTTGTAAAAGAAGGCGGGCTACCTTTGATTACAATCCGATGTTGTCTCGTATTTCGCTCCAGTGTGAGTGGAGTGGTCCTGGTAATATGAGTGCAGAAGGATTTTTCACTCTTTAATGACACTAGTTTGATTTTCAACCTTGGGTAGTTGACTCACTCTCTTATCCCAAGGTCCTAATCTATCTAATGTTGGTTTTCTCTAAAAAAGAGTATCTAATTGACTTTAGTGTAAATTTTAGTGTACTTTCTTATTTGTCTTCGGAGGGGGTGTTGACGTATGAATATGATGAGACTCTCAACTCGATAAACCGTGCAGAACAATGCTTTGAAAGAATTTTTCAATTTCTTATGCAAACAAGTCTTATTCTACACATGTATTATTTCACATATTCATGTATTCATCAGTGCATCTAAAAGTCATTCAACATTTTGCATAACCGAAAGTTCCTTTTCTCAATATTCCCTAACAACTATTGAACCAAAACAAAGCAACCTACAACTAATTTGACAGAAGCAAATGTACAGTTTATTAGCAATTCTTTCAATAAAAATTTCTTTTATGAGAGAAAAACTAAAGCATTTTCTTAAAAAATAAATTTTGAGACACCAAATTTGTTAGCATGATACTGTTGCAGATCTTGATTCAGCCCTTGGAACAAGTTCCCCCCCTTTTGGTCCACAAAATATCTTGAAAAACATGGAAATGGGTCACTAACGCTCTGTCTATGTGTAAACAGAGCTTTAGTTTGGTCACTAACGCTCCCTATGCACAGTCAAAGAGCTTTATAAAGCTTTTTGTAGACCAGCAACATGCGTTAGTGAGGGAAAGAACTCAAAAAATGGGCTTTTGGGATCAATTTTTGAAGAGAAAGCAACTTTGCAGGATGCAACAAACTAGATGGTGGATCAGAGAAGGATATGAAGAAGTAAGAAGCTCATAGAAGAGAGAAGAGATCTTAGAGTAGTCCGGATAACTGGGAACTAAAGTGTAGTCCCTAGCGGAGTTGTCAGTTCTGCTATGGGGTGAAAACTACCCTCAAAAGTCTTCTTGAGACTTCTGACAGATCGTAAGGTTATCTGCAAAAGGTACCTGTTACACACATGTTCATCTATCTGACATATATTGACAGGATATGGAGAAAGGATCACCTTTGGTTCTTTCTACATTCGCTTGGGGATCTCTGTGCAGTAAGAAGAACTCCTCCTGACCAGCTCCAAGACGATTCTTGCACAAAATAATGAAGCAAACCAATCACAGCATATACTTTTGACAATTAATGAAAGAATCCATAACAAACATGTATAAATGTGTAACTTATCTACTCAACACAACAAGCATCAGAATGGACAAATAAATGCACAATATCACCAACACTTCGAGTAGTGGAACACAACCGTAGTCCTATATTCAGAACAGAAGAGTGATTACAACAACCCTATTGCATCAGCCTTCCTTATCCCTTCTTCCTCTCTCTCTCTCCTTCTTTCAGCTAGCTCCTTCAAGAATATGACAATATCACAACAGCACCATGTACTATCCTTCTAAATGCTCTGACCCTTATGCAATGGCCCTCTTGTTGCTTAAATAGCAATCAAATTAGGGCTTCCCAACTCCACCTGTAGTTCATTTGGGTAAAAACCATGAACCTGCCTCTTTTACTAGCTTTTTCCCATTTGCCTCTGTTTCCGGAATATAATTTCTTCAAATATATTGATTTTTGGAGATTCCCTACTTTTCTTGCACAAATTTAGGGAAATAATATCTAGATATTTTATGGCAGATTCGTTGGCATAACCATTTTGAGCATCACTAAAGTTCACTAACGCTCCCCCTGGTCCAACAACATGAGTTAGCGGATAGACTAACGCTCCTTTATGCTTGTAAACAAGATTTATAAAGCAGGTTGTTAGTGTACAGGGAGCATTAATGTGGATTCTAGGCCTACAACTGTGGTCAATCATTCAGTCATCTTGTCCTTCTCCTCTGACTTAATTAGGAGGTCAATTTGGCCTATAGCATCGGGAAGTACATCAGATCATGCACTACCTGTGCCATTGCCAAACCGACCATCAAGAAGCAAGGCCTCTATACCCCACTGCCTACCTCTAGTCGACCCCTGGAATCCATATCCATGGATTACATGTGAGGCCTTCCTTGCACTAAGCATGGAAATGACTGTGTTTTTGTGGTCGTCAACAGGTTCTCAAAGATGGCCATTATGGCAACCTACAAGAAGAATATCACGGCAGAATCCACTGCTAAACTCTTCTTTGAACGAGTGTGGGTACACTTTGGGATCCTTAAGTCTATCATCTTAGATCAGGATAGTAGGTTCCTCAGATTTTGGTCCAGTCTCTGGTCGATGCTGGACACCAAACTCACTAAGTCCACAACCTTCCATCCTCAAACTGATGGTCAGACAGAGGTTGTCAACAGGATGATCGTACACATTCTGCGCATGTACAACTCAAAGCATCCATGCACATGGGACGAGAGCGTCCCCTATGTTCAGCATAGCTACAATCAGGCTCTCCACAGCTCGACTGGCCACAACCCTTTTCAGGTAGGCTTAGGATTCTAGCCACTATGTCCCATTGATGTGGCCATGCCATTTGGAGCTACTCACGTAGATTTGCCTCATGTCCAATCCGAAACAGATAAGGCAAACAGCTTCATTGAGCATATCCAACATATTCACCAGCAATTCCATGACATTATGGAGAAATAAAATGCCAAGTACAAGCAGCGACATGATCAACATCAGGTGCCACACAAGTTTCAGGGAGGTGACAAAGTTTGGTTGCATTTGCAAAAGGAATGCCTTACCAAAGCCTATCGGAAACTCAAACCACTCCAATATGGTTCTTACACCATTACCAAGGCTATGGGAGACAATGAATTTGCACTCAGCATTCCCCCATTCCTTGGCCTGCAGCCAGTGTTCAATGTGGACCGCCTTCGGCCATAGTTTACACCATTACTAGATACATCTGACATTGCAGAATAGCTCACACCCACATAGTTAAATCCATATTGCACGGAACAAGTTGCAACTGATCATATCATGGACACATAGATCAAGCACACTTCCCAGCAGAATATCCAACTATTTCGAGTTGTCAAAGCAGGCCAACTCCTTCACCAGGGTAAGTGGCTCACCAGGGACCAAGTTTAGCAGAAGTTTCCTCATATCATGGAGGAACTCAACGCAATGGGGACCATTGCTTCCTAAGGGGGGAGGAATGATCCAGGTGTATATTACTGGCCACCTACCAAGTCCACTTAGACCCCCACCATTGTTGTTTCTTTCAGCTTATCAGTTTCCTTAATTGTAGCACAGTTTACTATTTTTAGCAATTTTTCGGATCCTGAACTTCCAGAGCCATTTTGAGGCCCTAAACGACATTTTTTGGAAAAATTGGGAGAAACATGGGTCCATGGACTAATGCTTCTCTTCCCAAAGTTGTAGTTCTTAGATAGACCTTTCTAACGAGATATTGTGTGCGTCAAACGGAGATCGTATGCCAAAGTTACGACCCTCAGGAAGTTGATGTACCAATTTACCCAAACGGGGCCCATAATTTGGTGTTTCATCTTCTAGGGTTAGGTTTTGTGATGTTTATGGTTTTCCATTGTTTCTCAACAATAAATAGGCCTTCGAGCCTCATTGTAACACAGTGCAAAGGCATGTATTCACCACATCTCTTCTCAGAGATAAGCTACCATCGCCCTAGCTGGTTTATTTCCATTGTTGTTTGTGAGCATATTTCAGTATTTTACATTAATGAAATGAAGTATTATTTCCACTGCATCTCCGTGTTTATGGTTATCTCTATAATTTGTTGCATTCCTGTTTAAATTCAGATCAGGAAAATAACTGCTTCCCTGCCAAAGTATCAAGGACTTGATCAATGAATGGAAGAGGGAAGTGATATTTCTATGTTGCCTTGTTCAATTCCCAATAATCCACATAGATACGCCTTTTCCTGTTTTTCTTGGGGACAACTACTAATGGGGAGACCCATTTTCTATTTGAAATGGGATAAATGAAATTCACGTCTAACAACTTCTGTAACTCTTCTTTTACAATGTCCTTGAGGTGTAGATTCAATCTCTGTTGAGGCTACCGGATAGGACAAGCATCCTTTTCAATGTAGATATGATGTGTACACAACTGTGGGTCTATACCCTTCATGTCATGATAATCCTAGGCAAATCCCCTTTATATTTTTGTAGGACTTGAATGAGTTTTTGTTATTGATCACTGTCCAGGCTATCATTAATGTTTGAAACTTTGCTTGGTTCAATTTCAACTGGCTTGTTGTTATGAACAACAGTTGTCTGGATATCTTGATCATCAGTATCTTTCAAAGGGTCTTACAAGGCTTCATTATCAAGAATTTCTTTTAAAATTTGACATTTCACATTGTTCACATTAGTTGGCTTATTGATAAAGTTATTGATAACATCATCTTCAGTTTGATCCTTGAATTCAAGTGCCTCTGCTACTGTAAGTGGTGAACGAATGCTTTCTCCCTGGTATGTGGGTGGTTATTTACATATTTTTATAATGGGCAGACTTGGTTTGTCAGGAGGATATAAACCGAGATATTTTACAGCATCCCCTTTAGAAATAGTCATGCTACCCTCTCGGCAGCCTATGTAAGCAGCAGCTATTTCCAGCCAAGGTCGGCCCAAAATAAAAGGTTGTCCATCCAATCAACTCTTTGGGTTTATAACAAGAAAATCTACCAGATACTCCAATGAATCAACAGAAATTGTAATATCCTGTAAATTTCCCTCTGGCCTCACCACTGAATGATTAGCAAGTTCGAGCAGGGTGGTGGTTGGTTCCAGAGTTATGATACCGAGTGCCTGACAGGTTTCTGCTATTAAGATGTTAATGGTTGCACCTAGTTCAACTAGTGTGTTTGGAAAGAAGCAGCCATATATTTGAACTGTAACAATGGGATTCCCAAGATCTTCATATTTTACTGGAGTTTCCCCTCCCAAGATTAAATTAGATAAGGTACCTACAATATGAATGGTGGGTGAAGTTTTTTATTTCCTCACAGGCTTCTTTACACATAGCTCTTTCAACATTTTAGCATAAATAGGAATACCTTGGATGGCGTAGAGGAGAGGAATTTTAATACAAAGTTTTTTTAGTTCCCCTACGAGATCAAAATCTGGATAAACAATTGTCTTGGGTATTGTTAGCCTTTTGAGGAATGGGGGGGAAGTGACTATGAGATTCTCAAGATCTTTATGCTGATCTGTATCTTCTCCTTGTTTTATTTCGGTGCCAATTACAATTGAAGGAATATGTATAGGTGGGGTTTCTAACTCAATTTATCGTTGGTTCCTATTTTCCTAAGGGGTGATGATATGTCCTGACCTCAATCTAATTTCATTACATTCTTTTTGTTCAATTTCATAGTCTGCGCTTTCAACAATTTGCACCAACTGAACCAGTCTATTATTGGGATTCGGATTTGGTTGAGCTGGAAATTGAGGACGGAGAAGAGGCTGAGGATTTTGTTGTAATGGATATGGGGCTATTAATGTAGGTTGAGGTTGAGGACCTGTTCCCATAGGTGTATTGGATATCCCCAAAGGTCGCTACCAATTTGGAGACCAGTTTTGGTTTTGAGAAGTAGAGGCATGCCACTAGGATAGATATGGATTACCTTGCCAAACATGAGCAAAAAGAGAATTCGACCAGCCATTACCTGGAAAGGACTGAGTTGGCTAGGGTTTCATAGGGAATGGTTGGGATTTCCAATTCAGGTAAGGTGTTTTGACTTTCCATGTTGCCCCAGGGTTCTGTTACTGATTAAATGGTGAAGAAGGAAAGAACTTGGATGTGTCTAGTGACATACCTGTAGGTTTGGTCTGCCACTTACAACGCTGGTTCATTAAATATATTGGCTCTCTCTCTTCTTCTGCTTCCTTGAAAACTAATTTTAGCCTTGGAAGTGATGGAAATTTTTCAGTGTCATGGTCCTTGGTGCAGATAGTGCATGTTTGAACCATGTCCAATCGACACTCCCATTGGTTGTGCTTCTTCCGGCAGCGTGAGCAGAAAATGACCAAGTTTTGTTCTGCTAAGGCTTGTTTTTGTTTAGCCTATAGGACGTCCAATTGTGTTGTGAGGGTGCCCAAGATGTCTGTCTTGGAATCTTCTAGGAGGTTTCTGATTTCCATTCGTGTTACATATACACTGTGTGGTTTGCTTCCTCTGGTCATAGGATCTCGGCTTCCTACTCCTGTGCATGTGCTTCCTCGTGAACACCTAATATGCAAGCGAATGATTTCATCATAATCTTCTTGAGAAATATCTCCTTTCCCCATTAAATTTAGAGTTTATATCCATTCTTCTTTCATTCCCTTAATTAAGATAGCTCTTAGGACTTCTTTTGGTAAGGTGGTGTGAGGAGATCTCTGCAAATTATAGTGAAACCGTTCGACATATTCTTCTAGAGTTTCATTATCCTTTGCAGCCATCTTAAAGATTTCATATTTTAATTCCCTAGTCTTGCAAAATTCTTGGAGGAAGGAATTTTTCATGTCATCCCAAGAGTTAATAGTACATCCACCCAGACCCATGAACCATCTCAAGGCTACTCCTTTTAGAGTAGAAGGGAACAATTTTAGTTTTTGAGGGTCGGTGGTATAGTCATATCCTCTACAGAGGACATCAAACTCGAATAGGAAGGCATCGGGATCCTCCATGATCATCCCATGAAAATTTGGGATGCTCTGCAAAGGAATAGCTTTCATAGGGGCATTGGCCACTTGGTCAACTATGGGGTATTCCAATGTCAAGGTTTGACCTTGAGGTGGCTGATTTTCCATTTGGTCAAAAATGTGCCAATATCCTTCAGGAATTTCAAGGGGTGCTATTTGAGTAAGCGGAGGATTAGCAATCCGAGTTGGTTTTGCAACACTGCCTAGATCTAAGATCACAGGAGATCCTTGTTCAGACAGCTGAGGTTCCGCCTTAGCAGTTCCGCTGGTTTCTCCCTCTCCTTGTCTTAAGTTACATGATTTTCCCTCTTGTAGAGGATCATAATGTAAATTTGTTGTAACCTAAAGAATCTATTTAGGTCGTCCAATTTGGCTTTGAATCTCAGCGTAGGCTGCAGATGATGAGCATGTTCCCTGAGGGATTACAGTAGGGCATTTTCTAGTGACATTCTGGAATCCTACTGATGCCTGTGACTCTGTTTTTCTTACCATTTCGTCTATAAAACTTGTTCTCCCATGGCTCACTGATCCCTTGAGTTTTTTGAATTTAGGCAGGGGGTTATGATCTTTTTCTATCTTTCTATTCCTAGTCATTCATAAAAAAACTATTGCTATTTAACCTTTATGCTTTTACTGAAAAGCGGGTTGATGAGAAGGCACTTTACTTGTTAGTAAAGAAGGTTCCTACCTCTCATTTTTAAAACCCAATTCTCTTATAGCAAGATAAAAGGAAATAAGTTTGAAACACTCTCCCCAGAAATGACGCCAAAATGTTGGTGCACTAAGATGTCCTATTACAAACAATCTCAATACCTACATTCATTATCAACATAGGGCAAGTATTTTTATTTCAAGAGTGTCAAAACTATATATGCAGTGAATTTAGAGGGAAATCCATGTTGGAATCATTGCAATTTCTAATGTATATTTATCTAAATTCAATCCAAACACTTATGAAAGGAATCCATAAGACACTTTGCAATTCTACTTAACCTATTCTGAAAGAAAATGAATCTGAATACAAATAGAAAGAATCACACTTGGTAGTCTTATCTAGAATTGAAACTAACTTATTTAACATGAAAGGGAGTTATGATAATTGAATAGAAAATGATGATTGAACAACAAATGATAGTTGAACAGCAAATGACCATATAAGCATCTCACAGAAAGAAATCAATTCTATCTTTGAAATCTATGATAACGTTACTTATAATGAACAACAATCTAATGTTGGAATTAACATAACCAATTCAATAAAGAGCATCACGCATATGTAACACACAACTAAATCTTGAATCTTGAATAAACAAAAAATGTAAATCAGAATCATCAATCCTCACAGTAATCAGAATGATATTAACTTAACAATAACAAACAGTAAAGAATAAACAAAAATGATTATAACACAGGTGAAGCAATAGATCTTCTCTTGATTGGGCCCAAAGTCTCTAGAAGTCCCCACTATTAGATACTCAGAATACGATTATGAATTAAATGTAGTCTTCTTCATTAAAATAAGTAACAGAGTTACATCACCAAGATGAAAGTATTATATGTCCAAAAGAATAGTTACAATCTATGAATTTCTAGACTAGCTGTTCAGTTTGCCTTTCAACCTTATATAAAATTTAGAAAAGTAAATAGATAAAAGTGAATCCTCAGGATCAGGGGATCCTGAGGATTTCGCAATACTCGATCTGATTCCATCATAAAATAGCTTTGGTCTACCCGGTCTTCCACTGTCCTGCTTGCCCCAGACGTTGTATTTTTCCTTTACTAGTTGTTGTTGTTCTGTCGATTGAACAACCATCGTCCAATCTGCATCTCTGCACATAAAGATAGTAAAAGTCAGTTTTCTGTGCCCAGATTTATCTAATGTGTTACTAATCACTTTTACCCAACTTCAACTATTGTTTTCTCTATTTTGATCCATAAAACGAAGATAAACATATGAAGACAAATGCTAAATTAGGCTATTTACGAGGAGAAACATACATTTTTCTCGTCCCAACACTTACCCTGGAAGATTCTATGTTATCCATTATCATCCAAGAATTCAATAGCCTTGTCATAAAAATCCACCTTTGTCCTATGAAAATACAACCAGTCCATACCCAAAATCATACTATACTATCACAATGGAAGCATATTCACATGACTTGATGTAGGCATACCATTCAACTCAAATGCACAAGCTCTTACCCAATGTTGTAATCTTATCTTTGTACTTGTAGCCAACTACACTAACCAAGATTCTGCATGCACTTCTTTATTCAAACAACACTTATCCACTAGGTCAGAATTAACATGACTATAGTTAGATCCAAGGTCAATCAAAATAGAAACAACTTTATCACAAAGCTTACCATCCATCTTGATAATATATTCCTAGTGATCAACTTTCTTGTTATCCATTGTTGCATACATATGATGAATGCTCTGCCCAACATCCCCAATAGTTTGTGCTTCCTATGCACTATAGATCTAAGGTCTACCACCCTGATTCTGTGGAAAATCTCTCTTGAGATACTCCTTACCACTTGTCCAACAATACAACATTCCCTTACCATCACCTTTATTTTTTTGTTCTCTAGGATTAGTTCCATTAAACTTCTTGTAAGGTGCAACATTTTCTTTATCACCTACATCCTAGGGTCTTGTGTGCTTGGGCTACCATTTACCTTTAGCCTTTTATTTCCCTTTCCAACCTTGCTAAGATTTTGTCTTGTGCTTTGGTTTATCATAACAATATTTCAACTTACCATGACTTCTTCAAGTGATCGAGGCTCATCATACTGGATCTGATATATAAATTCTAATGGTAATCCTCTAAAAAATATTTTAACTATGGCTTTATCATCCTTAATATATAGTACATACCTCAATAACTCTAGGAACTTGGTCATATACTCGTCATCCGTCATCGATCCCATATTTAGCTCATAGAATTCATTAGATTTACTTTTATAGTACACATTTGACAAATATTTCTTCCTGAAAAGTCTCTTGAATTCATGCCAACTAAATTATCTTGTCCTGATTTCTCTAACCCGCTTCACATCTTCCCACTAGATGTTTGCTTTCCCTTTGAGGCTAAAGATAGCTATTTTGGCCTTCATTTTCTCTTTGTAATCATGAAACTTAAAGAACTTCTTCATCCCAAATAACCATGCCTCTACGTCTTCTGATTTCTTCAAATCTCATTCAAAGGTAGGTGGCTTAGCTTTCTTAAACTCATCTAGAAAATATCCCTTATCACTCCTCTTGAAAGGATCATAATGATGATGACCATGATACTTATCAAAACCAAAACTAGAATAAAACTTGTGTCCATCACCTCTCCTAATCGATGTATGTAAGAACCTGGAATCTCTAATAGTGTCATCTCTATCTGATCTATGTACACTATGATACCTATTTCTATATGCCCCATTAGTCCTATCCTCATGCCCATGGCTAATCCTAAGTGGTCTCTGTCTCTGCAGATCTGACAAAATATGAAGGATAACTATATTAACCTATGCTTGTTTCTCTTGTGCCCGAATGATTTTGTCATTATGTGCTTTGAAACTTCTTATTTTTGTCTTCAAAATTCTTAATGTGTCAGTTATGTTAGGAGAGTTCCCATCACCATGATTCTCATTTGATCTATAAGGAGAGCCATGTGAACTATGGTATACCATATTGCTAGTCAACTTTGATCTTTTTCCTGCAGTTATACCATGTCAGCTAAACCAAACTATAAACATAATCAACACACCTCAGTATAGTTTAGGGGAGGATATCTCAATTTCAAGGTCAACCATATTAGCACAATACATGTATATATAAACATAATCATATCATCATGTGGACATCATTTCAACCATTATCTAGTTACCATACATGAATATACCATAATCATGACAATGAATGCATAACGACATATAGACATTGACATGCATAACAAATGCATCACTGACATGTAGCCATGACGACCACATCTAATGACAACACCATCATCTTCTTCATTAAAAACAGCTACAAAAATTACCATCACCATGCATACACATAAAATACATATACAACCTACATGCATGCATGACAACCATATTCTGCCCATCCAGTCCAAGGGGTGAGCCATGCTCTAATACCACTTTGTAACACCCTCCTCCCACATTTACCCAAGCTAACTAGTCCACTAGGGTAAACATGTGATGATGAGTTACCATGATATGATTCAAATCCCCAATATAATTAAGGAAGTGGAATCGACTAAACTAAACTAAACTGACCTTCCTCGAGGGCTACAGAACCTTCAAGAGCCAACCAACCCCTCCAGGTGTCCAACCCCTAAGAGAGCTTGATGTTTTGTTGAACTGGACCTGAAGTTTTTTCCATGAAACTAATACCCTCTAGCTCCTCCCATAGCAAGGCCTCCATGTGACTATTTCCTTTTTCAGACAGTGTTGTGCTAGTGACCCCAGATTCTAAGCCAGTTTTTTAAGGCTAGGACTCAGGCCTCTACCCAGAACTTCATGAAACTTCCATAAATGATAAATAATATGGTGAAAAGGCATATAATGTAAAACTTGAACAAGGACCTAACCTGACAAGGCCTATCCATGACAAAAATTCTTTCAAACACATCACAAACATGTAATCTACGCATCATATAAACACATCTAAGCATAGGTACTTCATACTTATCTGAGATTTGTTAAGAATGTCTGATACCCTCTCATAATAGTTTCATTATCATATATTATGTCATACATTAATTATTCATTCATTTACTAATCAAAACATAATGAGATCCATGACTAAGATCTATCATAAAACCATGCTTATAACCAACATATAATGAATAGAATAACAATAACGGAGCAACCATTATAATCACATAATAGCAAACACACTTACACATAATACACAAGAGGATAAGATATCTTATTAACATATGCAAAAAGTAACCAAGCTAGGGACTTCCACGTACCACTTGACGATAGATTGGTTGAACCAAATATTTCTTTCAACTAATCACCCCCATTCCATATTCCAAGCAAGAATGTGGGACTTACAACAAAACAACCTGGGCTTCCTCAGGCTTTACCAAAATCCACCAAGGGATTCCTAGGCCCAAGACCTCATATATACAACCAGGATTTACTGTAATCCCTCTAAGAGATTCCTAGGCCCAAAAACGAAACATACAATACTAGGCTTTAATGTAATCCTACCATATACCGGTCCAGGGTTCACTAAGCCTATACCAGCATGGATGCCTCGAGATCTATCCACCTAAATTGTGAGGAATTTATTTGTATCCACCTCTAGGCTTTTTCATGTATCCCACCATTCACCGGTAAAGGATTTCTAGGCCTAATGAGGCTCCACTCTCTAAGATTTACCATATATCCCGCCATTCACCATTCGAGGATTCGTATGCCTAATGAGGGTATATAAAATCAATATTTACCGCAATCCCACCTTCACTGATCTAGTGATTCCTCAGCCTTGTTTTTCTCCCTGAGACCACCCCACTCAGTTTTGAAATCATCTGACAATCCAACTCAACCAAATAAGAGAAACCCCATCACACCATGACTATCTGGAAATGGAAAGGGAAGTCTCAAAACCACTGTCACACCTAGGAAAAACCATGCCAAGGGAAACAAGAGAACAAAATGCACACATGCATGTACCATTCATGTCAAAACTTGCCAGGAAATCATACATGCAAATCGATACCTACAACTAATCCTGTTATAATTTCTTTATCTTCCTTGCTTGATCTTTGCTTCCCTTTGCTTTCTTGTCCTTCCTTTTCCTTTCTTCCTCCAATGCTAGAGTGCTCAAAGAATACTCTAAGTGTCCAAGAGTATGAGAGAGTAGAAAGAATAGAGAAAGAGCTCCAAAAACGAATTGGCAAAAGGTTGTGAACTGATCCTTAGAAGATTTTTTATTAATGAGGCCTCTATTTTCTTCATTTTCCAATATTTTCCTTCATTTTCCTCCTCAAATTAAACTTGCAACCTTTCACCTTCATATTCTCCTAATTTCCTTTATTTTCATAAATAAAATGCCAATTAATGGATCTTGACTTTTCAAAGCATTTTCCATTTCCTTTTCCAATTTCCCCTTAGCCATAATAAACCAAATTAACTCCCACACTAGGATTTTTTTCCCAACGTTTAGCTTGGAATAAGTGTCACATGACCTTGGTCTTATTTTTCCTTTATTAACTTTATTACATAGATTTTAAATGGGTCCATTACAGTAGTTGAATCATACCAACATGTCTAGAATGACATTCTGGAGGGATGTCAAACAACTCCCCATGAATATCAATGTTCTTGGTGGCATCTTGGACGATCTTCCAAGTATGTGGGCCTCTAACCTCTATCCTCTAATCCTCTTTATGGGATATAGGAGGTGGCTTTGTAGGCCCTCCCTCTGGTATGTATCGATCAACTTGTTGATGTTATCCATCATCAAAGACAAACTACACCTAGTAGGTGAACTAGCAGAGATTTTATCCATCTCTCGTGTGATCCATGTTTGTTGGGACCTAACATCCTCAATTTTGATACTCACTATAGCATCGTTCCACGGAGGGATTAGCATTGCGCTTTGATCCTCGCCTTCACCCTATTGAGGGTCTACAAATCATAAACATAATATATATATATATATATATATATATATATATATATATATATATATATATATATATATATATATATATATATATATATATATAACAAACTAGAGGCATAATAACACATACATTTAATTGTGTTATATAGTTAAATAAAAATATATGAAGTGTAGGTTACAAAATTATTACTCAACTAATAAATTTAATAAGGGTGGGAACTATGAGATATATAGTTGCCATGTATCATTATACTAAATAATTATACAAATATGAGTATTGGAAATTTTAAGGAAAATTACAATTTGTAGATCAACTCGAGTCTTAAAAAGTTGTTGAGCATCACCCATCTTATGTTAAATTATGAAGAGCACATTATGTTAAATAATTATAAAATATATTAAATGTTGTGTGTGTGTGTGTGTATGAGAGAGAAAGATTGATTTTATCAATCTCGGTTGAGCTTAGAAATCTTCCGTCGAATTCATTTTCCTCTCGTGGTCCAAGCAAAATTACTTGCACAGGTCGCGACTAGGGTATTTGAATTAGAAACAACACTCGATCCTACTATATCTTTCAATTGAGTCAATGGCTCAATTAAAATATATACCTCGATCGAGCCGTTAACTCGGGTTAGAAAAAAAATTGATCGATAGTTTGTTTAAACGCTCAATCGAGTTTTTTTTAAGTTCCTTAACAGCTTGATCGAGTGCTTAAAATTTGCTCGATAGAGTGCCTAAAATTTCTCAATAGAGAATTCATTTTTTAGTAAAACGCGCCCTCATTTTGCCAAAAAGTGTAACCCATCTCCATGGTTTGAGCCTAGTATAACAATCTTCCATCCAATTCAATCCGAAACTGGAGGAAGTTTAAGAATTTTCTTCTAGAAATATTAACTAACGTAACACTCCCACCATGTTATTGAAGGAACTTGGGAATTTGACGGTGGGGAATAAAAAAAGGATCAAATATTTTAATCAGATATTTATGCGATTGTTGAACAAGATCCCTACTGAAGTGCAACCTCATGATGGAATCACTAAATATTATTACACATCCTCCATGTTGACTAACATTTCCGTTTTTGTAAATAGAGTTGCAAAGGAAACATTGGCCTTAATATTTGTAGAATCTCTTGCTGTAGAAAACGATTTGTGATCTATTGGAGTCATTGTATATGATGAGGATTCTAAGGACTCTAAGGAAGCTGGTAATAAAAACCAAGCCTCTTCCAACATAACAAGAGACAAAGACTCTTTTGACATGGAAATCTTGACCAAGCCTCTGAAGTTTCTTATAAAAAAAGTTTTAGAATTGAAGATATAGTTAAACGAGGCATCAACTACTAGCAACAAGTCTTCCAGGCCATCGTTCTTCAAAAGAAACAACAATTCACAACAAGACAAATCTTCTCATAGTGTTCAACATTGAAATTTTGGGCATGGATAACTTCTGCACTTTTTATGAAGAGAAAAGATAGAAAAGACATGCTCCCAGTGGAATCATAATATGGACACAATGATGGATAACCTTGTTGATACTATATTAACAAAATAACAGTCTAAGAAGAATGAAGAAACAAGTGAACCTATTGTGACCAAAGGAAATTTGGGTGTTGTACATTAAATCAACATGTTCAGTATTATATACAATGGTAACAAACATAGTGTTGATTGACCAACAATGAGTGATGCTAGTACAAAGAAATCAGCTTATCATTACAACCTTGAGATAAAAGGACTTATTTCTGAGCAAGAGATTAAGAATCAGTTGCGACATAGAATCTTGCCACCTTCAAACCCAGCTCAAAATTCACAGAACAAGTATGGAGGTGCTCATTCTTTAAAGAACACTTCAAGTAGAAGTAAAATCAAGTCCATCACTCCTGCTATAGCGGATAAAGTTACACCACTTGACTCATCAAAATAACCTGCTGTATTGGAAAATATTGATTATAACATTATTGAATACATGAAGAGATCTCGCGTGAACATTTTTCTCTTCAAGCTCACAAGGATAATAAGCTAGCATGAATTGATTCTCCAAGCACTCTAATCGCACAATCCGATAGGTAAAGAATTTTTTGCATCATGGGTAATGTCTGGTAACTGTCGTCATTTCCTCGAATCTGTTGTAAATGTTGTAAATCAAGTTCTAATACTCTTTTCCTGCCATTTATGTTAATGTTCAAAATTTTCAATTATAATGTTCACAACAATTAAGTTGATTCTGTTGCATCCACAAATGTTATATCATTTTCGGTTACCAAGAAAATCAATGCACAGTGGGATAAAATTGATGCACGGATCATACAGCTAGATATATCATTTGTCCAGGCTATAGGTGAACTCAAGAATGTTCTTATCCATTTTTCATATGATCATAGATTTCACTAGTGTATAAATATCATAGTTGTGGACATTCCAGAAGCCTATGGATTACTGTTAAGCAGAGATTGGTCCAGCAAACTCCAAGGATACTTTGTGATAGACTGGTCTCATTTATGGCTTCCATATAAGGGCAGAAATAATCAGATTCGAGTTGAAAGTGAGCCCTACATGAAGCGTACCATGACACAACTTGAAGAAAAGAATGAACCAATGGGCTTCGCAGAAGTGATTTTCAAAAATTTCTTTCTGGAAGTAGATCACAGATTCTATCTAGCTCAACCTTCACGAATCCCACCAAATAAAAAATTGGAACTCCTTCCTATAAATCTAATTGGTGATAATGACATTTGTACAGTAGACGTAGGTAGTACTAGTGTAGGTCGTAGCTCTAGATTTTCTAATACTTGGGTTTTGTATTTTTGTAGTTCGAAAACGTAGGAGGGCTCTAGAGAGTGTTTCATTTTATTAGACCCGCAACATATAAAACATTTGATCTCTTGTCGCTTGGAATTTGAGTGCACTAACAATATCACAGAATATGAAGCACTCATCCTAGGTCTGAATAAATCAATCAACCTTAAAGTTGGGGTTCTCAATGATATAGGTGGCTCTGATACAACATGTACATAATACTATACATTGTGTGTCACCTAATCTCAAGAGTTATCAACAAGAGGTATGACATCTGATTTTGAAATTCCAAGCTTTCAATATTGTTTTTGTTCCCAGTATATGTATTGTTGTTGTAGATACATTAGAAAATGTTGTTGCTAGGTTGTCACAGCTTAGGGATGGCTTGTCTATTGAAATTATTTATAAGCCATCCATTTCTAATAATATCAATAACCTTCACATCTTTAATGACGACCAACAGATACTGGATTCTATGGAGAATTCTAATGTGTTCAAGGATGCAAACATCAACGAGGATGAACATGATAAAGCATTGCAAGATGCAAATTGAGCAAGTAAAGAAAACCCCCAAGGGCATGGTATCACTTGAAAAGTCGTATGACTTGCAAAATCGCTTTAAGGGGCCGGTGAATGCCAAGACTCACAGTTCAACTTTGTCGCATGAGAAAATCAATATTGGTACAAAACATGATCCAAATTTTTTCAATCTCGTTACATTCTACACATATCAAGAGTGGCAAGATTTCATTTTCCTTTTCAAGCAGTACTGAGATGTTTTCGTGTGGACCTACGATGATCTCAAAAATTATGAAACACGCATAATATAACACATAATTCCCATCAAGGAAGGGTCCAAGCCTTTCCAGCAAAATCTCTATAAATTTCATCCAACACTTGAGCCTCTCATTTAGAAAGAATTGAAGAAGTTGTTGGATGCTCAGATCACCTTCAAAGTGCAAAATTTGACATGGTTTTCAACGATGAGGAAGAATTCTGGGGAAATATTCCTTTGCATGGATTTTCATAATCTTAATCGCACCTTAGACAAGGAAATTTATCTAGTGTCATCAATGGAACAAATTCTATGGACAATATCGGGGTATGAAATTTTTTCCTTGTTGGATGGATTTTCGAGCTATAACCAGGTTCTAGTGTCAGAACCTGACAAATAGAAACAACTTTTCGAACCAAATCAGGTGTGTTTTCTTTCAAGAGAATGTTGTTTGGACTCATTAATGTCAGTGCAACTTTCCAATGGGCGATGGACATCACATTTTGCGGTCTGATTGGCCAAAGCATAGTGGTCTATCCTAATGACGTAATGGTGTTTTCGAAAATAATATACGACCACTTGTGCCATTTGAAGCATATTTTTGAGCTATGTCGTAAATACATGATATCTCCTAATCCCAAGAAGAACATATTTGTAGTGTCTGAGGAAAATCTCTTGGGCCATAGTATCACAAAAAGTGGGATTAAGGTAGACCCTGAAAGGGTCAAAGAAATCACACAAATTCCCTTCCAAGTGAACAAGAAAGTCATGCACTCCTTCTTGGGAAAAATTAATTTATTCCGCAAATTCATCTCTAACTACACACAGATAGTGAAACCACTGCATGAGATGATAAAGAAGGATGTGATATACAAGTGATATAAAAGGGAAAAGGGTACATTCTCCTGTATAAATCAACTGATCGCAAAATCACAAGAACTATACAGTCTAAAGTTAAGTAAATATTTATTTCTTTACACTTTTACTTCTGATACTTGTCTTGTTGTTGTTATTACACAAAAGGATGATCATAATAATGAGAGGCCTATATCATTCATGAGTTTCAGCTTGAATGGACCTGAACTTAATTATCCCACCATAGATAAACAAGTGTACATAGTCTACAAGGCGTTAAAACACTTTCATCCTTATCTTTTGAGAAATCAGTGTATTATCTTTGTGCCACACCCATCTATTAGAGAATTATTTTTTCAACAAGAGCTAGGTGAAAGAAGAGTGAAATGGATGTCTAGTTTATAGGAATATGGTCTGGAGTTCAAACCAGTTCGCACCATCAAAGGACATGATCTATGCCAGTTAGTAGTAGAAGCAATAAATGCACCAAAAGATGACACTTTTGGATGTTAGCAGGAGATTGAAATGTACAATATCGAACAAGCTATCCCCACTAATACACCAACCTCTTGGTACACAAATGTGCGATAGTATCTTGAACACGGTACTCTTCCCTCTCATTTATCAATGAGACAGAAGAGGGAAACCAAATTGAAAGCTTTATCTTATCAATTGGTACACAGAGTGATTTTTAGAAAGCATGATAACGGAGTCCTACTTAGATGCTTGGAAGCACCAGATTCAGAAAAGGTACTGTGTGACTTCCATGAAAGATGAGTCGGGGTATATTTCGCAGGTGACACTACTGTGCACAAAGTTATGTGGGCCAGTTTCTATTGGCCCACACTTTTCAAAGATGCTCATGCTTATGCCCACAAGTTTCTAATTTGTCAGAAATTTATCAGCCCCCATTGCAGCCCATCGTTGTAGAAGAACCATTCCAACAATGGGCATTAGATGTTATCGGTGAGATTTTTCCACACTCATCGAAGCATCACCACTACATCCTCACTACTACATACTAATTCGCCTCATGTAAGTGAATGATTAGGAAGTTATCAGCTCCCTCGAGCAGAATATTATTACCAAGTTCGATGTTCCAAATTCACTTGTTTTTGACAATGCAATGTATTTTTCATCGCTAAACCTATATGATTTTGAATTGGAAAATGATATTTTATTGAAACATTCAACTAACTATTATCCATATCATTAAAAGGATTTTTTTCACTAAACAAAGGAATTGGAACATTTCTTTGGTGAACGCCCGAAGGGATGACCATGTCATGCCTAAACCTTATCTGAATACCTCTCCTTACTTCCTGGTGTATGGAAAAGAAGCCATCTTACCTCTTAATATTTACCTGCCTCCACTTCAACTTTTGCAAGAATCCTAGGGTAAGCCTTTCCTCTTAGTTCAGAGTAGGATAGACACTCTCCTGAAGCTATAGGAAGAAAGAAATAAATCCAAAGAAAATTTTTCATTTCATCAAAGTCGTATTAACATATGGTTTAATAAGAATTTTGTAGGGAAAAGAGAATTTAGTGTGGGTGACCTGGTAAAGTGGGATAAATCCCATGAAAAGAAGGGGAAACATGCTAAGTTCCAATCCTTGTGGACCACACCATATGTTTTTCATGAGAAGCTTGGCCATTACAATTATCATCTCCAATCCTTGGACAGGAAGACTGACTCTCTTCCTATAAATGGCCAATATTTGAAATAATATTTTCAATGAGAGTATAGGTATGTGCCCTACCCTATGTATATAGTCTGTTATTTTTGTTTTTTTTCTGTGTTCAGTCCTTTTTTTCTGTTTCCTTTCATTGATATGAGTAAGTGTCGTGTGTAATTGTGTTTTTTAGTTCCAATGTATGTTGCGGAATTGAAAAAAAATTGTGACACTACAACATTTGGCTAAACCTCAGTCCTTCTTCATCTCGGTTACATATTTTGGTTGATGATGTTCTGATGGAAAATGTGATCTATATGTAAGGAAATATTTGTGTCTAACCATGATATCCATGCCTATTCTAGAAACCTCATGCCTACACTCAATTCTTTATGTTTCGGTGTTTTCCATGCTAATCTGATGAAGTAGAGAAGGAGAAGGGAAAAATATAAATGAGCAAACAAATATCAAAGGTTTTACATATGCTTGTATGAAGGAACAACCTCTTCTTCTCTCAATAGAATAAGTGTCGATGCATAGTCTTATGTAAAATAAATAAATAAAGGGTGAAATAAGAGAAAGGATTCCTGTGCAAGGAGGTAAAGCAACCAACTCCACTGGGATATTGTCTAGGCTCGTTAGCAGTGGAGAAATGTTTGTTTTCCTAAAGTGATTCCACCAAGATAATGTCCATTCTTATTAGTAGTGGAGCAACACCAGAGATGAAAAAATATACTCTACAAATATAAATCTCATGAATAACATTACCCTTCTCCTGATTCGAAACATTGTGATATGTCTGGCTCTATGATTATGTTCAACAGAGGAAGGATAAAGGGGACTATGTATATGCACGAGGTAAGTGGGGAAACCAAAGTGATCTAAATGATGAATCAATACTCCTTGAGGAATTATACCTTTCACAAAACAAGTAACCAAGGTAGAGAAGTTGGAATTCTATGAGTGTGTCACCAAGTGTTGTCCTTGCTACAACACCCTCCAAACTTTTTGCCCGCATCCAAATTTTGACGCCTACTTTGAATTTTCATACTATCTTTGCAAGTATTAAGAGTCATCACGTGTTTTTTATTTAAATATTCTTCTCCCAATTGAAAGAAAGTTAAAGTGTCATCTTTTAGCATGGAAAGCATTGCACATCACACAAATGTAGTTTTGGTTTGTTTCAAGGGATGATGTTTATTTTAATTAGTCATTCTTATCATGTATTCATGTATCGCACTCATTTCAAATGTTTCAAGCATTGTCGCAAAAGTGTCGTCATTGTAGTCAAAAAGTGTATCTTTAGTGTCACACTTTGGAAAATATGTTGCAATGTCATCGCATTAAGGAAAGTATGTTGTTCATGTGTTTTGGGGATCTTTTTTGTGTCTTCAAGTATTCTAAGTGTCTCATAATTATCAATCTTTTCCTTATTCATTTTCACTCACTGATCCCACACTTAGCCAATTATGGAAAACTTCCTCACCAAGCAACCTGGCATCACTCAGCTTTCCTGAACTGTGCACTGCATAGTCTCAGTCCTTAAGCTTCAACATTTCCTCTCAGTACTACACAATGTACAATCCCTGCCTTCAAGAACTATGCATTGTGCAGTCTCAAACCTTAGTTTTGACCCTTGAGCTCCAAAACTGCATAGTCCCCACCTTCAGTTAGTCTCCTTTGTGCACTGCATAGTCTCAAGAATAAAGCCTCAACCTTGATCCCTTGAGCTACAAAAATGCACAATTCCTTTGCCTCTATCCCTCTAGAACTATGCAGTGGGAATATTCAAGCCTCAAGCCCTCAACCTGATCCCTTGAGCCCTTCAAGTATGCAGATGACTAGCCCTGACCTACCTAAACTATGCAATGTGCAGTCTCAAGGCTTAGTCGTGAACCCTAACCTCCTGAGCTATGCAACTGCACAATCCTTGACCCTATCTCCCAGCCTATCTCCCGGTTCCAAATGAGTTAATGGTTATCATGAATCATGCTAAACTAGGGGTTTATAATAATGATATCGTCTGGACACGAGTGGATTTCAGTTGTAGGTATTCTTTCATGTTATGGCAGGATAATGATGAAGGAGATGGAGAAGGAGACCCTACCAGAAGACACCTTTGAAGTTGTGAAAACAATTTGATCAATCAAGGAAGACAAAGGGACACCATATTGCGACAATAATTGAATATTAAGATCACATTGAAGACTCCTTATCTTTAAGCCATGTGGATGAGGAATAAGAAGAGCATGTCCCATCTCTCAAGAAGACACGAGGAAAGCAACAACAAAGAGTGGCTTGACATTTCCATGTCATCATTAATTCCATGCCATTAGTGTCATGTCTTGTCATGTCATAATTCATCATTTGCCACATCATTTCTGGATTATGTAAATTCAGTATTGGAGAAATGTAATGTAAAGTGGAATTCCAAGAGACATGTATAGAATGTGAAAAATCATCTGGAGTCGAAAGGTCATAGAGAAGTCAAACAATCATGAGGATAGTTCAAGAGTCACAATGGAGTTGAATGATCACCCCATTTGTTATATATACACCCTCATCGCTCATGTAAAGGAATTTTCACCTTGTCCCCTCCTACTAGGCATTAGAGAGGAAGATAGTTCTTTTGGAGGAGCAGGTGATTGTTCTAATGCTCCACTTTAGAGATAGTGGTGTTCATTGTCTTGATGTAACTTGGAACTTTTTCTTAATTCGGAAGCTCATTGAGCCAACACACTTTCATGCATATGTCATAAATATTGTAAGACTATTCTTTGAATGTTTTCAATGTATGTTGTTTTCATCTATACTAAGGAAATTGAACTATTTCGATGGCTTTGGTACTTATCTTGTTGAAGGTGTGTTGTACATGTTTTAACGATCGTTGCTTCTATGTGAACTAGTTTGCTAGTTTTCCAACGATTCATTCATATGTAACAGTCGTGTTTCCATTTTAGATTAGTACTATTACTTGTCTTTTAAAGGCTCACTTTTCTCTCCCCTTTCAGTAGAAGAACCTTGATACATTCTATAGTTGAACATTCCACAAGGCATACTCACTTTCTAATATGAAATTACTTATGTATTACTCTCTCGTGTTGAACATTGTAGCCAAGGCATATCTTTAAGAATATATGGTAGTCGAGATTTATTTCTAGAAGGGATCCAACACCAAACAGTGCAAAGTCTAATTTGGAATTTTCATCGAGAAGACCCCCTTGCATGTTGGCGGTATCCAACACTGTCAATAGAGGGGCTACCTCTGTTATTTTGTATAGTTGTCTATCAAAAGTAATAATAACATTATGAGGTATAGACTCATGCACAAAATACCACTTCCACAAATATCATTGGCCTAATAGAACATCACAAAAGTTTAAGGGGTTTAACATAACACAATAGGTTGTCTGTGAAAGGCTTAGTGCTTTCCTTGATGATGGGTGGAGCGTCCACCCAAAACATTCGACATGATTGCAAAACCTCCACAAAGTTTTATCTGAAAATTTATATGAATATGAATAACCATGGAAATATACACTCTCTTAGGCTTAATCTTGTAGGGAAGGTGACATTTTTGGTTAACATAGAGATCTCTCCCTTAGTGGAGCCACCTGATAGTGTATGGATATGGGTGTGGCATTATTGACAGGCCTAATTTTTTAATGAACTTTATTGAGATGAGGTTCTTTTTGCAGGTTTTAACCATGTATAGAAATTACCTGGAAATGAATGCTTAAAAATAGATAATAAGCAATGGAGAGAGTATAAAACATAAAAAAAATATACAAAACGATTTTCCCCTAGATCCCAAAATCGGGACTATGAGATTGATTTTACATTAATTTCCTTTCAATGTTTCAATACATATATATACATGTCGAAGCATTGATAAACCCCAATCCATTAACCCTCGATTACAACATAATTGTAGTTCCCTTGATCGGATCTACAAAATACCATGGCTAGAAAACCATCATGCCCAAAATCATGTGCAAAACCCATGCACAAAACCATAGGTAGGTCCACCTAGCTAATATAGGGTCCAAAAAGAAATTCCCAGGGCATTGTGCCAGACCCCATAGAGGGTGGATACCAGCCCCTCGCTACGCTTGGTGCAACGAAGCGGGAACTAGTTGCCCCACCTCTAACCCCCCCTACTTCACGCATGGGCCTAGTCATGTAAAGAATGTAACACACACACAACATTCTCCCACTTGTTTTTTTTTTTTTCCATACAAGGGGTCATAGGAGAGCTTAGTCATTGGTCTAGCCCATTGTTTCTCTGCACCAAGAAAAATTCTTAGTTCTCATTGACTTCGTCAATGCATCTGTAGTATTCTTCAAAGTATCCACCTTACTAGCAACACCTCTTTGTCCTCAACCATATCCCTCACAAAGTGATATTGAACATCAATGAGCTCTGTCTTTGAATGATAAGTACGGTTCTTTGCCAATAAAATTTCACTTTGGTTGTCATAGCCTATCCTTATAGGTCATTGTACTAACCCTATACTTGAACATAATCTCTACAAGCAAATGCCTTCCTTGATTGCATGAGTGGTTTTCATATATTATGTTTTTGTAGTTGAAAGTTGATCCAGGTGGCTCTAGAGACACACAGGACAAGGAGGACTCAGGGAAGCTCAAAAATCAAAGTGTTTGGATTATGCTCGAACTAGGACCAAAGCATAGATCTCGTCGTCCTGATCGCGGCGGTGTGAACGGTTCGTCAATTCGAGCTCATATGAGGGAGAATGAGCCAGTCAAATTTTTGGTCAAAGTTGGGCTGTGGGCGAGGTTTAAGTGTCCTACAATTTGACTGACCCCGAGGCATGAAACCTAGCCCACAAAATCAATCGAAATTGTGGCCTCAATAATTTGCCTAATAACCCTTATTTTCTGAAGATTTGAAAAGCACCTCTATTTCAATAAAAGTAAAAATAAAATAAAAAATAAAAATTATTATAAATGAGGTGGCAGGCCACCACCCCCGCCACCCAAAACTACATAAAAAAATATTTATTAAGTGGCTAACGGGCCATGACCCCCGTCGTCCCTCCCGCAACCATAATTAAAACCATATATATTTTAGGGTCGGCGGCCATCACCCCCCCGAACCCTCCAAACCTCCACCGCACTCATATACCATATATTAGAACATATATTACAGGGGTGGGCATGGGCCACCCATTCATAACCGGAATTGGGTTTTTAAAAATTATATATGGAGGGACAAGATTTGATCCCCCGACCCCTCCTCAACCAATTTGCCAAATTTACCACAATGCCACAACTAACTCATTGGTAAATCTATCTAGAAAAATTATATTAACACGGATTTCTTCAATGCATGGGGGAAGATGTAGGAACGAGGAGCGGGCACGCATTTTGAGGCAGTACTTTTTAAATTATTTTTTAATACAGGTGGAACCATGAATTTTGCAGGAGGGTTGAATTTCCACTTTGTCAGAATTTGACAAATTTTATATGGATTCAACACCTCTCATCGTCAGAGCGCAATGGTGTTTTCTATGTCTCCATCAGAGTTCTGCATTTTTCAACCATTTTCAGTATGAGTATGGAACCATGATTGCTACAAAAATAGGGAGCGGAACCATGAGCCTTGAAATTTTCCCGAGGTAAATTTTCTCCATGTCGGAATATAGTCAAGTTTATTATCGTTTTTCACAGTTTTCTGCAAGGATCGCAATGGCGAGGTCAAATTCGCCATTTGAGTTGCAGATTTCCAATCCACCCATGGAGCAAAATCTTTGAGCAATCTAGGGGGATTCTAAAAGATTCCTTGAACCCTATATTCTCAATTTCTCAGAATTCAAATTTTGGACAGTCGATTTTGCACTATTCGATGCCACAAATTTGATGGTGCATTCAGATTTCTCATTCTCTCATTCTATTCTTCAGCCACTTTTCTAAGTGGAATGCAGGTGTCAACATTCATGTGCGAGCAGTCATTTTCATGCGATCGATGCCATGAGATCGATAGTCCGAACAGCTTCAGCAGTTTGACATCCGCTTCTTCAGATGGACCTTGGTTGTGAGGTATATGATGCGTTCATTTACTTCCTCTTTATGCATTATGATGCACAGATCCTTGATTGATGCTGATGCAGGATCTTGTTTCTTACATGTTTTCATGATTCCTTGCTTGATGTGATGTAGAATCATCTACATGATGTACTTACTGTCATGATTCATCATGTTATGTTTTGAGATCCCTTTGTTGTATGTTGTTGGGATACTCTTGTTGTCATCATGCATGTTTTTGCATTGAGATCCCTTTTATGCCACGTTGGCAGGATGCTCATCATGCATGAGTTTTATGTCATACTGATAGGAGTCTTTTGACTGAGAGTTCCTGTAGTGGCACATCTCTTAGAGCCACTCATGCATGAGGGAATTTTTCCTTGTATGATATCGACGTCACCTCTATGTACATCACCACTATTGACAACACTTAATGCAGCGGCCTACACCATCTTGACACTAGGGCCCGGATACGTAGTCCCTCTTGGACGAAATCTATTATCAACGGCTTATGTTTTTATGTTGCTGATGATTGACATGTTCCTATTCTTTTTCGCATGCAGATGTATTCATTTATGTTTCTTTTAGAAATGCAATTAACACATCATGAAAGTAAAAGGTCTTGGAAGGGTCCTTTGTCACACTCAGACCTAGATCAGTGGTATCATAGTAGTCTTTGCATTGATGTGAATTGCAGCGTGAACAATGGAACGTGCAACGACAGAGGATGAAAGAGAAATGTACGAGACCATGTTCAACATTTCCAAAAGAGTGGAAATCATGTATGAAACTCTGCAGAAAGAGACGGAGGAAAAGGAGCGATTGTAGCTTTAGTTGCAAGCCACAGAAGAGGCCATGGAAGAACTGAAGAAAAATAAACATAATCTTCAAACAAACAACGTTGAATTGAAGATGCCTACATGAAGAGAAAGAGGAAAAACAAAGTTTGCTACGACAACTGCAAGCAAAGGACTAGGCTTTAGAAAAGTTGCAGCATGACCCATGTGAGGTAAAAAGTAGTTCTCCATCTTCATGTATATTTCCTGACGATGATTTCGTTGTTTTTGAAAATCATACCACAGGAATTGGCTCCAAATTGTTGAAGAAAATGGGGTATGAGGGAAAAGGCTTGGGCGTTAATGGCCAAGGCATTGTCAACCCCATCAAAGTAGAAGAATTACTGTGTCGAACAGGACTTGGGTATGTCAGAAAGGAAGTTGGGGAATGTGCCATGACAGTTAGCGAACCACCAACAATGGATGATGAGAAACCCTCATCAGTTCCTTTCAAATTGAAAGAGGAGGTAAAAGATGTTAATTTCCTTTTAGCTTCATTGTCACATAGTATAAGTTTTGTTGGTGATTTGGAGATCCAAATTACAGGGACAAACATGAGGCTCCTTACAAGGATGAGGCATAAGATACACTAAAGGAGAGTGCTCGAAGGTGTCAAAGTCGTTCGAGACATCGTTGAAATTGTCGAGGAAAGAGAATGATGGGAACACATCCCCATCATCCCATGACAATGCCCATTGCAAGGAGAGAGCTGAGGCAATCTCTCATTGCCATACTGACATCAGAGACAGCAAGGGAAGGTATAACCACTTTTGATCTTTGAATTTTCATTTCGATTATGATCATGTTGATAATAATGAACGTAAAACATGGCATCGAAAAACATGCACCTTTTGTGGATTAAATAACCATACATTTTCTAAGTGTTGGAAATGAATGGCAGCACGCAAAAGGATGAGGTATGAAAAACCCTCTCAACAGCATGTAAAGAAACAGGTTAATCAAATCTGGAGGAAGAATATGTGCTACAAGCATTGCAATAGAAGTGGCATCAAAGAGCCACTTGTTGGAGGCTCCATCCAGAGCAATGCCTTAAGGACAAAGCATCGGTGCATGAACCAGGTGAAACAATTGTTCGACAAGAAAAATCGCCGCAAGAGGATTTTAAGATGTAAAAGTGATGATGTGTTTTCCATCACTTGTTGGCTACAGTGATGTCTGGTCTTATTTGGTGTCGCATGTTAAACTGTGAAAGTGATGTTATGTTTCCATCACTTGTCAAAACAATAGTGTTTGGTCTCATGTTTGTAAATCATGTGTTGCAATGATGATGTGTTTTCCATCACTTGTTGAAGCAACAAGGATAAATTGGTCTTGTTGTCATAGCTAAGGTCTTACGTCCATCTTGATGTACACTTGACCACCAAGTATGTGTTATAAACTCGTGGCAAGTGTGGGACGCTTGGATCACTATTTGGTCATGAAATTCAAGCATGTAATTTGCAAAACAATGTACTACAGGTTGCAAAGGTTGCAGGTGTCGGCTCATCTCTTAAGGCTCTGAAGAAAAAAGGTGAAGGAAATGGAAGCGAGGCTTTTCAGGACGCTTGTGATGCAGACATGGTACAGAGAAGTTGCAAAGTATTTTTCATGTTTTTGGAGTACCAAAAGCTCCTCGGTGGGGTGGATTGATCCAGGTGGCTCTAGAGACACACGTAGGATAAGGAGGACTCAGGGAAGCTCAAAAATCAAAGTGTTTGGATTATGCTCGAAACAAGACCAGAGCGTAGATCTTGTTGTCCTAATCGCGGTGGTGCAAACGGTTCATCAATCCGAGCTCGTATGAGGGAGAAAGAGCCAGTCAAAATTTTGGTCAAAGTTAGGCTGTGGGCCAAGTTTAAGTGTCCTACAATTTGACCAACGCCGAGGCATGAAACCTAGCCCCCGAAATTGGTCGAAATTGTAGCCTCGTTTATTTCCCCAATAACCCTTATTTTCTAAAGATTTGAAAAGCACCTCTATTTCAATAAAAGTAAAAAAAAAAAATATTATAAATGAGGTGGCAGGCCACCACACTCGCCACCCCAAAACTACATAACAAAAAGTTTATTAAGGCGCTAGCGAGCCATGACCCCTGTCGGCCCAACCGCAACCATAATTAAAACCATATATATTTTAGGGTCGACGACCATCACCCCGCCGAACCCTCCAAACCTCCACCGCACTCATATACCATATATTAAAACACGTATTATAGGGGTGGGCATGGGCCACCCATTCATAATCCAAATTGGGTTTTAAAAATTATATATGGAGGGGCGGGATTTGATACCCCGACCCCTCCTCAACCAATTTGCCAAATTTACCACAATGCCACAACTAACTCATTGGTAAACTCGCCAAGAAAAAATATATTAACACAGATTTCTTTAGTGCATGGGGGAAGATGGAGGAATTAGGAGCAGGAATGCATTTCGTGGCAGTAATTTTTTAATTATTTTTTAATACAAGTGGAACCATGAATTTCGCAGGAGGGCTGAATTTTCACTTTGTCAGAATTTGCCAAATTTTATATGGATTCAACACCTCTCGTCACCACGAGCACAATGGCGATGTCCATGTCTCCATTATAGTTCTACATTTTTCAGACATTTTCAGTATGAGGATGGAACCATGATTGCTGCAAAAACAGGCAATGGAACCATGAGCCTTGAAATTTTCCCGAGGAGGTAAATTTTCTCCATGTCGGAATATAGTCAAGTTTATACTCATTTTTCATGGTTTTCTGCAGGGATTACAATGGCGAGGTCAGATTCGCCATTTCAGTTGCAGATTTCCAGTCCACCCATGGAGCAGAATCTTTGAGGAATCTAGGAGGAATCTAAAAGATTCCTTGAGCCCTAGATTCTCAACTTCTCAAAATTCAGATTTTGGACAGTCAATTTTTCACTATTCGATGCCACAAATTTGATGGTGTGTTTAGATTTCTCATTCTCTCATTCTATTCTTCAGCCACTTTTCTAAGTGGAATGCAGGTGTCAACATTCATGTGCAAGCAGTCATTTTCATGAGATCAATGTTGTGAGATCGATGGTTTGAACAGATTTAGTAGTTTGTCATTCGCTTCTTTAGATGGCCCTTGGTTGTGAGGTATATGACTGGTTCATGTACTTCTTCTTTATGCATTATGCTGCACATATCCTTGATTGATGTTGATGCAGGATCTTGTTTTTTACATGTTTTCATGATTCCTTGCTTGATGTGATGCGGAATCATCTATGTGATGTACTTACTATCATGATTCGTCATGTTATGTTTTGAGATCCCTTTATTGTATGTTGCTGGGATACTCTTGTTGTCGTCATGCATGTTTTTGCATTAAGATCCCTTTTATGCCACGTTGGTAGGATGCTCATCATGCATAAGTTTTATGTCATACTGATAGGAGTCTTTTGATTGAGAGTTCCTATAGCAGAACATCTCTTAGAGCCACTCCTGCATGAGGGAATTTTTCCTTGTATGATATCGATGCCACCTCTATGTACATCACCACTATTGACAACACTCAATGCAGCGGCTTACACCATCTTGACACCGGGGACCGGAGACGTACTCCCTCCTGGATGAACTCTGTTATCAATGGCTTATGTTTTTATGTTGCTAATGATTGACATGTTCCTATTCTTTTCCACATGTAGATGTATTCATTTATGTTTCTTTTTAAAATGCAATTTAACACATAACGAAAGTAAAAGGTCTTGGAAGGGTCCTTTGTCACACCCGGACCTGGATCAAAAGTGCCACTACAAACCGTCTCTTGCTCATCCAACCGACTGCACCTCCAAATAGGTTAATCACATCCCCACTTGTAGATATTCTCTGATCCAAATCTCTAGCCCATTTCACATCAAGAAAGCCACAAATGTCCAAAACTATGTGCAATCTTGGTCTACCTTGGTAGCACAAACCATAATCACTAGTGCCACACAACTACCTGAAAACCTACTTCACTTTTGTCCTATTATCCTTCCTTGGTTTTGATATAAACCTGATCAATACTCCCACTGCATGTGCAATGTCTGGTCTAGTACATTCCAT
Organism: Pinus tabuliformis; assembly: GCA_031772625.1. NCBI lineage: Eukaryota > Viridiplantae > Streptophyta > Pinopsida > Pinales > Pinaceae > Pinus > Pinus tabuliformis. The sequence continues at coordinate 947,537,536 of CM062815.1, read as the reverse complement.
TGCATACATTAGGCTATCAACTGCACTTGCATATGGAGCACATGACATGTCCTCTTCCTCTTCTTGTGTCTTGGGACATTGTTCAACATATAACTTTACATCTACAGGAATAGGAACCTTCATCGATTTACTATCCTACATATTAAAACTTTGTAGTATTGTCGCGACATACTTCCTCTAGTTTAAGTAGAGCTTCCTCTTTGCCCGATCTCATTTAATTTCCATGCCCAAAATATAGTTTGTAGCACCGAGATCCTTCATGTCGAGTTTGGAGGACAATTGGGTCTTTAAATCCTGGATAATTTCTTTGTTATTTCCAATCAACAACATATCATCCACATACAAGACCAAATAAATAACACGGTCACCAATTAATTTAAAATACACACAGTGATCTTCAAATTCCTTCTTGCAAAAATCTCCACCATTATCTATCCTCAACACCTTTATCTTCTTCTCTATTTGGTTTTCCACCAGAGCCTTAAATCTTTTAAACCTGTCAAAGACTTCAGATTTCTTCCCAAGGAAATATATCCATGTATTCTTTGAGAAGTCATCTATAAATGATACATAGTACATAGACTTACCTAGTGATGGAACTGACACAGGTCCAAACACATCACTGTGCAGAAGCTCTAATATCCCTTTTTCCCTCTTAGCACCACAGGGGAAACTCACCCGATTATACTTCCCATATACACAATGTTCACAGAAATTGAAATCCAGAGATCAATTAGACATATCTTCTACCATACCATTACCATGAAGTATTCAAAATCCCTTATCTCCAATATGTCCAAAATTTTGATTCCATAACATGGTCTTTTCTCCAGAGGCCACAAGGTTTTCTGCTCCACTTTCAAGAACCACAGAACTGTTACACCCATCAATAAACATACTACCCAAAAACTTGTCTAACATTCTAATATGAACTCCCTGCATCAATACCAGTGCTCCCCAAACCATCTTGCATGTATCTTTCTCTAACATTGTTTTTACACATGCATGATCCATCTTCCTTATAGAAATCGGATTTATGGCCAATGCAGGAATATGCAAAACACCCAGAAGTGTTCTAATCCTTCCATTGTGCAACTTCAGCTTGAATTTTCCACATCCAACAATTATAGCATTCCTATCATCCCCTAAGAAGACATCACCACCATCATATTTCTCATATTCGCATAACCAATCCCTGTGGGGAGTGAAGTGAAAGGATACACCTGAGTTAATCAACCATGCCTCAAGATCTACATGTGTACTTAAAGAAGAAGCCAAGTACACATCCCCACCTTCATATGAGGTTGTTTTCACCTCTTCAGAAGGAGCATCATCAGATCCATTTCCTTTCTCAGGAGCTTTTGATCTACAATTCTTTTTGAAGCACCCTTCCTTTCCGCATTTCCAGCACAGCTTTACAAGTTTTCCAGGAGATTTAGATCTCCCTCTAGAGTTATATCTCCCACTCGAGGACTTATTTTTATTTATGTTCTAGGACTGTTCTTGTATAGACAAGGCATCTCCATTTTATCCATCCATATTTTTTTGTCTCACCCCCTCCTATAGCAAGAATGAGACTATTTCATCAAACTTCAAGGTAGTTGTATTGCTACTTATTGCAATAACCAGACTATGCCACTAATCTGGTAGAGAACACAACAAATTGATGCACTTGTCTTCCTATGAAATTTTAATATCAACATATAACAATTGTCTTACCATAATATTAAAGGAATTCAGATGCTCTCTCACTTAGTCTCCATCCTTCATCCTCAGGTTATACAATATTTTTCGTAGGAACAATTTATTCACCAGAGAATTGGATTGGTACAAATTCCCTAACTTATCCCACAAATCCTTTGTCATAAGTTCCCCTGATATATTCAACTGTAGGTTTTAAGCCCATACAGAAATTACCTGCATACGAATACTAAGAACAGAAAATAAATAATGCGAGAACATAACACATAAAACACATATACACAAAGGTTTTCCCCTGGATCCCAAAACTGGGACTACCAGCTTGATTTTTCATTATGTTCCTTTCAATGTTACAATACATATTTATACATGCTGAAGCATCCAATACCATGGACTGAAAACCATCGCGTCCAAAACAATGGACCAAAACCATGTGTGAAAAACCATGCACAAAACCATAGGTAGGTCCGCCCAACCTAATATAGGCTCCAAAAAAAAAAAATTCCCCCGCGGCTACGCACCCCCCTCAAACCCCCTAGACAAGGGGGCTTCCACCCCCCCGTGACCTCCCTATTGCCCAATCGGTGCAACAAAGGGGGGGCTCCACCCCCCCTCTAACCCCCCAGTTAACTACATAGGTTAGTTGTGGAAAGAATATAACACAACCCAACATAAACAATATTGAATCTGAGATACACAACCGTGTTGTGCTCTTTTCTTTTTGATCCAACTTCATCGAGTATTCATTTGATGTTGTCATTGGTTTAGTACCTGGATCTACCATGATCCACTAATCTTTATACACCAACAGATCCTCCATCTTGAGTTTCCACAACTCAAAACTTTGACCATTAAATTTCTCGATCTCTATCTTTCCACTACTCACCATCTTCTTTCACCGCAAGAATCGATCCTACAGATATCCCACTGAACAAGGTCTACCACAAGCCTGAGAAAAAACCCTCACTAGCAAAGGCGTCCCCTTGAAGCTGAAAAAAAATATGATACTAAATGTACGTTTCAACCCTGTATAGAAATTACCTGCAAACGAAATCTTAAAAACAGAAAATAAATAATGGTGAGAGAATAAAACATAAAATAGATATACAAAAATATTTTCCCCTGGATCCCAAAACTGGGACTACTAGATTGATTTTACATTATTTTCCTTTCAATGTTACAATACATATATATGGATGCTGCTAGGCACAACCGTATTGTTCCAAGTGCCTTTCTGTCGAGAATATCCCATTCTGTGTCTGTCATACTCGTCAGCTTCTTTGTCTTTCCACTCAATGGTAGGTACAAATATCTCTGATACAGATAATATCCCATTTGCATCTTCCATAGCCGGTAGTTTTGGCCATTGAATTTTTCGACCCTAAACCTACCATCTTCTGCCATTGCTCCCACTCAAACCACTCAAACCAGGAACCCTTCTCCCCTATGAGTTTATCAGCCAAATAGACCTTCGGCTCTAATACTAGTTTTTAGAAAATTATATATTACAAAGCAATGGAACACTTAAAATATTGTAGAAATATAAACACAGAAAATGCATAAAACAAGAGAGACACAGATATACGTGGTTCACCCAGTTTGGGCTACATCCATAAAGAAACAGCCAATCCTTCTTTTATTATATTATCCAGCAAACTAAAGAGACACAACCTACAGCAGATCCATTGTAACACCCTCTTCACTCTCAATCTCCTCTCTCTTCCTCACTCAGAATACAGATATACATAGATTCAATACAATTCCCTCACATATAGTGAGGGGTTACCTTCTAGGGCAAAAAACCCTAAATTAAACATAACTTCTACCATCAGATCATCTGCCTAATGAACAGCCTAGATTTACTAGAAATTACTAGACTTTTACAAGGCAATTTTACATTTATTTTTAGCTTCGGGGGCGCTGCCCCCAAACCCTCGCCATGGGACCACTGGCCCACAGACCCCCCAACTGGGTGAGATTTACCGCACTAGTCCCCCACGGGGGCCTGTACCCCCCCCGCATGAGTGGGTGTACATTCTTCCTGGGGTATACATCCGGCTGAAACCTTTGAATACAGAAGATAATCAGGCTCCACACCCAACAATCTCCCACTTGGAGACTGATTATAGCAACTCCACCGCTACTTCATTTGCTAGACAATGACTCCACTTTGGACATGGTTGTTTCTCATCTTCTTCATCATACTTAAAGACCAATTGAAACTAAGCTGATTCTCAGTTTCTCCCTGGTTACAACTTTTGTTAACATATTTGTAGGATTCAGGCTAGTATGTATCTTTTCTAGCTTCAACTGTCCCTCTTCCAATGTTGATTGTATGAAATGGTACTTGAGTTGTATATGTTTAGTCTTGGAATGAAATGCAGAGTTCTTTGCAATATGTATGGCGCTCTGGGTGTCACTGTATAACCTGCCCAACTCCTGCTTCTTACCCAATTCATCCAGAAACCTTAGTAACCAAATCATTTCTTTACTAGCCTCTGTAGTAGCAACATACTCTACTTCTCTTGTTGAAAGTGCAACAAGACTTTGGATTTTTGAAACCCAACTGACAGTTGTTCCACCTACAGTAAATACATATCCTATAGTGCTCCTCCTGTTATCTTTGTCACTTGCCATATCTGCATCAACATATCCTTGTAGAGCAATGTTTGAACCACCAAATCATAATGCTTGATTTGTGGTACCTCTCAAATACCTGAGAATCCACTTCACTGCCATCCAATGTTCTTTTCCTGGATTGTTCATGTACCTGCTTATAACTCCCATTGCATGTGCAATATCAGGCCTAGTGCGGACCATTGCATACATTAAGCTTCCAACTGCTAAAGCATATGGAACTTTAGACATATGAGCCATTTCTTCCTCAGTCTTGGGACACGCCTCCTTACTTAATTTGAAATGTCTAGCCAAAGGTATACTAACTGGTTTTTCATTCTGCATATTAAACCTTTTCAACACCTTTTCTATGTACTCACTTTGAGACAATGTCGATTTGTGATTCTTTTTGTCTCTAGTTATTCTCATACCAAGGATTTGTTTTGCAGCACCTAAATCCTTCATTGCAAATGAGTTTGCCAATTTCCTTTTGAGCACATTTATTTCCTACATGTTAGAACCTGCAACAAGCATATCATCTACATACAATAACAATATAATATAGCTGCCATCATTTTGCCTTTTGAGATAAACACAATGATTAGAGTGACATCTAGTATAACCTTGTTCAAACATAAACCTATCAAATTTTAGATACCACTGCCTTGGAGCTTGTTTTAAGCCATACAAGCTCTTCTTCAACCTACACACTAGTTTCTCCTTCCCTTTTACCTCATATCCTTGTGGCTGCTGAATATATATCTCCTCCTCCAAATCCCCATGGAGAAAGGTTGTCTTTACATCTAACTGCTCAAGATGCAAACCTTCAACTGCTACTAGACTTAAAATAGTTATGATTGAAGTCATTTTAACAACAGGAGAAAATATTTCATCAAAATCAATACCTTTCTTTTGTGCAAACCCCTTCACTACAAGTCTAGCTTTGTACCGTTGTTTTCCTCCATCTTCTTCCTTCAGCCTGTAAACCCATTTATTCTACAATGTTGTTTTACCTATAGGCAACCTAACTAAGTCCCAAGTCTGGTTATGTTCTAAGGAGTCCATCTCTTCTTTCATGTCTTGCTCCCACTTCTTCCTGGTTTCTACCTGCATTGCTTCTTCATAACATTCTGGTTCACCAGAATCAGTCAACAATACATAATATAATGGAGTATCATTCAAGGGGTCTACTTATCCTGGTAGATCTTCTAACACCACTTTCAGGTGTTTGAAGTGCTTTTTGTTGTTGCGGTTATTGTTCTGGCTGTTGATCATTATGGTTTTCAGACACCATCACTTTTCCTGTGATATCGTCAAGCACTGTGTATTCTCTGTTTTCTTTTTCTTGTTTCTTTTCTACAACTGATTCTTATACAAGACCTTTTCATTGAATATTACATCTATGCTCCTAATGATTTTGTGATTTTCATAATCATATAAGTGATAACCAAAATCATTAACACCATTCCAATAAAGGTACATGTCTTTGATTTTGCTTCAAGCTTTGTTCTATTTTCTTTGTTAATGTGGACAAAGGCTTCACAACCAAAAGTCTTTAAAAATGAGCAGTTTACCTTTTTACCTGTCCATGCCTCCTCTGGAATACCATCATCCAAGGAACTTGAAGGCCCTCTGTTTATTAGATAAATAGCAGTATCTACAACATCTGCCCAAAATTGTAAAGGAAATCCTGCATGCAATCTCATGCACCTTGCACGCTCCATGATTGTCCTATTCATCCTTTCTGACACACCATTTTCTTGTGGTGTTCCTGGAACTGTCTTCTGTCCGTAAATTCCCTTCTTTGAATAGTACCTATCAAACTCTTTTCTGCAATATTCACCTCCATTATCTGATCTGAGACACTTCAACCTTTTCCCTGTCTCATTTTCAACCAAAGCTTTCCATTTCTTGAAAGTATCAAATACATCAGATTTATTTTGAATACAATAAATCCATGTTTTTCTGGTTGCATCATCAATAAAAGTAACATAATAATGATTTCCAACAAGAGATAATACATGAGCAGGTCCCCATACATTTGTATGCACAAGCTTTAATTTTTCGCTCTTCTTTTCTTTCCCAACTCTAAGGAATCTGACTCTCTTCTATTTTCCGTAAACACAATTCTCACAGAATTTTAAATCAACATGCTTCAAACCTGGCAACAAATTCCTTGAGTGAATAATCTTCATCCCCTTCTCACTCATGTGTCCAAGCCTATGATGCCATAATGTTGCATCTGCTCCTTTGGAAGTTAAAGCATTAACAAAGTTAGAAATACCATTGCATAAATACAATGTACCAACCTTTTCACATTTTTCTATTACCAGGGCTCCTTTAGTGACCTTCCAAGCTTTATCTATGAAAGTTGTCACACAACCTTCACCGCCTAACTGCCCTGTTGAAATCAAATTTTTCTTCAGATCTGGAATATGCCTTACCTCCTTTAGTAGTAATTAGTTTCCATTCTGTTGTTTTACAAGAACCTTACCCATTGCAACAATTTTACAGGGTTTATCATCACCCAAACGGACTTGTCCAAAATCTCCTTGAACATAGTCATGAAAATATTTCTTATCGGGTGTGGCATGGAATGAGGCCCCTGAATCTACCACCCAGGAATCAGTAATATTTTCGAAAGAAAAAATCAAAGCATCTTGTAACACCTCACCTGTCACAATTGCTTCATGATTGTTTTCTTGCTATGCATCTCCTTCTTTTCCCTTCCGAGATCTACGGTCTTTATTTAGGTGTCCTTTCTTTCTGCATTTCCAGCACAGTATCCCCGATCTAGACTTGGATCTGTCTTTCCTTGATTTACTGTGATATCCTAAGCTCTTTCCTCTTTCCATTTTTCTTCCCCTAGAGTCTACACTCAAGCATTACCCGATGTCTCACCGGAGCTTTTCCATCGCATTTCCTCACTAAGGATTACACCGATAACATCATCAAACTTTAAAGTACTAGATCTAGAGACAGAGTTACTAATGGCCATAACTAAACCATTCCAACTTTCTGGCAATGAGCATAGAAATAACAGAGCTCTAACTTCATCATCAAAGTTTACCCCTACAGAATTTAACTGACTTGTAATAGTATTAAAATCATTTAAATGGTCTGAAACAGATCCACCTTCCGACATCTTCATATTAAATAAACGCTTCATAAGAAATACCTTATTTGAGGCCGAGGGTTTTTCATATATTTTGGCCAATGCCGACATTAAACCCTGTGTTGTCGTTTCCTTTGAAATACTAAATGCTACGGATGCCACTAGGCACAGCCGTATTGTTCCAAGTGCCTTTCTGTCGATAATATCCCATTCTGTGTCTGTCATACTCGTCAGCTTCTTTGTCTTTCCACTCAATGGTAGGTATAGATATCTCTGATACAGATAATATCCCATCTGCATCTTCCACAGCCGGTAGTTTTGGCCATTGAATTTTTTGACCCTAAACCTACCATCTTCCACCATTGCTCCCACTCGAACTAGGAACCCTTCTCTCCTGCGAGTTTATCATCCAAATAGACCTTCGACTCTGATATCAGTTGTTAGAAAATTATATATTACAGAGCAATGGAACACATAAAATATTGCATAAATATAAACACATAAAACAAGAGAGACACAGATATATGTGGTTCACCCAGTTTGGGCTACATCCACGGAGAAACAGCCAGTCCTTCTTTTATTATATTATCCAGCAACTTAAGAGATACAACCTACAGCAGATTTGTTGTAACACCCTCTTCACTCTCAGTCTCCTCTCTCTTCCTCACTCAGAATACATATATACATAGATGCAATATAATTCCCTCATATATAGTGAGGGGTTGCCTTCTATGGAAAAAAAACCCTAAATTAAACATAACTTCTACCGTCAGATCATCCGCCTAATGAATGGCCCAGATTGACTAGAAATCACTAGACTTTTACAAGGCAATTTTACATCTATTTTTAGCTTCGGGGGCGCTGCCCCCGAACCCTCACCAAGGGACTGCTGGCCCCCAGACCCCCCAGCCGAGGGGGATTAACCCCCCCCCCCCCCCCGCATGGAGGGGTGTACAATCTTCCTAGGGTATACATCTGGCTGAAACCTTTGAATACAGAAGATAATCAGGCTCCACACCCAACACTAGTCTGTGCATAGCAACACTCACAGGTATGACGGACCGCAAATCTCTGGAAGAGAGGCTCGCACAGTTGGAAGAACTTGAAGAGGAACGGTTCTTGGTCGGCTTCCATCAGCATGTACAAAAGCAGCACGAGAAGACCTGGTATGATCGCCATATTAAGTTGCACACCTTCAAGGTAAATGATTTAGTTTTAGTGTATGACAGTAAGTTTGATAAATTCCCAGGAAAGTTCAGAATGCATTGGCTGGTACCATACGTTGTTAAGGAGGTCACAGGCAGAGGCACGGTACAGCTAGTAAATCTAAATGGAGAACCTTTTGATGAGCCCCAAAAATGGATAATTATATGGGCTCATTCAACCTCCTAATTTGACTTAATCCACCATTCTCATTAGTTTATTGCATGTTTTTTATTATATTTATGCTAATAGAGTGAATTGGGTTAGTCATTATGCTAACAAGTCTAATGGGTGCTTTGTGTAGCCTTTTTGGTTAATTTGGAGACAAAATTGAAGGTTTTAATGAGCACTTGGCAGCCAAATTCGTGGGAGAACAAGGGAGAGGATTTGTAGGAAGGTGTCCCCTTCATTTATGGGCCCTTACCTCGAATTCTCCACCATCAGCTCGGAGTTCAAGGGCCACCAAATCAATTAACACAAGGGCAGCCAAGCAAGTCAAGTAGGATTGTTGTTAACTACAAGTTTTGGGCAGCCGAGTCCCTAAAGTTTAGGAGGACTGTTGGGGTCCTCAATTTGTATAAATAAGAAGGCTTAGGGCCTCATTTTGGTTAGCCAATGGTTAGTCATTTTGTAGGCAGAAGTTAGCTAGTCTGTAGTTCGATTTTTAGGCAATAGATTAGCTTTGCTTTCAGCACATTTTCAAGTTTCCCTTGTGGACAGTTTTGATGTAACTCTTCTTTTCTTGCTCAATAAAGATGAATCCAGCTTTGCACCAGCTCTAAATCTCTCTTAGGAGGCTGTAGCTCTTGGGGTTGGGCCCATCTCAAGCGCCCAGTACCTCCTTTGTTTATCTTTATGTGTTTTTGCTGCATTCTTAGAATAAAATCTGCTATTTATATTTAAATCTTGCTTTGTTATTTAGATTTCTTTTGATGGTTAAAGTAGCTTCTCATGTTTAGAATAGATTGGTAGGATAATAACAAGAAAAAGGGTCAGCAAACACTTTTGGTTTCACCTCTTCCTTATTGGATCAGGGGCTGGAGTTGGAATAACCGTGTTGTCCCAAACAAAAACACTAGTTTGCTTTACCATGCAATCCTTAGTGTGTTGTTTTCATTTGCAGAGGTTGGTTACATGTTCAGATCTTTGAATGCTTCATTTCATAGTTAATATACATGGTTTCCTTGCGAATAAAGCAGCTGTCCATTCTCGTTACTGTTAGCCAGATCATATTAGGGTAGCATAGCTAGATCTTTGTTTTCTTGCATGTCTTTGTTGGTTCAGTTGGAAACACAAATTGCAGAGCACCTATACCACTTCTCTATCTGCCCAGACTCCCTCAAACCCATCTTCTCCATCTCCTAACTTGGTTTCTTGCCTCACGTTGCCACATTGCCCTCATAACCCTACCTTTTGTGCAGCATTATTCCAGCCTTCTTGGAACAAGTCCAGCCATCTACACCTTCTCCTCAACTCCATCCTCCAAGTCTTGAACTCCCCTACACCCCTATTTCACCTCCATACTCATTCCTCCACCTTTTTCCCTCCATCCATGCTCCAAAATTCCATTACTAAACATCCTGTAGAAAAATTACAGAACATCCTGTAGAAATCCTAGAACATCCTGTAGAACCCCTGCAGACTTCCTGTAGAAGCTCATAAACGCGGTTTCTTGGCAGCCAAACTTTGTGAAACTCTCTGGAAGGGTGTTAGGGACCCCTTAGACCCTCTCTGAACCTTCCCAACCTTTCCCAAGCATTTCTCCCCTTGATCTACCCCTGCACAGTAAAAAGCCAGTTAGAAGCACATGCATGATAATTCCAACAACTTGAACAAAAATACAAAAAGATGTTTTCTTCAGATAGAGGTAGTCTAGACACATGTATTTTACCTTCATAGAAGTAATGTCATCTCTTTCAGTAGTTTGCATGCTCTCCTTTGCGTCAGTAGGACCAGCTGGTAGAATTATGGTTTGTTAGGGTTTGCGTTTCTTTTTGGCTTTCAGTTTCTTTCCTCAAGTAGATTAGATTCCTTTGAGTTAGCTTTCATCCATCAGTTAAAAAGCTTCTTCTAAGAGCTCATAGAGGTTGGCTTAAGCCCCTAACGAACTTGTGCCAGCTAACCAAGTGACAGCTGCGGCAAGAGCTAGTACTTGTGCATACAGCACCGTCGCTTCCAAGTTTGTTACGAACTACCGAGTTGATAAAATTAAAGAAGGGAGTTCGAGGAGTTGTAGCATTATTGCTACAATACTGGGGCCCACCACCTTTCCCAGGCAAAGTGAATGGCATCCAATTGAAGCCCTACACAGATGGCCCAGTAATCTGACTAGCTGGCAGACACACATTCTTCGCACTCCAAGTAGTCGGATGAAGGCGAGGGACTCTAAACAAATGCAGGGGATGCAGGAACAGGTCTAGGGAAGCAGTTCTGACACCATGGTCTCATAACAACGCGTACAGGAGATCCCGCAGGCATCCACTAAGTGCACTGCCGACCTTGTAGCAATTCGAGCAGAGTTGGAGGGACTCCACACGAAGATCTCCGCACCGAAAAAGTGACTCGAGGGTGAGTCACGATGTTTGTGTTGGGGGCTTGTTGGGCATGGAATCCCCCCAAGGCATCTTTTGGGGCTTAAAGCCCAAGTTTTGACTAAGTCCATTGTAAAGAGTCTGCAAATTGTGGGCGCAGAGCGCAAAGTCATAATAGAGTCACAAGGTTGTCCACCCTTGGTTTTGTAATGTAATTTCGGCTTGAAAGATCCACCCATGGTCCGTGGACCATGGGATTGTATAAATATAGCGAGGATCTAAGTGTAGAAGATAGCATATAGCTAAGGAATAGACAAGAAGCATGGTGAGTCTAAGAGATTGAGTCAAAGTGTAAAGTGTGTCTTTGGGTCATAGAGTAGGAAAAGGCTCTGCAACTAAGTGTGCAGAGGCCTAGTAGTCCTTAGCTGAGTGCGCAGACCCCTACAACCAAGCGCGTAGGGTAGGACGAGTCTGTAACCATTGGAAGAAATAATAAAGAGAAGTTTTATCATATTTCTGTGTATCATTTCCTGTTTAATGTATTATTGGGTATAAAAGAGTATTGTTTATTTGTTGCGCGAACTCATATGAATGTGTTTTGTAAATAAATATAACGTAAGGCATCCATTTACGCGAAGATAACTAATTCGTATAGGAATATAAGTAAGATATCATGTGTGACTTAGGGGAATAGTGCAGAGCGCTGCTCCAGCAGTGCAGAAGCCCCTCAAGCCCTGGTAGGGCTATGCGAAGGCAAGTATATCAGGACATGGAAGGGCACGAAGTAATGATCCGAATTGGATCCTAAAACACGCTGTAAGTTTTCATGACTGTTTCAAATTATGCCAAAAGATTCAAGTCCTAGAAAAATCAAAGCTATCAGAAGGAATCCTCTTAATAGTTGCAATTGTGGCCAGAGTGGAGCAACGAGGACCCTTGGTTGAGCGCGCAGACCGTTGGCCCATGGTAACACGCACTAGCGCAAACTAGCAAAACCAGAGACCAAATCAAGAAACGGGGGTGGTTTCTGATATGCGATTAGTGCTAAAGCGTTGATCATGTATCTCAGGGCATCCCCCTCAGTGAAGGAAGGCCCCGAAACACCTAGACATGAAATCGCTATAAAATTCGGAAAAAGTAGTGCATTCGGTTCCGTAGCACGTGATTCCACAAACCGGCAGGATATCAAAAGGCCTCAAGGCAGTAATCAGTTTTGACTGAGTCTCGCCCGATGCCACACATCGAGCGACACGCGTTCGGCGGATGAGAGAGAAAACCACCCGCATCAGACAGGTAAACATCGTGCAACTTGTCTGCCCGATATGAAGGACGACCATAGGATCTGGGGGGCCCAGATCAACGGCGAAGATGCATCCTGATGACTGACTGAATTTGACAAGTCAAAAAGCAAGATGACAGGGGATTTGAAGTCTGACGTGGATGATGAGTTGGCAAACAATTCATGATTCATGGATGATCTTGAAGCAAACAGAATTAACGACCATTCAAAAATGATTCAAGGAATATGATACCCAGTTCATTGGGAAACAAGTGGCCACCTCCCTGCAAGGTGTTACCCACTAATGATGACGCAGAGCAGAGGAATTTGAACGGACAAAGGTAAGGAAACCAGAAGGCCGGGAAGTAGAAACAAATAGTCAAAAGAACAGACTGGCTTTAAATCCATGACCTGACAGAAGCAAAGGGAGACAACAACACAAGAAGGTAGATAGCTAAGAGCAGAAAACAGATAGTAGAAGTCGAGCTCACCTGAAGGCAGCATTGAGCCAGACAGAGCCAAAGAGAGTTAGAGAGTCTGTGTACTCCATAGAAGGCTTGAGAGGTTCAAGCAAACTCCTCGCATAGGCCTGTCATACTACTGTGACCATCAGAGGTCGAATTTCAGTAAGGAGAATCTCTGCACTCCATTCATACTGAATTTTATTTGTTTAGTAAGACTCGAATTAAGCTCACTGCTGTAAAAACCCTACTTAAAAACATAATAGAGAGGCCACCACTGAGAGCTGGACCAGGAGACGTAGCCCAGAAGCATTGGGTGAACTCCTTATTAAACTTGTTGTCTTACATGTTTTCCTATTATGTTTTTCCTAACTGCCTCAGTGTCTGTGTATTTTGAAATCTTATCAATACATTGCATAAGGTAACATAGGCACATCCATGCACATAAGTCTGTAATAACTTTAATTCTTTGTCCTAGATAAATTCCAGATCAAGTGGTATTAGAGCTCTAGGTTACTAAGGGTAGACAAACTTGTCCTGGATCTTATTGTTGAATGCTAACTAGATCAAAGCTTAAATTAGGAGAAGGAGAGTTGGCTGAAACAAACCCGGAAATTGGAAGAGTCTATTCTAAGAGGAAAATGTCAGAAGAAAATCCCTTGGAATCAGACCCCCAATTCATGGATAGTTTTATGACCATGAGATCCATGGTGGAGGAAATGTATAGGGAATTTAAGAAAAATAGAGATGAAGATTCATCAAACTCCAAACAAGACAAAGGAGTAGAAGAATGTCTCCCCCATGACCACTCTAAAGGCAAAGGGAAAGAAGAAAAATTTCTCACGCCTCTTAATAGCCCTAAAAATAAAAAGAATACATCTTTGATTAAATTAGATGTTAAATTTGATTTACCAATATATGATGGAGAGCTGAATGTAGAGAAGCTGGATAATTGGATCAGACAGATTGATGTTTATTGCAAAGTGCAAAGCATTGATTTAGACAAGAGTAAGATTCAACTGGCCAGCCTACGCCTTGGAGGCACTACCTTGGTATGGTGGGAAGGCAGGACACAAGCTGACATGAAGAAACACAGTAAGATTATTTCTGTCTGGAATGAATTTGTTTCTGCAATTAAAAAGAAATTCTATCCACTAGCCTACATGCAATAAGCCATGATGAGCTAGCAAACCCTTCGACAACTAAAAGGGCAAAGTGTACAAGGTTACACCCAAGAATTTAGGGAAAGAGCTTTGATTCTAGGAATTTCTTTAGACTCATCTGAGACTCTGTTAAAGTATATAGGTGGTCTACACAGCTACATGAGGCACACTATCCTCATGTTTAATCCCACTAGTATAGATGAGGTATCCATTTAGGCTACGCATCTAGAAGCTAGAGGTAAGAATGGGAACCCAGAAGTTGGGGGATCATCCAAACCCACTGCAAGCAAAAATAAGGAGAAAAGAAAACAGAAATGGAAAGAGAGGAAGATAAACACTGTATAGAAAAGCAAGTCTTCATGCACTCACTATAAGAAGGATGGGCATGATGATGAACACTGCTGGATTCTGCATCCAGAGCTGAAACCTAAGAAGTTCGAGGGCAAGAAGAAGAAGACTGTTGCATCTATTCAAAAGGATTTGGGGTTAGACTCGGGAGATGAAGCAACAATCGCAGCCACAGGTATAAAAGGTAAAAATTCTGAAGCATCTACTAGTAATTCTGCACAATCTACTAATAATGAAGAAAATGAGAGAAAAAGACATGAGCTTTTTCATATTCGAGTTATTTCCAATCATCAAAAGATTGATACTTTGTTTGATAGTGGCTCACAAGTAAATTTAATTTCTGAAGCAATTGTAAAGAAGTTGGGATTACTAACCACACCTCACAAGAAATCGTATCCATTAGGTTGGTTATGTGATAAAGCAAAGCTACAAGTGACTAGACAATGTAAACTTAAGTTTTCTTCTGGGTCAGCATTTGTAGATGAGGTTGAGTTAGATATAGTTCCTTTGGATATATGTGGAATTGCTTTAGGAATTATGATAGAAAAGCTATTTTCTATAGAGCTAAGAACAAGTATCTACTCGTTAAAGATGGAATCAAATATATTGTAAGAGCTCATAAGCTCAAGAATAATTATACTCTCATAAACTCAGGGCAGATGAAACGAATTGTAAATTCATGCAAACAATTTTCACTGATGGTTATAAAGGAAAAGAAACCTGATAAAACCAATGTATTTGAGGGCTATGATGCTAAATAATATGATATATTGTTTCAAGAACCTAAAGGCTTGCTGCCCAAAAAGGAAATAGTGCATGATACTAATTTACAGCAAGATGCTCCATTGCCTAACATCGGAATGTATAGGTTGTCCGCTTTAGAGAATGCAAAAATCAAGAAGCAGGTACAGGAGCTGCTCGAGAAGGGCTTCATCAGACCTAGCACATCACCATGTGGGTCTCCAATTGTCTTGGTGAGAAAGAAAGATGGCTCGTGGAGAATGTGCATTGATTACCAAGCATTGAATAAGATAACAATCAAAAATCGCTATCCCCTTCCTCGCATAGATGATCTATTAGATCAGTTGAAAGAAGCTGTTTATTTTTCCAAGTTAGACGTGCATGGTGGCTATCATTAGGTCAGAGTTGTAGAGCAAGATGCATGGAAGACTGCTTTCAAAACAAAGAAGGGATTGTATGAGTGGTTGGTTATGCCTTTTGGCTTAACTAATGCTCCTGCTACTTTCATGAGAGTAATGAATGATGTACTCAGACCTTTTCTTGATGATTTTGTTATTGTATATCTGGATGACATTCTTAAATTCAGAAAAACATGGGAAGAACATTTAAAGCATGTTAAGCAAACTCTAGATGTTTTGAAAAGAGAAAATATTTATGTTAAACTCTCAAAATTTGAATTTGGAAAAACATATTTGAATTATTTGGGGCAATAGTAGAGGGTGGTGAATTGAAGATAGATCCCTCTAAGGTTGCAGTCATTGTAAACTGACCTAAACCCAAATTTGCTACAGAATTTAGAAGCTTCTTAGGAGCAGCACAATATTGGAGAAATTTTATTTCTAGCTTTTCCTTAATTGTAGCTCCCTTACATGCTTTAACAGGATTGAACAAGGTGTTTCATTGGGGAGGCAAATAGCAGAAAGCCTTCGACACCTTGAAATAAAAGATTAGTATAGCACCAGTACCAGCACTACCCGATCTTCAAAGACCATTTGAGATTGAAACAAATGCCAGTGACTATGCCATGGGAGCAGTGTTGATGTAGCACGGTAAACCCATATGTTATCATTCTGAGACATTTAATTCTACAGTAGTTAACTATCCTACATATGATAAAGAATTGTATGCATTAGTACAAAGTGTGAAAAGGTGGAAACATTACTTAATGGGCGAAGAGAAAGTTATACATACTGATCATCAACCACTTCAATATCTACACTCCCAAACTAAGTTGCAGCAATCAAGACACTATAGATGGATGGGTTTTCTACAACAGTTTCATTTAGTCATCAGATATAAAAAGAGCATACACAATAAAGTTGCAGATATGTTTTCCAGACCAATTATAAATGAATCTACTATACTTAAGCATAATTCAGTATTGCATGAGAGCTACATTGAACAATATGCTCAAGATATAGATTTTAAAGATGTATATGCAACTTTAAGTCAAGGCAAATGAGTAGAAGAATTGGATTATCATGTTAAGGACTGACTCTTGAATCATTTTGGGAAGCTATGCATTCCACAAACTGAAAGAGTAAAGATAATTCAAGAAGCACACATTTCTCTAATATCAAGTCACTTTGGTGTAAGTAAAACAGTTGCACAGCTGCAAATATTTTGTTATTGACCAAAAATGAATGAGACGGTTTCTAGATATGTAAGAGGGTGTACCATGTGTGATAAAAGCAAGCCCAACAATAGAAAACTAGGCTTGTACACTCCACTACCAGTTCCTTCTCATCCTTGGGAAAGTGTTTCCATGGACTTTGTTGGAGGACTGCCTAAAACTAGGAAAGGTCATGACTATTTATATGTTGTTGTGTATAGGTTTAGCAAAATGTGTATTTTAGTACCTTGTAACAAATAGATTACAGCTGAACAAACTGCAAAGTTGTTCTTTCAGCATGTATGGGTTCATTTTGGATTACCCACTTCCATAATTTCTGATCGAGATACCCAATTTGTTGGGAAATTTTGGTCAAGTTTGTGGGAATTGATGGACACCAAGCTGAAGAAGAGCACAACTTTTCATCCGCAAACAGATGGCCAAACAGAAGTGGTCAAAAGGATAGTGATCAAGTTGCTCAAAGGCTATTGCAGCAAGCATCCCAAACTTTGGGATGAACATTTATGTTATGTGTAGCATGCTTACAACTGAGTTGAACATTCTTCTACACAGAGATCTCCTTTCGAGACCTATTTTGGTTTCACACCAAGGTCTCCCTTGGATTTTGTCTTCAGTAAAGACATAGCAGTTGATGGACACAGTGATGTGGACAAGGAAACTAAGTTCATTGAACAAATCCAAGAGATTCACCAGGCAGTATAGGAACAGCTGGAAAATATCCAAGCCAAGTACAAGGCAAGGCATGACAAGCATCGGATGGAGCATAGTTTCCAAGTTGGTGATCAAGTCTGGCTGTATATCAGTAAAGACAGAATGCAAGGTGAAGGTAATAAGTTGAAGCCAATAAGGTATGGGCCTTTCAAGATACTTGAGAAAATTGGTGAGAATGTTTTTCGCCTTGATCTACCAGCTTACATGCACATCTACTCAGTTGTTAATGCAGACAGCTTGAGACTATTTCCTAAATATCTTAATGAATTACAGGAAGATACAGTTCTGGACAGGAAGGTAAGAACTACGCGCAAAGGGTATGTTGAATACCTCAGGATTGGACTCAAAGGTTCAAAGCCAAGCAATGCAAAATGGATAGAAATTAAGCAAGTGAGGAAGAAATACCCTCACTTGATTGATGCTTAAAAGAAAAACCAACTTTTGGTGGTCCAAAAGCTTTTTCAGTGGGAAGTCCATGATCTGAATTGGATCCTAAAACACTCTCTAAGTTTTCATGACCATTTCAAATTATGCCAAAAGATTCGAGTCCTAGAAAAATCAAATCTATCAGAAGGAATCCTCGTAACAGTTGTATTTGTGGCCAGAGCAGAGCAACGAGGACCCTCGGTCAAGCGCGTAGACCGTTGGCCCATGGTAACGCGCAATGGCAAAACCAGAGGCCAAATCAAGAAACGGGGGTGGTTTCTGATACGCGATTAGTGCTAAAGTGCTAATCGCATATCGCAGGGTGTCCCCCTTAGTGAAGGGAGGCCTCGAAATGACCGGAACTGAAATCGCTATAAAATTCAGAAAAAGTAACGCATTCGATCTGTAGCGTGGGATTCAACAAACTAGTAGGATATCGGAAGGCCTCGAGGCGGTAAGCAGTTTTGACTGAGTCTCACCTGATGCCACACATCGAGCAACACGCGTCCAGCGGATGAGAGAGAAAACTGCCCGCATCGAATGGGTAAACATCGTGCAACTTTTCCGCCCGATATCAAGGACGACCGTAGGATCTGGGGGACCCAAATCAATAGCGGAGATGCATCCCGATGACTGACCGGATTTGACAAGTAAAAAAGCAAGATGACAGGGGATTTGAAGTCTGACGTGGATGATGATTTGGCAAACGATTCATGATTCATGGGAAACCTTGAAGCAAAAGGAATTAACGGCCATTCAAAAATTATTCAAGGAATATAACACCCAGTTCATTGGGAAATAGGTGGCCACCTCCGTGCGAGGCGTTACCCAATAATGATGACGCAGAGCAGAGCAATTCGAACAGATAGAGGTAAGGAAACCAGAAGGCCGTGAAGCGGAAACAAACAGTCAAAAGAACAAACTGGATTTAAAGCCATGACCTGATAGAAGCAAAGGGAGACAACAACACAAGAAGGCAGATAGCTAAGAGTAGAAAACAGAGAGTAGAAGCCGAGCTGACCTGAAGGCAGCATCGAGCCAAACAGAGCTAGAGAGAGTCAGAGAGTCTGTGTACTCCATAGAAGGCTTGAGAGGTTCAAGCAAACTCCTCGGCATAGGCCTGTCATACTACTGTGACCATCAGAGGTCGAATTTCAGTAAGGAGAGTCTGTGCACTCCATTCCTACTGACTTTTATCTGTTTAGTGAGACTCAAATTGAGCTCACTATTGTAAAAACCCTGCTTAAAAACATAATAGAGAGGCCACCACTAAGAGCTGGACCAAGAGACGTAACCCAAGAGAATTGGGTGAACTCCTTATTAAACTTGTTGTCTTACATGTTTTCCTGTTATGTTTTCTCTAACTGCCTCAGTGTCTGTGTATTTTGCAATCTTATCGATCCATTGCATAAGGTAACATAGGCACATCCATGCACATAAGTCAGTAATACCTTTAATTCTTTGTCCTGGATAAATTCGAGATCAAGTAACCTGTGCAAAGGGAATAACAATTGGACTGAATCAAACCCTCAACCATTTCAAGGGTGCGGAAACTTGGTTCTAACACCCCCTCACACCTCAGTCTGCGCTCCACAAACTGTTTCCAAAAGGACCAGTAGTACAGGGATTTGTTTGGCTAATTAACTCCGAACCTAATTCAGGACACAACAAGACAATAGAATAAACCCTTCGCTTCCACAATACTTGAATTTTCATGTGCACAAATCCTCTGTGCATGACTGAACTCTGTAGAGATTCCAGCTCACAAATGTTTTGAAAATTCCCCCCTACTCAAACATCTATCAATTGACAAAAAAGTTTCAATACATAAGAATGCATGTGTTCATAGATTCTAACACTAATAACATTTCTCTTTATAGATATTAATGGGCATTTCAGTGCTAGTTCCTTAAAAAAACATGGAGCTATATTCATACAGAGAAATCTCTACAGGAAAATTAACGCACGTATGTTGAATAAAAAATGTTGAATTGTTAATCCATGTTCTCAGTTCCTCAATTGTACACATTTGTTTATCCACGTAAGCATCATAAACATTTTGATGTTGATTAGTAGAAAAAAAAAAAATGACCTTTTACAAAGTTTTCCAGAGTATTTTTGGAAGTTAAATCACTGTTTCAAATAATTTCTTGCTGCATCCTAACAATATGTTATCTTCCAATGCAATACATTCTAAAAAAAATAGACATTTGATAATTCCATACATTAGAGAATTTAGTTGAAAAAAAAATTATGCTTCATATTGTTCCAAAAAATTTAAATCTAATAAGTTCACTCTAATGCGAAATACCTTCCCCCTTTAAAAATATTTGAGAATTTAGTTGGAAAAAGTTATGCTTCATATTGTTCTAAAACATTTAAATTTAATCTATGACTATTGAGTTTGACAAATAAATTAACATTGAAGTGTAATCCAAACATTCAGTTGCATTCAAATTTCAAACACCATGGTGTTTATCACTTATTAGTCTCACTTTCAACTTTCAGGATAGAATTCACTTAAGGAATGAACATATGGTGGAGTCTGTAGATAGATGTATTCCATCATTAAGTTCAAATTAATCTACTACTGGGTGGCTAGAGTTTACTATGATTCTTATAGGTTGTTTGATTCCATGTCTGATAGTAGCTGCAATTGGCATAATTCCACCATAGTTTCAGATCTACAAGGGAAGACGTTCGCCACAGGAGAAATCCAACATGCAAACTGGAATCATGTAGATCACATGAGAAGAAAATTGAACATAGGATTGATTTAAATATGGGTATATAACTGCTCTCTAATAGTTCTTTAATATGCTTGTTATTCCTAGTGCGCATCTATTAGATCTGTACAGGTCCAAACTATTGAAAATCTAGGTGCATGGGAAGCTAGTGACAATTTCTGTGTCTCTATTGATTTTTCTTCCACATTGACCCTTATATCCGTACATCTAAATTGGCTAGGTGAATCGATATAAACCCTGTAAAAATGAGGATCAATAGTCAAAGTGGTGACAAGGTACATAACCTCGTGATCAAACTAGCCTCTTTCTAATCAAGAAACATATCTCAAATGCAAAAAATTGTATCCTTAAGAAGTTACATTTGTCATGTATTTTTGTTTTTAGGAGTGCTTGTAATTTTTGATTCCCGGTGGCTTCCTTCGATGTGCCTTGACAATTCAATTGTGTAAAAATTATTCCACTATGTTTTTCTTTCAAGTTATCAAAAAAGGTCAAGAAATTGTTATCATAAATATTCTTATCATAGACAATTGTTTTCATTCCCAAGGCTTGCTATAAATCTTACAAAATAGTAATTTATGAATTGAACTACCCAAATTTTCTCTTACTTACTATTTACTACGCAGTGAACTCTGATACACAACATATGTTTTCCTCTCATATTCTTGAAATTAGGATCATCGATGATACCTTTTTCAAGGACTCCTAAGTTCTCATGCAAGATCAATGATAAATTTTATCTTCTCAACTTGAAGGAAGGCCTAATAAACCAAGAAGTTGGTGGTCTTGGAAGCGCAAGAGACAGAGACCTTGGTTGAGGATGAGTATGAGTACATGAATAGTAATTTTGTTATAGTTCTCACCCCACCTTGTCTCAGTATGTTGCTTGTTTTAGGACTACTTCAAAACATTGTTTAAGATGCAAAGTTGTGATATACTGGTAAGTTCCATTTGTGTGGTTTCTATCTTATTTTTGTTATATAATTATTCAGATATGATTTTTAATTGGAGACACTTGACATGTATTTGATTTTCATTTCTTAAATTTCCTCTCTGAAAAGTATATTGTATATATTATATTATATTTGGCCAAAATCAGTTACAATAAAGAGAAACATGTTAATTAAGTTTGGAGCCCTCTCTATATTAGATTCTTCCTTCTGAGTGTCTTGTTTTATGTTTCAATACTATATTCAATCTTTCTTCCTAGCAAGAGTCCAGTGCACTTCTACTTTTCACTTTAGTTTCCCTGCATGTTTATGCAATTGCAACACAGGAGATTTAAGTGCTCAGGGGACATGTGTGATTTCACAAGATCCTGAAGTTACATTTGGCATCTATTTTAATTTTGAGGAGTGAATAGAACTAAACATAGGACTGACTTGTCTACGGGTATAAAACTACTCGCTAAGAGTGCTTTATTATTCTTTCTATACCCATCATGTATCTATTACATTTGTACAAGTCCAAACTATTAAAAATCTTGGTGCACAGGAAGCTAGTGACAATTACTCTGTCTCTATCAATTTTATCAATGATTCTCATTAACAAGAATCCAATTGAAATCAACCCCCCACTCCTTTAACTCTCCCAACTAACAATCATTATTCCCACAATTTCTAAGCCTAAAAACAAAAAACTATGTGGAATAAGTAACTCAGTATCTATGATAACAATTGTCTTGACCTTTTGGGATAACTTTAAAGAAACACAAAGTGGAATCACTTTAGAGATTGACTTCTTAAGGCACATCACAGGAAACCATTAGGAAACAAACATTACCAACACTCCTCAAAAGAACAATATATGCCAAATGTAACTTAAAGGGATACAATTTTTTGCATTTGAGATATGTTGCTTGATTAGAAAGAGGCCAGTCCAAGTAGGATGTTATTTGCCTTATCACCATTTTGACTATTGCTCCCCATTTTTACAAGGTCTATATCGATTAACCTAGCCAGTTTAGATGCAGGGATATAAGGGTCAATGAGGAAGAAAAATTGATAGAGACAGAGTAATTGTTACTAGCTTCCTGTGCACCAAGATTTTTAATAGTTTGGACTTTTACAAATGTAATAGATACACGATTGTATAGAAAGAATAATAAAGCACTCTTAGTAAGTAGTTATATACCCGTAGTCAAATCAGTCCTATGTTTAGTTTTATTCACTCCTCAAAATAAAAATAGATGCCAAATGTAACTTTAGGATCTTGTGAAATCACACATGTTCCCGGAGCTCTTGAATCTCATGTGTTGCAATTGCATAAACATGCAAGGAAACTAAAGTGAAAATTAGAAGTGCACTGGAGTCTTGCTAGGAAGAAATATTGAATATATTATTGAAACATAAACAAGACACTCAGAAGGAAGAATATAATATAGAAAGGGCTCCAAACTTAATTGACATGTTTTTCTTTACTGTAACTGATTTTGGCCAAATATAACATAATATATACAATATAATTTTCAGAAAGGAAATTTAAGAAATGAAAATCAAATACATGTCAAGTGTCTCCAATTAAAAATAATATCCAAATAGTTATCTAACAAAAATAAGATAGAAACCACACAAATGGAACTTACACATAGTGTGCACTATATACTTCAGGTATATACTTCTTTGTGCTTTGTGGTGCAAGAAAATGGTTTCCTGTGATGTGCCTTAACAAGTCGATCTCTAAAGTAATTCCACTTTGTATTTCTTTAAAGTTATCCCAAAAGGTCAAGACAATTGTTATCATAGATATTGAGTTACTTATTCCACACAATTTATGGCTCAGAAATTGTGGGAATAATGATTGTTAGTTGGGAGAGTTAAAGGAGTGGGGGGTTGATTTCAATTGGATTCTTGTTAACGAGAATCATTGATAAATTTTCTCTTATCAGCCTAAAGGAAGAGCTAATAAAGCAAGACTCATGTTCACTTCTACTTTGCACTTTGGTTTCCTTGTATGTTTATGCAACTGCAACACACGATATTCAAGAGCTCAGAAAACATGTGTGCTTTCACAAGATCTAATTGGAATGAGTTTTGTGAACACTAAAGTTTAGGAAAATGGGTATATTCTTTCTTGCTAAGAGTTCTTTAATATTCTTTCTATTTCCATAAAGGAAGCAAAATTGGATATTTTAGAAAATTAAGTTTAATGGAATGGAGATAACAGTAATCGTCAATGGGAGTAATAATACAAATGCTTATAGATGAAGCAACATGGGTAATACTGAAGAATGAGAGGGAAGGGAGAAAAGATGGAAAGTACGGGAAGCCTTGAGGATGCATTGTTTTGTAATGCCATTCTCATGCAATCTATAGTGTAACCTACCTTGTAACAACTAGTTTGTTTGTTATGAAAAGAATGGTGCTAGCTACAAGGATCCACCAAAGGAATAATCGTCATATTTATGCTACGGCATTGACTTCTCAATTTTCTTGCACCACAAAGCACAAAGAAGTATATACCTGAAGTATATAGTGCACACTATATATATGTGCACTATGTGTTAGTTCCATTTGTGTGGTTTCTATCTTATTTTTGTTAGATAATTATTTGGATATGCTTTTTATTTGGAGACACTTGGCATGCATTTGATTTTCATTTCTTAAATTTCCTCTTTGAAAATTATTTTGTATATACTATATTATATTTGGCCAAAATCAGTTACAATAAAGAAAAAAATGTAAATTAAGTTTGGAGCCCTCTCTATATTAGATTATTCCTTTCGAGTGCCTTGTTTTATGTTTCAATACTATATTCAATCTTTCTTCCTAGCAAGACTCCAGTGTACTTCTAGTTTGCACTTTAGTTTCCTTGCATGTTTATGCAATTGCAACACAGGAGATTCAAGAGCACAAGGAAAATGTGTGATTTCACAAGATCCTAAGACTAATTTGACTACGGGTATATAACTACTCGCTAAGAGTGCTTTATTATTCTTTCTATACCCATCGTGTATATATTACATTTGTACAAGTCCAAACTGTTAAAAATCTTGGTGCACAGGAAGCTAGTGACAATTACTCTGCCTCTATCAATTTTTCTTCCTCATTGACCCTTATATCCTTGCATCTAAACTAGCTAGGTGAATCGATATAGACCAAATGAGGAGAAATAGTCAAAATGGTGACAAGGTAAATAACATCCTAATTGGACTGACCTCTTTTTAATCAAGCAACATATCTCAAATGCAAAAAATTGTATCCCTTTAAGTTACATTTGGCATGTATTTTTCTTTTGAGGAGCGTTGGTAATGTTTAATTCCCAATGGTTTCCTGCGATGTGCCTTAACAATTCGATCTCTAAAGTGATTCCACTTTGTGTTTCTTTAAATTTATTCCAAAAGGTCAAGATAATAGTTATCGTAGATACTGAGTTAGTTATTCCACACAGTTTTTTGTTTTTAGGCTCAAAAATTGTGGGAATAATGATTGTTAGTTGGGAGAGTTAAAGGAGTGGGGGGTTAATTTCAATTGGATTCTTTTTAATGAGAATCATTGATAAATTTTCTCTTATCAACCTAAATGAAGACCTAATAAAGCAAGACTCATGTGCACTTCTACTTTGCGCTTTGGTTTCCTTGTATGTTTATGCAACTGCAACACACGATATTCAAGAGCTCAGGAAACATGTGTGCTTTCACAAGATCTAATCGGAACGAGTTTTGTGAAAACTAAAGTTTAGGAAAATGGGTATATTCTTTCTTGCTAAGAGTTTTTCAATATTCTTTCTATTTCCATAAAGGAAGCAAAATTGGATATTTTAGAAAATTAAGTTTAATGGAATGGAATGTTGGATAAGATTAATGGAATGGAGATAAATATCCATTAAATTGTTTAGTGGGATAAAGGTGCTAAGTTAAGAAAAACATAAAATCCTTGCCGGAGAAAAAGGTGAGATTTTGTGGGAAAAGCCTAGGCAAGTGGATAAAAAGATCCACAAAAGCGGGACACAGCCAAAGGAAACCATATCATGAAAGAGGGAATTAAATATTGATTGAAGAGATCAAAAAGAGAATTTGATTAATGGCAAGAACTCTCAGCTCAAGGGTGAACTGAAGGAAATCAGTTCTAGGTTGGGTGGTGGTGCTTGATTTTCCAAGTGATACTCTTCCAGCTAATATGGTTTGATTCAATTTCATAGGATGTTCTATATGTTGGCTCCTTACTCTTTATGTTGTCGAATATTTAAGCATATGAGTATAATTGCATGTGATATCCTTGTTTATAAGATGATTGAATACTTATGCATGTGACAACTACTGAATATAAATTTAATCAAAGTTAAATTTAGTGATTGGAGCATAGTAGGTGGTTGTTAGTATTGTGTCAAGGAGGTATGTGACAAATGGTATTGGAGCAAAAGTTCAAATATTGAGGCCTATGGGCCAATCCACATTCGTAAGATAGGAATGATTTGTAGGTGCCATAGGGAATTAGAATCCATAAAGGTTGAAACTAAATCTTAAAATGATTTATTGGAGGAGGACTTTGAAACCAAAGGTAATTTTGAACTGAGTTTGTTTGATTTATGGATTTTGAAATAGCTAAAGTTTGATATTTTAATGTGAAGAGTGAAATCTCCTATATTTCTTGACAATCATGTAACTATTCATGTTTCCAATTGCACAAAGGGATCACTTAAAAATAGAAGTAGTTTGAAACCCTGATTCGGATCACTAGATATTGAAGAAAGAAGGGTAGAATCAGTTTCGAAGTTTACATGCCTATACTAAGTTTTTTCAAGCAATATTTATATATTCCAATGAAAATTGTGTTCTTATAATTTCTAATGATTTTGTAGTTTGTAAAGAATGCATGGTGATAAAATAGATTGTGGATTTATTTTCTATAGTTGTAAGTAAGTATTACAACTCTGCTTCAATGATCTAATTATTTAATTAGATAATATCAATAACGAAATATGTCATAATCATGAAGCAGGTATGAAGAAATCAACACATAAAAGTTGGGGTATGGGTTATGTATCATTTATCTCAAATTGGAATGGACACAGCCACATTTAAATATAATCAGAAAAGTTTTTACACTTTAAGTTTTCATTATTCGATGATTTTTATATCTCTCCAAATTGTTAGAAAATGTCAGCTAGGAAGAGAGATTAAGAGACAACGATTGATGAGGAAGTATAACTGTGAATGTGAAAGAAAAATTGTTATCATAAACAAGATCGTTATGTGTTATCAATACAATTTTATAGCTATGAAGGTTAAATATATATAATTATTATCTATTTCTTTAATTTAAAGAACATGCAAAAGAGTTTATCTATATATCTATATATCTATATCTATATATATATATATATATATATATATATATATATAGATATAGATATATAACTTGTAATTCTATATAAGTTATAATTTTGATGCGAAAAGAGATTTTGTGATGAAAACAAATTGATGGTTCATGGACCAAAGTTGAAATATTAAGAAAACAAAACAAGGAGTAGCACCCAACGGATTATGTCACTACGTTCACCTTAAAATCATCTGGATAATTTCCACAACGAACAACTTGCCACTCCCTGTAGCCTCAAGGTTACAACACATCTTAAGTAGTTGAATAGGCTTGACATTTTCGTTCAGAAAGATCGATTGGGTAACACTTTCTTCATTCAAGCAATCATCGAGAATTGTATTCAACAATAGCCTAGTTGTGAAACTCTATAGAATCTTGTATTAAGCATGAGAGACAATCTTTATATGAAAGATATATTTTTGAAAGTCAATTCCCTCTATCGTGATTGATATTCTATCAATTTTATGTTGATTCACACTTGCATTGACCAACACCAGCTCTAAGAGCTGAGAAGTCCTGACACCTCAGGCGTTGGTGGTATCCAATCTCTTGTTCTAATTGAGAGAGAGTAACGCCTTCTTTGAAATTTTCCTTAGAATTGAATTATTGCTAGTCATGCAGCTCAAGAGCTTTGCTAAAACCCTGTGCCTTTGAGCCTCTAAGGCATGCTTGGTTATGGTAGTTTTAGGAAGTGTGTATTATTGGTAGTTTTAAAGCACAACAACACCTTCCCAATTGGAGAAATTCACATTAAGGACTATTGTTTCCATTTCGATATACAATGCCACCTTTTTTTCTTGCCTTGTCCATTGATCTGGAGGTGTTCGTGTGTGATTGCTTAGTGAGTTACACATCTGTACCAAATAATGAGCAATACCCATTCCAGAAATAGCTCATTTGCTGCGGAATCTTCTACTCCATAAAATCATTCAGTTGGATAATGGTTATCCTTACATGCCCATAACATCATTCAGTTTGAATAATGATTCTCCTTATTTACTCATGGACAATTCAAACTGACAAAATATCTTTAAGCTCATCTTCCCCTTGCATGTAATGATACTAGACATGGAGGTTATGTGGACACAATGTTTGCACGACCGATTAGCCACTGGATCGATTGGTAGTTTCTTCAATATAAATACTACCCATACCTAGTCTTTGGTATTGAGGTTCTTCTTCTTCTATGCTGGAACCATATTGGGGGTATTTTTCTTTAGTCATTCTCTTTCAATAGGTAATTTTGTTTCGCTAGGAAAAGAGATTGATCTAAGGGTTATTTCCCTCAACCTTTGTTCTCTCTATCACTTCTTCTTGGGTATGATGGCAAAGGGTCGATATAATTTTCAGCCAAACTAGCATGAACGTACCCTAGGTTCTGGATGGAATGGGTAGTGGTGATTTCGTTGAATTCAACAAGGGTTATAGGTTATTCTTTTTCAGTTCTTGAGATTATTGATAAACTAAGCCTCCATTGTGGCCTTCCAAAGAGAGTATCATTCGCATGGACCCTAACTTGGTTTCTCAGCCTATATGATGCTCGTGCTAACCTAGAGAGGTAGGGTGGTGAGGTGCGTTGGCCGTCCTTAGTATACTGACAGAGAAAAGTCCCTGGGCCAATTGTCACAAAAATTTCAAGCTCGAAAGAGAATATCTATGATTTGTAGAACATATGGCTCCCTAGTGGGCAGGGCTAATACATTTGTGGAGCCTCACATTCTAGATGATGCTCGGTGGAGTAGCTGGTTGTGCTCACAGTGATGTTCCTAGGAAACAATCGAGTCGCTAGACACGATTCAATTTTATGTGCAAGGATCTCTCTATTACAGTTAACCAAAATCCATCATGGTTTCTTACTTAAATAATAGGTCTCTTCTTACGTGTCAAATTTACAGTGATTTTTGTTGGTGTAACTGGCCGAAATAGTAATGTAAGGAGGCAGTAATTTAATTATGAGTCATGTGTATATGTAAGTGTGTTAATTGATCTTGAGTGACCAAATGGAAGTGTAAGATTTCGCACTTCTTTTTTTGCCAATTATCTGGTGTACATTACACACTTGGATGCATAAGGAAGGGGATATTCCTATAAATCTCATTGGTAATACCCGATAAGGGTAGATGAGCTGCCAAGGCCACATGTTGTTGGTTCAAGAATTTCAGTTAGCTATTTGCATGAGGAATTTTTTTTGGTTAACTTCATTCGAGGCTGCTCTTGAAAGTTGCATATAGGAATATCCGGATCCTCCATATAAAAACTCTATCAGATACGTTGAAATCATTTTTACAGCTTCGATTTTACTTGTGACTTCTGCCATTTTTAGTGGTTTTACTTCTCTCTTAATATATTTTTGTCGATTTTTCAAGTTAGATGCACTATTTTCTAGGCAGAGTAATTGACAGTGTCATCATTGATTAATGTTAATCATGTCTATTTTTCATTGTTGCCACAATTCTCCATTTGTTTTGTTTTGAATCTTGATTTTAATGTTTAAAAGCTTCCTTCAACTATCAATAGAAGGTAATATACAGGGATTTCAAAAGAAAAAGGGGTGGGTTGTGTGTGTGGTATTCGCAAGCACTACCAACAATTTCTCAACCACAGATTGGGAAAATGTGTGCTTACAATGAGCTGCATTTGTGTGCTTACATGCATGGATGGCTCAAATTTTCACTATATACCATGATTTAAAATTGGTTAAGATACTTTACACATGATAGACCTAGTTTTAGATGTTTATAGTCGAGCTTGATGAATGAACAAATTTGTAATATTTTTAAAGTATGATGATGGATTTTAGTGGTGTGGTCATCATGGCTTATAAATATGAATGCAAGTGTTGAAAGGAGTAATGGTGGATAAGGAAAGTTTTAATTGTGTGCCAATAGGTCTCTTCTTCCATACTGTCATCCTATTACTTTGCTCATATTAAAATTAAATTATGAGTTGTACATAGTCTATCCAAGGACATAGCTTAATGGAATGAAGTTTATACTTATAGAGATCTTAAGAAAGGATGAAATATGAAGGGAAGAAATGTTGAACTCTTATGAGGTAACTAGCAAACAAAAATAGATAAAATGACAAGTTCCCTTTCCATAGATCATGGCCAACATGAGGAAAGATCAAAATAAAAGTATATAGATGGAATCTATATAAATCACAGGAAATAAATTCATGACATTCTATCAACATTAGCAGAAATTGATGGTTAATTAATTTGTTTCCATCCTAGAACAGATTCTAAAGGTTTTCCTTATTTGTATCTATTCATGAAGTTTCCCATGAAATATCGTTAAGCTCATGAAAGACAGGTCTTTGTACATGGTATTAGACTATGTATTTTGATTATTTATACTTGTCTTTCAATTTAATATTTTTGTGTTGATTGGTGCATCTACATGTAATGATGCAATCCATTTTGTATGTGGTTTTCCACTGGTTGAACCATTTAATTCACCCTTATTAGGAAAATTCTCCAAATATACACTATTGAAGGGAACTAAACTTTATCAGGTCATTATTCTGATATTCAATAGCAACATGCATATTTAATAAGTTTGGAACCTACAAGTTTCTTTTTGAATAAATAAATATCCCAATAATTGTAACTGAGATATGCAAGAGGCACAAATTATATTTCCAATCTAGACTGAACTAGGGTCAGAGTTGTGAAGTGTGTGCACACATGTAATACAAATCATTGTATACATGTTGGAGAAGACATCATACATTAATAATTTTATGACCCTAATAAATAGGTCAATGGGATTGGCACCCAAAAGTACATCTAGTGTAAATACATAATGGGAGTGTAAAAGAAGCTCCTAGTGCTTCTTGATTAATAACAGAAAGACAGTATTAAATGCAAGCTCAAGGGCACATTCTCAAGTTCACTCAAATTCCAATGTGTCAATTATTGTAACTCAAAGTATGCAACCTCAAACTCCACAACCTTGATGTGCATATCAATCCAGATATAAATGGGTTTTTGTTAGTAATATCTCATAAATAGGGACCTTTCAAATCTGTAGCAAGAAGAAGATGCTTCTAGTAGAATGATTGTAGATCTTACAAATGTACTTCTTGTGGGAATTGATAAGATTGAAATGATATGTATGCTTCTACTATATATAAACAAAGTATACATGCTTTATGAGAATAGAAATGAAAAACAAATTAGATATGGTGGTGCTTGATGCATTTAAAGTAGAAATAGAGCAATTTAGAGCAGCCTAATGACTAACAAGAATTGTACACTAGATTCGGAACATGACTTGTCTGAATTAATTAACAATTTTTTTTGGAAAAATAAAAGGCTTCACATTAATACAACTTATGATGATCTAAGAATCTTATGCTAGTAGTAAAATAATGCATGCATCAAGTAAGGTGTGACGTATAAAATGTTCTAGGCGAGGAAGAGAGAGGTTAACAAACCATGCAATAACTCATGGTTAATAGGATGATTCAACCATATTGGATGGCTAAGTGGTATGGTTTCGATAAAATGATATCTAGCAATCTATTCAAATTAATTGACAATCGTACAATCTAGGATGCATATTTTGTAACATTGTTTTCTACCAAGAAATATGGAAGAAGTCAACCTGTTAGATTGCATTGATAGTTTTGTCTGGGTTAGAATATGGCAACATAACAATTGTTGCATAAACCACGCGGGAATTTATTTTAATGAATTTGATCATTGATCTTGTTTCCAATAAATGAGTTATATTATTTTGTCTTCCAGGTGGTGATCTAGTGTTAAGATGGTGTCAACATGTTAATGACCTAGGTTCACACCTTGGTACACATAGTGCCTAAAAACTTACTGGGTGTGGAGTTGAGAAAATTGCAACCTACACTTTTGATTCATGTATAGATGTATGTACATGCTTACGGATTGTTTGATAAGTTCACGGCTCAACGAAGCGTGGAGTAGGGTTAGGAATAGAAAAAATGAAAAGAAACCATTGCAAGGGGATGAAATCACCTGGTATAACGCAACTATGGGTGAGGTACTTTTAAGTACCAATCAATTATTTTGCGGCTAAAGACAAGGTTAAGGTTGTTATTAAACTTCAAATATAACATTGAAGTCCATACTAGATTAATTATCATAGTCAATAGCCTGCTTTATGATTGGGCGGAGGTCATATTTCCAATGCTATTAAGACCTTGTTTGGTGACAGAGTCAATCCCAAAACCAAATTTATTGGTATTGTAAAGTTGTATTATGCATGAGTACCTCTATGTTATCATTTTCTCTCCTTGTTGAAATTTTCCTGCAACCACAAGATATATGAACAGGATTATCTCAATAGAAGCACTTAAATACTTTGACATGAATTTATTTAGTTATGCTCTGGTTTTAGAAGTTGAATAGGTCCATTAATTCTCTATTCTCCAATTGACAAACTGAGCATGGTTTGATTGGGGTTGCCTAAATGTAGTTGTGAGTAGATAATCAAAGGAAATTTTGGTATTAGCATGATGTTATGCTAATAGTACTAACATTGTTTGAAAACATGTGGATAATGTACATGTTGTGCATGTGATGCTATGGACATTTGGTATTGTGTACACATTGTACAGGTGGTATGATGTACATGTAGTACATATGGTACAGGTGTCGATGCATGTATTGCATGGTATTGTATGACGTGTATAGTTGTGTGTGTGTGTGATGTACACTATGTGTATGTGCACATGGCTGAGGAGAAGGCACTGGGTGTTTGTCTGGTGTGGCAACTGATCCAGAGTGCATATAGAATAAAGACAAAGGTCATTAAAGGATGAGTATCCGTGTTTTATTTCATTTTTAGTATGCATGTGATTTATGATTTTGATGGTTATGTTTTGAGCTAATCTGATGTGATATTTTTATACATGTGGATTTGGTCAAATATTCTAGTTGACTTGTTGTGACTAATGCAGGGAGACTACAGGAAGCAAGTGTTCAAAAAGAATACAAATTCCATAGAAGAACATGCATTTCTTCGTATTATTTAAATATAATGAAACTCAAAATGAGGAATCATAGTTAAATGGAGGGCAACATTAACCCATAGTTACTCAAATAGTAGTATTGTTATGTCAAGTTATGACATTAACTGTGGTAAAAAGAAAATTGAATTCTTTTTAAAGCATCTGAATTCTCTCACAAAATTAATTGAAACAAATGTTACAAGTAGAAATTGAAGGATATTTTCTAGTAGAACTCCTATGTAACCTATATATCGAAAGATCTGATTCAGGTGGTAAGGCCATGGGAACCTGTAATTTCATAAACGACTACCTGAGAATGATGAAATAAATCGTAAGATGCAGAAATACACTGAGGATGGTGTGAATTTAAGGTGGGGAGTATGTAACACCCGTTCGTTGTATGTAACACCCTGTTTCTATTATGTCGAACCAAAAATGGACTGATTTGTAACAAAAAAGCAAAGGCTGAGGGGTCAAAATGGGAGTAAATATTTTATTTCCAAATAAATAAAGATAATTTAAACACTTGGAAAACGAGACACCATGTTGGGTCCCTATAATACTAGTGATTACCCCATTACTATTGTAGTTATACCCCTTATTTATATTGTTGTGCCCCTATTACCCCCATATTGTTATTTTTGTGCCCCATAGAATCCCTCTATTGTTATTTTTGTGGCTTTATATTATTATTGTTAGGTCGGCTGGATTATATTGTGACTCCTTAGACTCTTATATATAGAAAGGAGGTTCTGTCATTTGTATCATCCAAGAATTGTTCATTTATGTAATGTAGAGGAGGTTGCCCCCTCGAAGAGGCTGAATTCTAAGGCGTTGATCTATCTTTTCTATCTTTTCTTGAGATGGTTTCATAACATTTGGTATCAGAGGTTTGAATTCTAGGGTTTCACTGCTCCAAACAGGTCATCGTGGCATTTTCGCTATAACTTTTATTCTGTGACGTTTCAGAAGTCGCAAAAAAAACCCGTTTGAGAAGAAATCGTATTGAACCTTGGATCCGAATTTCAGAGCTTTTCGCACAATTTTTGCGGAGATATGATCTGAGGAAGTTGGTCTTTTTGCAGACTCCTGAATTACATTAAAAACAGGTGACTTGGGGAAAATCATCATAACTTTCTCTCTGGGGATCGGATTGAAATTTCATAAGAAGGTACAGAAAGAGTACGGACTGTAGTTTCTTCTATGTGTGTTTCAGATTCAAAGGTTGAAACAGTGACTCGTGGAACGTCGTACAAGTTCGCTCTACTGAACTAGTCTAAAAGCAAGTCACTGTGGGAGATTTCACATAACTCTTCCTTCGAGAATCCAATTTGGCTCAGACTTGTGGCATTGGAAAGAGGACGCAGAAGGCTAATATAGGTAGAAATTTCAGAACTGGATGATCCGAAATTACAGAGATACATCAGATTCAATATCTGGCTTCTATAAAGTGAAAAAAAGGTGTGTAGTTTTTTTTTAATTTTTGTGTAAGCTTGGTTTAACGGAATTCAAAGGGCATAGTAAAGCATTATTATCGGTAACTGATGCCCCGAGGAAAGAAAATGCAAACACCTAGTAAGGAACCTGAAAGCTCTATCATGACTCATGAAGAAGAGGAAGAAATGCTACATGATATATCAAAATTACAAGAACAAGTGCAACAAATGTCACGCTCACAAAAGCTAACAGAAGCTAAGATAAGTGGCGTGGAATCTAAGATAAATGGCGTGGAATCTAAGATAAAGTGCATGGAAGCTAAGATGGATGATTCGAAGACAGATTTGAAGAGAGACATGGCATATTTGAAGATGGATTTGAAGACAGACTTGGAAGAATTGAAGAAGTTGCTACAAGAAAGGGTCACTAATGGTGAAAAGGTAGTAAAGGAAACTCATGATGAGAACAAAAGAAATGTTAATCATGATTCCATAGATGCTAATGTTGGATCGAAGAATCACCATATTCCAAAAATCGATATGAGGAAGTTTGATGGCAAGGATCCCGCCACATGGATATTACAGATGGAGCAATTCTTCGATCTCAATAATGTGCAAAACGCACAAAAGGTACATATGGCAACTGTATATTTGGAACCAAATCAGTTTGTATGGTATCAATGGCTTTGCTCTCGTAAAAAATTTATCACTTGGGCAATTTTTACGGAAGAATTGATAGCACATTATGAAGATACAAAAAGCAACACTTTTTTTATCCAATTGATAAGTCTCAAACAAAAGGGTTCAGTAATGGAGCACATTGAGGAGTTCCAAAAATTGAACATAAGGGTAAAAGATATTCCAGAGGAGCATAGGATTGACGTGTTCATAGGGTCTTTAAAGGATAATATCCAACATGATGTTCGCCTTTGGGAACATGATTCATTAGAGAAGACATTCAGGTTAGCAAGAAAAATGGAAAGCAAAATTATGGCAACCAGGAAGCATACCACTCACAACTATAAAGACGGAAGTGTTGTTTCCCCTAGTCTTCCACAACCTATAAGGTTGACACCACAACAATTGGAAGAAAAAAGAGCAAAAGGGCTTTGTTACAGTTGTGATATCAAATACACTAAAGGTCATAAGTGTGCTGAGAAGAAATTATTCTACATAGATTGTGAAGAGGAAGAAGAAAAGGAGCAAGAAAGGTCAAAAGAAGAAGACATACTCCAGGAACAAAGCCTAGATGAAGAACAAATAAATCCGACCATATCTTGTAATGCATTGGCGGGAATTACCACTCCTGAAACCATCAAGATAGAAGGACAAATTAAGAAGAAAAAGGTAATAGTGTTGATTGATTCAGGAAGCACCCACAATTTTATTCATTGTAGGGTAGCAAAAGAATTGAATTGCTTCCTATATCCAGCACCAGAGTGTCAAGTGATGATTGCAAATGGAGGAACAAT
The DNA here is from genome assembly GCA_031772625.1 of Pinus tabuliformis. Lineage (NCBI taxonomy): Eukaryota > Viridiplantae > Streptophyta > Pinopsida > Pinales > Pinaceae > Pinus > Pinus tabuliformis. The sequence goes on along the minus strand of CM062815.1, from coordinate 947,501,642 downwards.
AAATTGCTCTGGAAAGTGCCATAATATCAAGCTATCCATGGGAGAATATGTATTGACTAGCCCAATGCTTTCCATTCCAATGGGAGGTGCTGATGTTGTACTAGGAGTCCAATGGCTACAATCCTTGGGTACAATAGCTTTTAATTTTCAAGAAATTTTCATAAAATTTTCTATGGAAGGAAAGGAAGTTGAATTAAGGGGTATTTCAGGGAAACCAGGAAAGATAATCAGCTCTAATGGCATGACAAAGCTTCTAAAAAAAGATCAAAGAGGTGTAATTGCACAATTATGTTCGCTAGATGTTTCCACATTGGAATCATCTATTTCTCCAGATCTCCAAAACGTCCTGGACAATCATTCCAAGGTATTTGAGACTCCAAAAGGTCTCCCACCTATGCGTGATCATGATCATGCTATTCATCTGATTCCAGGAAGTGTTCCTCCAAACATCAGGCCGTACAGATATCCCTATGTCCAAAAAAGTGAAATCCCATTGGTGAATTGGAATGGATAATTCTTTCACGATAATACTTCTAGATCAAATTCTAGATAAGATTAATGGAATGGAGATAAATATCCATTAAGTTGCTTAGCGGGAGAAACATGCTAAGTTAAGAAAAACATAAAAGCCTTGTGGGAGAGAAATGTGAGATTTTATGGGGAAAGCCTAGGCAAGTGGATAAAAAGATCCACAAAAGCGGGATGCCACTAAAGGAAACCATATCATGAAAGAGGGAATTAAATACCCATTGAAAAGATCAACAAGATCAGTTGATAAATGGGCGAGAACTCTCGGCTTGAGGGTGAACTAGAGGAAGTCAATTCTAGGTTGGGTGGCAGTGCTAAATTTTCCAAGTGATACTCTTCTAGCTAATCTGGTTTGATTCAATTGCATATGATGTTCTATATGTTGGCTCCTTACGCTTTATGTTGTCGAATCTTTAATAATATGAGTTTAATTGCATGTGATATCCTTGTCTATAAGATGATTAAATTCTTATGCATGTGACAACTACTGAATATAAATTTAATTGAATCTAATTTGGTGATTGGAGCATAGTAGGTGGTTGTTAGTATTGTGTCAAGGAGGTATGTGACATTGTAACTGAATAACATCAGACTGAATAATACAAAGTGAATCTCACCATCATGGAGGGGGTTATATGCCATCTGTTGTCATTTGGTTGAATATGATGGATTCATACTATTCTCAATTATATTTGGTTATGCGACTGGCTCTCGAACTGAATATCTCGTGTATGGAGGCACTCTCCGCAGTTTTCCTGTGAAATGTAAAATGTGATGGAAGATATGGTCGAACCTAGCCTAGTTCAAACCAACAACTTGGGCCAACACTTGGAAATGAGTCTTGGAGAAAATCGACCTTAGTGAAAGAGATAGGAACATATATGAGTAGTTGATGTATAATGCTAAAGCGAGAAGAACATATCCAAGAACCGACAAACTTAATATGTTACCCATTTAACAGGCTCCTATATAGCGTCACCATAGTGAAAGGTAGGGTTCGAAGCAAAACAAACTGGGAGAAAATATCAGAACAAGAAAATATCGAAAAAGCTTGATATCCCATGTATGGAAACACTATCCAGTTTTCTCTAGAAACTAATCCGATGGTAGACAATAGTTCTATCATCTAACACCAAATCAATAACCTAGGTCAGTAGAAAGTGGTATGGGAGGGGAGTTTTTACCGACGGAATGTCTTATGGAAAAATTATTTGCGCCAGATTTAGCACCAGATTCTAATGCATTTTTTTCTCAATTGGGATGAGCAACCTGGCGCTAAATCTGGCTCTATTGTACAATTTTTAAAGCGTCCTTTTTTGCACCAAATTTTGCATCTTTTTTACACCAAATTTTCCATCATTTTCTGCATCATATTTTGCACCAAGATTTTCATTTGGTTTTACAACAGGTTTTGCTTCTAGTTTTGTGCCTTTTTTTGCATCTATTTTTGCATCATTTTTTGCTTCCTCTTTTGTGGAATTCTTTGCTTCTATTTTTGTGTCATAATTTGCATCGATTTTTACACCATCTTTGACATCTTATTTAGCGCCTTTTTTTACATCCAATTTGTGCCAATTTTTGCATCTGGTCTTATGCCATCTTTTGCTTCTAATTTTGTACTTATTTTTACATCTATTTTTGTGCCAATTTTTCTGCCTTTTTTTACACCATCTTTTCCATCCAATTTTGCACCATATGTTGAATCTGATTTAGTGCCAAATTTCGCATGCATTTTTGCACCATTTTTTGCATCCACTTTTGCATTTTATTTATCTCCCTTTTTTGCATCCTATTTTGCACCATATTTTGCATTTAATTTTGCATCATTTGTTGCATCCAATTTAGCATCATTTTTAACACCATTTCTTGCATCCAATGTTTCATCCTTTTGAGCATCTAAATTTGCATCCTATGTTGAACCATATATTGCATCCACCTTTGCATCCCATTTTGTGTCTATTGTTACGTTCACTTTTGAGACATTTTTTCGTCTACTTTTGCATTTGTTTTTGCACCAAGTTTTGAATGATTTGTTGCATCATTTTACATCCAATGTTGCATCTCAATTTGCATCCAAAATTGAGCCATTTTTATGCCCATTTTTGCACCATTTTTTCTTCTTTTGTGTCCAATTTTGCACCATTTTTTATGTCCGAATTTGCATCCTTTTTGGTATCTAGTTTTTCATCGTTTTTGGCTTCCAAATTTGCATCCTTTTTTCTGCCACATTTTGTGTCCACATTTGCATCTCATTTTGCACCTAGATTTCAGTTGGAATTTTCATCTAGTTATGCATCATCTTTGACATCCTTGGTTTCACCATTTTTTAGTCCCATTTTGCATCTTGTTTTGTGTCTTTTCTTACATCCTTTTTGCATCCTAATTTTACACCATTCTTTGCATCCTCATTTTGGTGTCCATTTTTGCATCCTTGTTTGCACCCAATTCGGTATTCTTTCATATGCCCTATTTTGTTCCCTTCTTTGTGTCTAGTGTTGCACCCTTTTTTAATTTTACTTTAAAAACCTTTTTGTGTCATTGTTTGCATATTGTTTTGATGGCTAGTTTAACATCCAATTCTACTCCCAATTTTTCATCCATGGTTAAATCCACTTTTGGCTTCTTGTTTAGAGTTTTACTTTTATTTCCATTTATGACCACCTCTATGGGTTCATTTTACTAAGTTCATTTACATAGTGAAATATATTAAATTTTCTAAATATCATTTTGTTGTAGGATTTAATGCATGGTTAGATGAAAACAAAACCCTCTCAGTTTACTCAGAAACCTAGGACAAACCAATTAAGAGAAAGGTTGTTCTAAGGCTTAGGATTCTTAGTAGATCAAGATGTAGAGTATAGATTAAGAAAAAGAGAATGAATTCTTGTGAGTCCTCGCATGCAGGTCTTCTTGGAGTTTTTCGTATAGCCAAGAAGCGCTCCTAGCTAGCTCCAAAGCTTGGTCCTACACATAAGAGAGAGAATAAAGCAACCTTCACAACATAATATCTTAATAATCAAAACTATAAAAAACATATAAATATTATTGAATAAATAAATATAAACCAAAAACCCATGCATACATTAGTTAAATAGAAGAAGTAAAGAATGAATAGAAACATATGGAAGGAAGAACAACTGATTTATATGAATAAAGGAGTTGGAGGAAAGTTACAACAATCAGATATAGTTGCAACATCACCTCCCCCAACTCATAGCTCCAAAACTCTCCCTCTCAAGACAGATCTCAAGAGCGTGACAATACAAAATTCCCATCATTTTTTCAATGGCCAAGCCTCTAATATATAGGAAAGTGGAGGCTATGAAGATTTCCAAAATTTCTCATTAGTTCAATTTGGGAAAAATCTTTTGGGTGAATAATGTTTCCTCATATAAAAAAGGAATTTTCCACTTTTTAGATGCTTTTGTGCTTAGGAAAAAGCTTACCCATGCTTAATGGCTCTTTCCCACTTTTGTGTGCTTTTATTTTTTAGGAAAAAGCTAAAGATGAGGATAAAGAGATTACATTCCACCATATGTTTCCGAAAGTGACCAAGAATGTCAAATTCAAATTCTAGTTTGCTTATGTTTTAGTTTCTTTTAAATATATATTTAGTTTTAGTATTTTTTTTTTTCTAGAAAAATATATTTAGTTTTTGGTATATTTTTCTATAAGAAAAATTATATTTTGTTTTTATAAAAATGGATTTTAAACATTCCATTCATGCTAAATTTATGATTTTATGATAGGAGTTTAAATTATATATAGTAAAGTAACTTAATGTCATGTGTCGTGTTGCTGAGATGGGTGTTATACATCTCTTTCTTGCTAAGTTATAGAATGTGCTTGGGTTTTCTTAATGAAATAAAACTAATTATGTTCTTCATGATATCTTGAAATGTTCATCTTGAACCAGGCTAATAAAACAATAAAGTTAAAATAGGGTTTCCTTTGTCCTTTATAGATCTTTGTCCCCATTAATCTTGGTCTTAATAGATTAATTGTCTTGTGGTGGCCTTGAGTGGTCACTTCCATTAGTTGCATGCTTTGTAGTTTTCAGTTAGTGACATTTTTTAGGCTTGATAATATGTTATTTAATTTATCAAAATGTGTTATTGTCCATATTATTGTTAAATATTAATATTAAATATGTTGATTTTTAAGCATGTTTTAGCAAAACTTTCCCAAAATGTTTATAGATTGTATTTTATAATGCAATGATTCTTTGCTTGATGAAATTTTTTTGGATATTTTTTTTAATGATTCATTGATTGAAGAAATTGTTATGGATATTTTTTTTAGTATATTAAATTGTATGTGATAAAGTCAAAAATCACCTCTTTTTTAGATTTTCATTGATCAATTTCCCTTAAGGCCATCAAGTTCACCATTTGGTCCCAGGTTAAGGAAATATAGGAGTCATGAAGTGGAATTGTCCAAGCACTTAAATCTTGAGACATGTTTCTTTTTAGTCACTTTATACTTTCTTTCTATGTAAATTTTTGATGAAAATAGTCTTGGAACATGAGGGGCGTCAATAGTAAGCGAAAACAAACTCCTAAAAGAAAAATGGTATGCAAAGCACCCATAAATAATGTTGATATAAGAAGCAAAAATATTAAGTGAGGTTCAACCTCATATAATTAGAAAATGGGGGAGGAATTTCCAAGTAGTAGTGATTGATGCTTAGAGATACTTGGGTGGAATGGTTATTATTTGAAATGATTAAGACATCAAGGTTACCAATATGTTTACCTCTTTTCGCATTATGACAATACAATTTTAGTTAATTGACATTGAGGACTACTACCATGTATCCAATGTCTATGACTCCAATATCGCAAATGGAAAACCTCTATTTCTCAATTTTATTTCTAGCACAAGTAATTTATACTCCCCATCTCCATGGATTGTTGGGAGTGACTTCAATATTATAAGTGTCTCGAGGAAAAGAAAGAATGAATCGAAATGTTTAACAAGATATTTTGTAAGCTATACCATTAAAGCCACAAAGTAGTCTCCATTAAAGTTGTCAAGAAATGAGTCTCCAACCCACACATGTGGATCAATGAGATGTAATACATGTGTGTGTGGTTACGAACTCAATACACCTCTATAATAACTCCACAAACTTATGTATTTCACTCTGTCACATAAATTGACAGTAGTGTGACATAAGTAAACCAAGAGTAGACATGAAAGCCTTAGGAAACAAACATTCCTTAGATCCTCAATTAGGTGCTTAAATGATGAAGTGAAAATGCAAGGAGAAAAGAAGAATTCATGATTTAACCATCACATACATGTGATCAAGTGTGACTAGGATTGTATATATTCATATATTTTCCAAAGAGGGAGTGAATACATGAGTTACCATTTATTGGCCCTTATTTTTCTTTCTTTTTCATTTTCTTATATATAGGACTTAGGGAATAAGGTTTTCATAAGTTTGGCACAACTCATAGATATAAGATTTACATGAATTTTCACTTCAACCTTAGAGTTTAGACTTAGATAAATCAATATAGTGTATGTTTAATGAATTTGGCTTTCAATTTTTTATTGTATTTCATCACAAATACAAAAGGGGAAATATTTTGCCACAAATCTATGAATGCTTAATCATAAAGTCGTCATGTGATGAAAACAAATTAATGATGTTATTCTCTACGAAAATGATGGGTATTCTTGAGAAAATATTATGCTTGTGGATGTTTCCTCCCTGGTTGAGAGGGAGTGAGGGTAGACACCATGTTATCCATGTGTCATGTACTATGGCTAGGATTAACAATCGTAAGCCTAGAAAAGGCACTAGTAGGGATAATGGTGGATTGGATAAACATCTGGGACCAATATTCTTTGAGAATTTGGACATTGACTAGGACTAATCGCCATAAGTCAAGTACATTAATCCAAGATAAGAATAGTCATGAGGATTGACATTTTCTGGTGTCACATATTATGATAGTGGATTAGGAAATGATCATGTGAGGACATACCTGGTAAACATCTTGGTGGGGTAAGTGCCTTGAAAGGTAGTGGTGTCCAAATTTATGCCTCCCAACATTGTGCTCTGATCTAATGGAGAGATAAACTTGTTAGTCAAGGCCTTACTATTTTGAAAATTTTGGCTATGATGATGTAAATCATCATTGATGCTTATCAATCTAGATCCCTTCTTATATGAATATTTCAACTTGAGAGTACTTTTTTGTCTCATTATGAGTACCTCGCTAGTTTAGAGGGAGGGTCATCATCTTCATTATTGCCATCATCACCACCATCAATGTGATCATTATTGTCATCATTTCATTATCATCATAATCACCATTCATGTCTTCTTCATGATCATCATCATCATCATGATTTTGTATATTGTCGTCAATTGTTCATAATTATAGGTATCATAAGAAATATCACCAACCTTAGGACACATGATATATGAAAGAAAAATAACCACTTTATTTTTTAGAAATGATTGATGATCATCAACATCACTACCATTATCATCGTCATTATAATTTTCATCATCCCCATCGTCATAACTAATATAAGTTTTATCATAATTTTTGTCATCTTCATCATGAACATCATAATCATCATTCATGCCATTATTGTTCTTGATTATGACCAAGATGAAAATAATGATAATGATGATCAGATGATGATGACTTGGAAGATGACGCCAAAGATAATTATTATGATTTTTACCATGATAACATTTAAAAATTGGGAGGAATGGCCAAGGTCATTAGCATCATCATCATTGTCATTGTAACTCCCATCGTCTTTATCATCATTGTCATTATCATAACAATCGCAATTCATGTCATCGTCATCATCTTCATTATCATCATCGTTATAATTATTGACATTGTCATCAGTTGTTCATAATTTTCAATGTCATAAGAAATATAATCAATGCAAAAGATATGATGTGTGTTGGAAAATGGATGCAAAAGTAAACAAAAAAATGGGGGTAAAAATAGACGTAAATTTGGATGAAGAGTGGACACAACATAAGTAGATGCAGAACAAGACAGAAAAATTGAACAAAAGTGGATGAAAAAGTAGATGCAATAGTTCATACAAACTTGAACACAAAATAGGACTCAAACATGGATGAAAAAGTGGAAGAAAACATGGGCACAATAGTAGGCATAAAACTTAGCATGAATTGTGGTGAAACAAATGTGGATACTCCAATGAATGTAAAAAAAAAGGGACACAAACTTGAATGCAAAAAGGAGGAAAACTTGGATGAAAAAAGGGATGTAAACATGGGCCAAACATGGGTGCAATAGTGAACACAAAATTAGTTGCAAAACTAGACAAATCAAAAGTGGATGTAAAGGTAAATTCGAAATGGGATGCAAAAAACATAAACAATATTTGATGCAAACTTGGACACAAAAGAGGATGCAAATATGGATGCAATAGTGGAAGAAAATGTGGGTTGCAATGATAGGCATAATATATGGCACAAATAATAGCACAAAAAAGGTGGATGTAATAATAGACACAAAAAAATATGCAAACTTAGATGCAAGACAAGATGCTATAAGGGATGTAAAAGTGGATGCAAACACGGGTGCAACATGAGAAACAAAATTGGAAGCAAAATATGGATGAAATGGAAGTACATGCAAAAGAAGATACAAAATGAGATGCAAAACCCAACACAAAAGTGGATGCAAAAATAGATGAAATATTTTATGCAAAAGAGGATGTGAAGATGGATGCAAAATTGGAAGCAAACGTGGGTACAATAGTATGTGCAAAACATGGAACAAATTTTGTCACAACAAAAGTAGATGTAATGATAGATGCAAAAAAAGAAGCAAATGAAGATGAAAAATAGGATGCAAAAAGGGATGTAAAAGTGGGTGTAAACATGGGTGCAACAATGGATGTAAAATAGCTTTTGCAACTTATTTGAAAGAGCAATTTTGTCCCAACAATTAGACTTGTAGCATAAAGAACATGGTTAATACATATGATTCAACCAAAAACTAGTTACTACCAAAATTCAACCAAAAAAAATATTACTGCATAAAAATAGAATTAAAAACAAAAAAAATAAAAACAAAAATTTCCCAAATTAAAAATAAATAAATGATAAACTTTTTTTTACCAAAATTTAGTGATTTTTTTAGTGCTAATACTAACATCACCATTACAACAAGATATTTTTTTAGTGCTAATATTGCCATTACAACAAGATATAAGAGGGATATAATGCAAAAAGTTTAATAATAATATTTATGTAGAAGATGGTCTTCAGACTGGTGAATTCATGATAATCAATGGGACTACAGTCAAAATAATTGGATGTTATTTACTTTTTTACATAGATTGTCAAAATAATTGCATAAATCGATTTTTTTTAACCAAAATTTAACAAAAACTTTGCTAGTGCTAACATTAGAACCACCATTACAACAAGATATCTTTCTAGTGTTGACAACACCATTATAGTAAGATACCTCAAGAGAGACAGAAAATTTAAAAAGTATGATAGTAATATGTATCCAGAAGATGGTAGTGAAACTAGTAATTGTTCATTCTCATTATCATAATCATTGTCATCATCATCACCATCATCCTTGTCATCGTTATTGCCATCATTACATTATCATCATAATCACCATTCATGCCATCATCATCAGCTCCATCATCATCATCATTATGGACATTGTTTGCAATTGTTTATAATTATAGACGTTGTAAGAAATATCATCAACCCAAAAAATGTGATCAGTGCTAGAAAAGGGTTGTTTAGGACACATTGATATACGTAAGAGAAATAACAACTCTATTTTTGAGAGATGATCGATGATCATCATCATCACCACCATTATCATCGCCATTGTCATTTTTATCATCCCCATCATCATCATTAATGTAATTTCTATCAACATTGTTGTAATCATCATCATCATCATTCATGCCATTATTGTTTTTGATGATGACCTAGATGAAAATGATGATGATGACACCAAAGATAATGCTTATGATTATGACAATGACAACATCTAAAATTGGGAAGATTCGCCAAGGTCATTAGCGTCGTCATCATCATAATCATTGCCATCATCATCATTAATGTCATTGTAACCACTATCGTCTTTATCATCATAATCACAATTCATGTCATCGCCATCATCTTCATTTTCATCATTGTCAATATTATTGACATTGTCATCAATTGTTCATAATTTTCAATGCCATAAGGAATATCATCAATGCAGAAAATATGATGAGTGTTGGAAAAGGGATGCAAAAGCGAACATAGAAATGGGGGCAACAATAGAAGTAAAATTGGATGAAAAGTGGATACAACATAAGTAGATGCACAACAACATGAAAAACCTAACACAAAAGTGGATGCAAAAGTAGATGCAGTTGTCAATGCAAACTTGGATGCAAACATGAAGGCAAAAGTGGAAGCAAACATGGGTCCAATGGTAGGTGTAAAACTTGGCACAAACTGTGGTGAAACAAATGTGGATGCAACAACGGACACAAAAGTAGATGCAAAAATGGATGAAACAAAAGTGGATACAATAGGGGATGCAAAAACATACACAATATCTGATGCAAACTTGAACACAAAAGAGGATGCAAATGTGGATGCAAACGTGGAAGCAAATGTGGTTGCAATGGTAGGCGCAAGATATGGTGCAACAAAAGTGGATGTAACAATAGACAAAAAATATGCAAAATAAGATGCAAAAATGGATGTAAAAGTGGAAGCAAACATTGATGCAACATGCAAAACAAAATTGGATGAAAAAAATGGATGCAACGGAAGTAGATGCAAAAGTAGATACAAAATGAGATGCAAAACCCAATGCATAAACCTGACACAAAAGTGGATGCAAAAATAGATGCAATATTTGATGCAAAAGAGGATGTGAACATGGATGCAAAATTGGAAGCAAACGTGGATACAATAGTGAGTGCAAAACATGGTGCAAATTATGGCATAACAAAAGTGGATGTAATGATAGATGAAAAAAAAGAATCAAAGTATGATGCAAATGAAGATGTAAAAAGGGATGCAAAAAGTGAAATTTAAAATGGGTGTAACAGTGGATGCAAAATTGTATGCAAAAGTGGATGCAATAGAAGTCGATGCAAAAGTAGATGCAAAACGAGACACAAAACCCGATGCAAATCCTGGTCCAAAATTGGATACAAAAAGGGATGCAAAAACAGATGTAGTAGTTGATGAAAACCTAGATGCAAATGAGGATGCAAACGTGGATGCAAAATTATAATCAAAAGTGGGTGCAAAAGGAGGTGCCAAACTAGGCGCCAATTGTGGCACAAAAATATTAGATGCAATAGTGGGTACAATAATAGATGCAAAAGAGGATGTAAATATGGATGCCAAACAAGATGGAAAAGTGGATGCAACAAAAGTAGATGCAAAATTATATGCAAAACTAGACACAAAACTCGATGTAAAACGTGGCGCAAAAGTGATGCACAAATGGATGAAAAAATGGATGCAAAAAATGATTTTAAAAAGGATGCAAAAGTCGATGCAAAAGTTGATGCAAGTGTAGGTGCAAAAAGTGGATGCAAAAGCATGTCAAACAAAAATAGATGCCAAAATTGATGCAAAACCTGGAACAAAACCTGGTGCAAAGGATGACACAAAACTTGGCATAAAATTTGGTGCAAAACGTGGTGCAAAACCTATTGCAATACCTGGTGCTAAACTTGGTGTAAGATTTGGTGCAAAACTTGATGCAAATTTTGTGTCAAGTTTTGCACCATATTTGATAAATGGATGCAAATAGCACCAAAAATGGGCTCTAGGTGCAAAAAAAGAAGTAAAAAGGGACGCTAATCGCTGGTTTTGTTGTAGTGTTTTAATGTCTAAAATGAGTGTAATTAAAAAAGAATCAATTAGTTTAAAAAATATATGTAATCCAATCAATTTTTTTTTTTTCCGAAGAAAAAGCGAACTTTTTATTAAGAAAAAATAAAAAGTTACATTGCATCTGTTGAGCATTTCCAGAAGCAAAAAAGCATTCCGTAAGCTGCCACAAGGGCTCGAGTGCTTTCGCACCCCGCGCAACGTTAGAGGACTAACGTGCACAAAGAATAAAAAATAGAAAGAGCGGAGAGAGGGGGGAGGGACGCTTCAGGTTTTCCTCCCCTTTTTCTTTTCAACCTTGCGCCACTCTCCCACAGTGGGCTCGGTCGATGCTATGACTAACTGGGTTGATACATTTGGATTCCCTGTTTCTTTGTCTGAATCTGAAGTATCTGAGTGATGATACCGTTTGATGCCTCCAGTGCCTTGATCCACGCTTTGCATCTCTGCCTGATTTGAGTGTGACTGTGTATTCTTGTTGACTGCTATATTCTCCTTCTAGTTCTCTATTTCGACCTCCTCAATGGTGGTATCATCCTCCTCTGCTTCTGTTTCTTCGTCTTCTGTTACTGAGGGGGCTTTCTTTCCCGCGGTTCTCTTCTTCATGACAGAGTCTATGTTTTGCCATCCTTTGTGTTTCCTTTGTTGTGGCTTGCTCTTGTTTAGACTTTTGCATGCATTGAACAGATGACCTGTTTGTTGACATCCCCTGCATCTGAATGCTGTATTCTCATAGTCCAGAGGTTGTTTCCACTGTGTATTGTTGAAATTCAGGATGATGCTTTCCGGTAACCCTTGGCTGAGATCTACCTCGACACATATTCTAGCAAAGGTAAAAATTCCTTTTAAGTGTCTTTTTGTATCGATCTTTAACATTTTTCCAAGAGTATTCCCTATAACTGATAATGTCTTGAAGTGCCAGAAATGTATCGGAAGGTTGTGCAGCCTTACCCATACCGGCATCCGTGATACCACCATGGTATTTGGATCAAATTCCGGGAACCAAGGGGTAACAAATAATCCCGCACTGCCCCAGAACCATGGTCCTTCAGTGAGTACTTTTTCCCTTTCTTCTTCAGCACGAAAAATTACTATGAAGAAACCCTTCGAGCATAGGTGGATCTGGTAGTTTGTTGTCCAGGTCGTATGGATCCATTGATATAAAATATCTGTTCTGGGCCAGAAGCCGTTAAATCTACAAATAACAGCTTTTTTTTGTAGATCTGAGAATATGCACTCTACCTCTGGGATATCCAGTGGAATGGAGGGACTCTCTAGTACTTCATCCACGATGTACTGCCCTGGAGGTATATTAATAGCTGAATGTTCTTTCCCCTTTGTGGATTCGTTCCCTTTTGCTGCGTCGCGGTAGGATCCTGTAGGTTTTGATGTAGATCCCTTAGATCCACCTCGCAATCGGTGTGTGAGGATAATTGTTGAGTCTTTTGCAACCTTGTAATGCTGGAGTGTGTATTGTTCCTGCATGCATACCCCGGAAAATATTAGGATTTGGAGTGCCACTGGAATTCCCAATCTGTCCTGGATCTCGTTCTTTAACTCCCAAATGCTCATCCGCTCCCAGATCTGTACGCAGATATGTCTGCCTTCTGTGGTTTTGATGAAGATTTGGTTCAGATCTGCTGTATCTGCCTTACCCAAATCCCGTTTTTCAGATTTGTAATCTGGATCTGACAAGATATCATTTTGATTCTGCCTATCTCTGTCCAGACCTGGTAGATCCTTCCCTAACCTGCCATGCGGAGCCCTGATCTGCACTGCAGAAGGCGAATGAAGCTCAAAATCCTGGGTGGCCAGGTCCATATTCCCTACCCATACTTGATCTGAGATTGGCCCTAGATCGGCAGCTCGGATCCATGTTGAAGGCAACAGCAGTGTGGTAGATCGGATCCACAGTATCCCAAAAATAGACATATGAATACTCAACCAGATCTGTTGCCCATTAACGCAGACAGAGCAAAATAACCAGAAAACTTCGCTCCCGTGGGAGGCCGTTTCAACCTCAGACGCAGTGAGGGTCAAAAAAATTTTAATATAAAACACTGAACAGTGGAGATGGGTGCCCTGCAGCGCCCTCATGAAAACGCACTGTGCCAAAGAAGGGGGAAAGAGGCCCATTACCAGTTTGTTTTGTTTCGAGGGCCAAGTCCTGTGGCCATGCTTGAACTCTGTTGGTGCTGCGTCCCAAATCCAAGCCTTTCCTGCATCAAGCGAGGCCGTGGGGGCAGCGACGACGGCATCCTGGCCTGCTGAAACCCTATGCGTGAATACTCCTGCCATCGCTCCCGCTCCTCAAAAGTTTTTCGCATCCAAACAATTTTTAATATAGAATAAATATGAAATATTTTAAAAGTAATAATAATAATAAATTCAATATAAATTAAAAATAAAATATTCCAATATACAAATTAAATAATATTGATGTTTACTGTATAACTAGTAAAATAAAATATTTCAATGTCAGTGATATATGGAATATATATGGTATATTTTGGTCATTTTTCAAGATATAATTTGAAATCAATTTTATGTAAAATTGAGCAATAATTTGTTGAAACTACAAGTTTAATTTGTGTACTCTACACAAATCATGTACACAAAAATATTTTGAAGGCATCTAACCCATTTATGTCTTAAAAAATGTAATATATATATATAAACCTCGGATCTATCAAATGTCACGAGGGAAATCTTTAAATATTTACGCTATGAAAGAAATTTGCACCTCAATAAATTTGATCCCTCTTACATATCAACTTCATGTTAAGAATTGAATGAGTTACACATTTTTTTATTAGGAAATGATTGAAATTTTTAACTTTTTAATTATTTATATCCAATTGATAAAAAATTAATTTATTTAAAATGGACATTGAAATATTTTATTTACCATAATCATCATCATCATCATCATTATTAACTAAAATAATATTTTGTATATTTAATATGCATTGGGAAGGTAGTTGATCACTTGGAAGTATATCATTGTTCATCCAATTTGCACAACTCAATGAACTCATGGTCATCCATCGTCCTTTTGTTGTCGTCATTTTTAAATATGGCCCTCATGGTCTTTCTTGATTGATATTATCCTTCTATTGCCATAATTTTTAAATATTTGTGCAATGTTTTTTCATTGTTAGGTTTCATACAAAAACTACTTAAAATTAATATCCTTTAAAATAACCCATATTAAAGTAAATAACCTATTTACTAATTACTTCCAACCATAATTTAAATAGGAATATTATGGAAATAGATATATGTACAGGGAGAGTTAATGCATATTCATTATCCTTCTATTGCCATGATTTTTAAATATTTGTGCAATGATTTTTCATTCCTAAGTTTCATACTAAAACTACCTAAACTTTAAATCTTTGAAAATAACTCATATTAAGGTAAATAACCTATTTACCAATTACTTTCGACCATAATTTAAACAATTTTTTCCATAAAAATTGAATAGGAACACTATGGAAATATATATATGTAGAGGGGAGTTACTACCTATCGATTATTTATGTTTTCTTCAACGCTTTAACATGTAGGAGTAAAAGTGTAAATGTGCAAACTTGGTAGTTACTTCCTATGATTGTTTATGTTTTCTTCAAAGCTTTTAACATAGAGGATTAAAAGTATAAATGTGCAAACTTAGTATTGGTTACTACCCACCAAAAATTTATGCAAATCCTTATCCCTTAATTCACTTTTCCACTTCATATATCAATTTGTAATTTTTCTAAAAACACTTGTTAAATGGATAGTAGAGATTTAACCATTACTAAATAATTTAGAATATTATTAGTATTATTATAGATTAAAGGTCGAGTTTTATCTTAAAAATAGTTATGCCCTTTCTATCATTTTAAATAAATTGATTAATTTAAAAAAATTGGCAAATGAACATTATGGGTTTTTGAGAGTTTGGTATTAGTACACCATGATATTGACCCACCATATTGAAACAAAGCATATTTAAAAGTTAAGAATATCCACGATAAAATGAGAGCTTGGTATTAGTACACCATGATATTGACCCACCATATTGAAACAAAGCATATTTAAAAGTTAAGAATATCCACGATAAAATGAGATGAATCTCAAGAGTTAAGAATTGTGTTAAATGTTTATATGTGTGTCTTAAACTCATTAATTTATTTTTTAATTAATAATAATAATAATTTAAAATAAATTAAAAATAAAGTTATACTTTAAGTGGTTTTATGATTTTGTTTTTTCAATTTTGGAAATGTGAGATATATCATAAGGTAGGTGTTTTCATGTCTGTTAGTATTTACGAGTCATTTAATTTATATGGCTATATTAGTATACATACATAAACTTATATAATTCAAGTTGCAAATTCAATTCCAAAAAATAAAGTAACTTATGATAAGCTTTATGCTTACGTAAATAAACATATTTGCCAAAAATTACCACCCACTCTAATTTAGGCAATTCTTTCTATGATTTTAAATACAAGTAAAAATATAAATATAATGTATGCAATTTTTTCCAAATTTTAAATAAAAGTAAAAAAATAAATATAACCCACCAAAATTTATATAATTCTTATTTAAATAAAAATAATGTATATTTAATTTCTCACCTAAACAAAATTTCATTATAATTTCATTATCAACTAATTATACTATAAGCCTATGTATACCCATTATGAATGCCCAAAAGTAATGTACATGTCCTAATTTTAGTAAAACATAGACCAAGTATTTCGCTTAAAGAAAGAATGTACAAATAAAGAGTGACTTATTTTGAGAATATATTTTCGCCAATAAACCAAGAATTAGAGATAGTATAGAATATTATTGCTTGATTTTACATTTGAAAAACAACATAATTCAGGGTCTAAGAAGATTAATAACAAAAAGACAGGCTCTGAGATTAAGTATCTACTCGGATTTTTTTTGCACAAAGAAATAATTGTGGATTTGGATTTTGGATTTTTATATCAGAGTAGGACTTTTGGGTACATTGGAGTGTTGGCAAGGGTACGAATGTGAAAGCTGAAGCGGTGACACTATGGGGTCTTCTCTAGTTCTCACATTATCTTACCATCTCTTCCATTCACATTTTGGAGACTCTCGGATTATCATCAAACATGTAATGGGATGCACAAAAGTATATCAGTCATTGCTCCATGGCTGGCTCAGGCAAATCGAGATTCTTTGGGCCACATTCAGAGACTCTATAATGATGCATATTGGGCGGGAGTTCAATCAAAATGTGGACCGTTTGTCTAAGAGGGGGCTATAGGATGAACTAGATGGGATGCATATAAAAATTAAGTTGGGTGATACTATGTAGATGTGGAGGTGCTTCCAATTCGCAGCGATGATGCATATTGGGCGGAAGTTCAATCAAAATGCGGACCGTCTGTCTAAGAGGGGGCTACAAGATGAACTAGATGGGATGCATATAAAAATTAAGCTGGGTGATACTATGGTAGATGTCGAGGTGCTTCCACTTCCCAGATAACATCCACGCTTTGGAAGAGTATATATCTAATACATTTTGTTTTTTGTTTTTCCTGTAAAGTTTTTTCACTTGTTCTATACCATTTTTTCCTATACATAACATGTTTTTCAGTTAAATAAATAAATGATCACAAACCAGATTAAAATGGCCCAATATTAGTAGTAATTATTTTTTTTTTTGCATATTATTACCACTGTGGTACATAGTTACAAATTAGACAAATTTATATTGTGCTGGGAATTTGGGATGGACTGATACAATGACAGTATCAAATAGATCTATGATGGTATTGGCATTATAAAATGCTTTATATACTGTATTTGCTATGGATATATACAATGGTTTTTTTCATACTAAAAAACGAATATTATTGCTGGACAAGTATTTGTAATGTTTTCAAATATGTGTTGTTGGCCCTGTTCGGTGCACGTAACTACACTACTCTATATCGCAAGGACCGCCTTGGCCTTATTCAAGGCATGTCACTAACTTATTTTATCTCGCAAGGAATACATATTATTACAATACATTTTCTAGCAAGGACTACGCTACTCTGCAGTCTAGCGTATTTTAATTTTCTATTTTATTGATTATTATTATTTTTCAATATTTGATATAATTATTTTTTTTAATATTAAGATATAGTTATGCACAAAATTATGTATCAAAGTTATAATTTGATTTTGACACATTTTTTTAATACCATTTTTAAAAATGAAATCTGATTAACTTCTTCTTTGTGAATTGCAGATTGACCGTTTTGGACGAGATATCTTTTATCAATTTGCTTATTCTTTTATATGGAATTGCAAATGGAAGATAATTATTTTATTTTTCTGTGGTTTATATATATATGAAATTTACATAGTATTATAAATATTTATGATAAATTTATTTTAATTATTAATTTATTGAAAATTGAAAGGATTAACGGTTAAATTTTATATTTAAAAATAATTTTATTTTATGATTAATTCATTTTAATTTGAATTTATTAAAAATTGAAAAAGATCACATTTCAAATTATGTATTTAAAAATAAATTTGCTTCATCAGAGATTAATATCACCAACAGAGGTATTTTAGATTTTTGCAATTACTTTTTTTTACAAGAAAGAATTACTAAATGAATGTTATTTACTAGTATTTTCACACATTCGTGAAAAGAAAAGCCACAGTGAAATGCGCGGCGCCAAGTTCTTAACCATAGCCAGTGAATTTCTGACCAGATGAGAGACATTACGCAGCCCTGCCAACAAATGTTGATTGAGATTCCCGTTGTTGTGAGAGAAACTATCAAGGAGGCTGTACTAGTGCGTGATGGCCGCGCTGAAGCATCCGCTTAAATGTTCTTGACCATAGCCAGGGAATTGTTGACCAGATGAGAGACATTACGCAACCCTCCCAGCAAACGTTGCTAGAGATCCCTGATTTCGGCTTTCTCCTTGTCGTCAGTCTGGGTTTCCTGGGCGCCGGTAGGCATGCTAATATCTTCGGTATTCTGTGCTCCTCAAACTTGGGTGTCTCGCATCCTTTGTCGTTGTTGGTTAAATTCTTTGAATCAACAGTGGTATCGACTTTCTCGGTTGACAAAATCAATCCAAGAGTTGCAGCATCCACATGCTCAGTCAGAAAAACAAAATCGACCTCACCTTCGATGTCATCCGTCGCGTCGGCCTTGAATTCCAAGACTCTCTCATTACAAGCAGGCCGACAAGGCCGAGCCGTGACGATGGGCTTCACTTTAGGCCAAAATCCGACGTTTTCATAATGGAGAGCGATCACATCAGAGGCCTTCCTCTTCCGGGCGGAGTTTCTATCCACAAACATCTCGCCAATCTATTTCTCACAATTTAAAGCGTGCCTTCATATAAAGTGCGCCAAGAAGCGTGTGAGAGAAGCAGAAGCAGTGTTTGATGGCTGTGGAGATGTGGCAAAGCCATGGATCTTGAAGGTGACATTGCACTGTTATAAACAAAGAAAAGGTGTTGCTGAAATGTTCTTTACCATAGCTAGCGAATTGTTGACCAGATGAGAGACATTACGCAGGTCGAAACTGGGGCGAGATAGGCTGCGGGCTTTGGCGTTTGCCTTCTTCACCGCATTTATACTCAGATGCACGACGACCTTCACAATCTCCATGGGGTTTGGCCGTTTAGATAATCCAGGAAAGCTCGAAACGCTGGATACGCAGAATTCCGGATACAGTGTGCTGCTGCAGGCGCGGTGGACTCCACCATTCCAGTTCCAGTTGCCGGACCCGCTCGTCCACATTGAAGGCCAGCGATAGGCGGAAAAGGGAATCTAGGAATCTTACATGGCGGCCGACAAATCTAGCTACAGTGTCGTGAGGCAAAACATCGCGTTAAGCTTAATTCTTAATCATTGGTTATTGAATTAAAAATATTCTCTATATTTTAATATAAAGATGATATCAAGAAAATGTCTAATTTTTTCCAAATTTAATATAGATTTTTATATTAAATATATATATATATATAACATTATCTTAAATTTTTAATATCTATTTATATTTCATATAAACTTATATATAATTTTTATTTTATATAAATTTATATATAGTAATTAAAAATTAAAAAAAAATATTATAATTAAAATATTTTAATGATACATTATTCACATCCAAATTTCATATAAATATATATATAATCAACTTTTACACATCTATACAATTAAATTTGTAAATAAAAAAATTCTCAAAGAAAAGAAGAAAACCCAACATTTCATATAAAATTTAAATTTTGCTATTTGCTTTCCAATTGAGCTTTTAGAAGTGTTTTCTTAGTGTTAGTAATTACTTCATTAATTTGTATTAACTTCTCCCGAATCAACTTTATGATGAAAACTAATTTTGGGGTCTATGGCTCGATCTTGCACCTTTGGGTTTTTTAAATGCAACTCTAATCCATGCATATATGCAATTTCAATCCATTAAAATATCAACTTATGATTTACACAAATAAAATTATATAAAACAGAAATCAAATTTTATTAATTAAATCCACTATACCATTACATAACATTTTTGGGAATTTTGGATATTTATTTTAATGACCGCTTTTTCATATATATAAACATTCACAATTAGAAAATAACAATATCATGATAATCCATAATCTTTCTCCATACAGATCTCAACATGATCCTCTCCACAAAGCCCTAAAATGCCTGACAAATCTGATTTTTCACTCTTTTAATCTTTGCAGAATAGATATTCCCACAATTGTGCATTTTATAACTCGTTCTTGATGATTTTTTGGAGGATGAGTTGATGCTCCTCCTAAGGTACAAAATTTTTTGACTTCGTCGTCATATGCTTTTTGATCTTCTCGCGCTTCACCTTAACCTGACAAAATCAAGTGCTGGAGATTTGCTAAATTTCCAAAAGAATTTGGTAGTATCTTCACACTGGAAGCACCTGTCCAATTGGTGTGCTGTAGATTTTTAAAATTTCCGAAAGAATCTAGGAGCGTCTGGAAGCACCATACAAACTGAAGAGGTGGAGACTTGTTAAATTTCCAAAAGAATTCGGAAGCATCTTCAAACTGGAAGGCCGAATCAAATTGATGTGTTGAAGGCTTGTTAGCTTTCCAAAGGATTCAGGAAGCGAAATTAGCTCTGAAAATCCTCGTAGCGTTAAGTGCAGATGGCCAAATTCTTCTGGCAAGGTTTTGAGTGGGAGGGTTTGCCCCTTAATACCCACAACAATCTTTTTGAGATGCTTCAGTTGCCTATGGACTTCGGAGAGTGTGAAAGAGGAGAAAAAAAATTTAGTTCTCGCAGCTGGAGAGACGCCTGTAATGTTCACATTTCAACCATAAGAAAAGACTTATGAGGGATTTCATCTACCAATTGAATTGAAATTTGAAAGATACATAAACTCACATATATGCGTACCTGAGATTCAAGCTGACATAACATTTCCAATCTGCTCCCGCCCACCTCTAAAACTCTTAAATTCTCCATGGAAACCCAAGGCAAGGAAGAGTGGGGACAATGATACCAGCAGAGCCATATGAGAAGTGTTTACGGGACCCCGCTCAATATAGCTTCTAAATAATCACCTTCCGTTGCAAGAATTTTCAAATTCATACAATCATAACGATCTTTATTGAACAACTTCCACTTAGGGTCTTTCAAATGCCGCGGGCTTTCAAAAAGGAGAAAGCGTAGCACATGAGGAACCATCGAAATTCCGCGGACTTCGGTTATGCCCTATTGAACCATAAAAAAATATACATTTACAGTATCACAATCGACTACACAGACCTTGGACCTATCGGTTCTCTAGGTTCACCAACATTCAATTTCAATCCATCAAAACATCAATACATGATTCACACACATAAAATCATCAAAACATCAATACATGATTCACACACATAGATTATTACATAAGAAGAAATCAAATTTTTATTAATTAAAATTATTATATTATTACATAATATTTTTGGGTGCATTGATGGGTTAGATATTCTTTCTAATGGCTGTTTCTTCATAAGTTCACAATTTATATTAGAAAATAACAATATCATGGATTATCTCAAAATCCATGATCTTTGCCATATAGCTTTCAACATGATCCTCTCCACTAAGCTTTCAACATCATTTTCTCCACATATCTTTACCAATCCCTAACAAATCTGATTTTTCACACTTTTAATCCTTTACACAATAGATATTACCTTGCCTTTTGACAATTGTGCATTTTATAACTCATTCTTGATGATTTTTTGAGGATGCAAATCTGATTTTTCACATTTTTAATCCTTTACACAACAGATATTACCTTGCCTTTTGACAATTGTGCATTTTATAACTCATTCTTGATGATTTTTAGAGGATGAGTTGATGCTTTTGCATCAACGTCCCAAGGTACACAAATTTTATGACCTTCTGGTCATATGCTTTCTTGTAATAGCTTCAACTCCTAAGCTGCAACACACAACACGCCTCTGTTGTAACAAAATTCCACCTTGCTACATGATACATCACCAAACTTTCTCCTGAGTTTGGGCTTTTGGCATCTCCCTGATTCTCTTCTCTGGAACCCTATGAGCACTCATTGCTCTAGGTTGTTGCAAATCTTGTCACCTTCCTTTGTTGTCATTTGCATATAGAAAACAAATCTTTTACAAGATCTTCAATTAACTTATACATTCTTCTACTATTTCTCCTCCAGACTCTTCTGCTCTCTAATACCACTTGATGAAAACCAATTCTGGGACCTATGGCTTCTCTAGGTGCACTTCTAATCCATGCATGCATGTAACTTCAATCTATCAAGTCATCAAAACATCAACCCATGATTCACACACATAGAATTACATAAAGCAAAAATCAAATTTCATTAATTATACCCACTCTACTATTACATAATATCTGTAAGTATTTTGGCCAACAGATATTGTTCTAATGGCCACTTCTTCATACACACAAGTTCACAATTTATATCAGAAAATAACAACATTATAGATTATTTTAATATCATAGATTATCTCAAATAACAACATTATAGATTATTTTAATATCATAGATTATCTCAAGACCAGAATAGATATTACCTACATTCTTGCCGATGACAATTGTGCCTTTTAGAACTCATTCTCGCTGATTTTTAGGAGAATGGGTTGATGCTCCAGCATCACTTTCACCCTCTCTTTTGCGCTTTTGTTGTATTAGGGGACGTTGCTTCATTAGTTGGCATGGCTGTTCAAGGACTGCGTAGTCATCGAGCTGCAGCTTGGGACACTCATGGATAACAAGCCCCTCCTGCGGCATGCCACGTACACCAAGGCGTAGGAGCTTTCGAAACCGAGTTTCCTTTAATCACTGATCTACAGGGTACTCACTGACAGGAAGCCGTTCCAACGACTTAACATGTTCCAGACCTTGTAGTTCTCGTAGCTCATGGCAATAGGCAACAATTAATCCTCGAAGCATTGTGAGCTGTGCCAACCCATCTATGCTTTTCACCTTCGGACATTCGCTCACCATCAGTTTCTTCAAAGATATCAACTTTTCAAGAGTCGGCAGCTCCTCTAGGTTTGCACACCGCATGATTTCGAGATATTGAAGTTCTGCCAGGCCACAAAGCTGCCCTATTTGCCTCAATTCCTTGCACCGCCACAAAGTCAGGTGTTGAAGGTTCGGGCAAATGCCTTCATGAAAGGCTACCCCAGATATGTTTACGGTGTATAGCAGTAACCGCTCAAGCCCAGACATGCAGTTGTCTTTGGAGTCTAATTTATTCAACGCTCCTCCCACTTTAATAGTTTCTCGTTCTCTTTCAACCTTTTCAATTGGCATATTCCATGATTTTAGTCCTTGCATCTTTGGAGAATCTTCTGAGTCTTCTATCCCACAAAAGGGCAAACTCAAGTCTGCGAACTGAATCGACGATGCAAAGGAATTGGGCAAGCAATTCAATTCTGGGCAGAAAGCGAGTTCCAAACTTTTCAAGCTCTTCAGACAAACGAAAGAATTCGGAAGCGTCTTCAAACTGTAGGCACCTGACAACCTGAAGTACTGGAGATTTGTTAAATTTCCAAAAGAATCCGGAACTGTCTCCAATCTGGAAGCATGTTCCCAATCGATGTGCCGGAGATTTGTTAAATTTCCGAAAGAATTCGGAAGCCTCTCCAACTTTGAATCCCGTGACAAGGTGAATTGCCGGAGATTTGTTAAATTTCCAAAAGAATTTGGAAGCGTATTCAAACTGGAAGAACCTGATAAAATTAACTGCTGGAGATTTGCTAAATTTCCAAAAGAATTTGGAAGCATCTTCAGACTGGAAGCACCTGTCCAATTGATGTGCTGTAGATTTTTTAAATTTCCGAAAGAATCTGGGAGCGTCTTCAAACTAGAAGCACCATACAAACTGAAGAGCTGGAGACTTGTTAAATTTCCAAAAGAATTCGGAAGCATCTTCAAACTGGAAGGCCGAATCAAATTGATGCGTTGAAGGCTTGATAGCTTTCCAAAGGATTCAGGAAGCGAAACTAGCTCTGAAAATCCTCGTAGCGTTAAGCATCTCAAAGAGTGCAGATGGCCAAATTCTTCTGGCAAGGTTTTGAGTGGGAGGGTTTGCCCCTTAATACCCACAACAATCTTTTCGAGATGTTTTAGCTGCCCTATGGACTTCGGACAGTGTGAAAGAGGAGAAAAAATATTTAGTTCTCGCAGCTGGAGAGGCGCCTGTAATGTTCACATTTCAACCATAAGAAAAGACTTATGAGGGATTTCATCTACCAATTGAATTGAAATTTGAAAGATACATAAACTCACATATATGCGTACCTGAGATTCAAGCTGCCATAACATTTCCAATCTGCTCCCGCCCACCTCTAAAACTCTTAAATTCTCGATGGGAATCCAAGAAGGCAAGGAAGAGTGGGGACAATGATACCAGCGGAGCCAAATGAGAGGTGCTGACGGAACCCCGCTCAATATAGCTTCTAAATAATCACCTTCAGTTGCAAGAATTTTCAAATTCATACAATCATAACGATCTTTATTGAACAGCTTCCACTTAGGGTCTTTCAAATGCGACGGGCTTTCAAAAAGGAGAAAGCGTGGCACATGAGGAACCATCGAAATTCCGCGGACTTCGGTTATGCCCTATTGAACCATCAAAAAATTATATATTACAGTATAACAATAGACTACACAGATCTGTTTGTGTATAATAAAATAAGGCGATCCTAAAGATGAGGAACCAAAGAGAAAAGATCAAACGGATGAAGCACTTACTGTTGACGTTTGCTCCAAAAAATCATCAATATGAGAAAGACGACGCGGCATTGATCCTTGGCTGGCAATAATTCTTCCCATATCTCTAATGTGATCATGCATTTTTATCTTATTTTCACTATCCACCTCTATGAGACACCGGCTCTCTAGATTTTCCAGCCCCACTATACCCCATATTCTGATTGCCGTATCTATTTCTTCTCCTATAAAAAAGCATGCTATATCAAGTAATATTTTCTGATCCTCTTTTTCGAGTGACTCATAACTGATGCGGAGACTGTCCTGTATTTCAGCGGGAAGTCTGTCGTGTAGTCGTTCCAGTACTTCTTTCCAGTAAGCCTGTTTTCGTTGACAAACAAGAGCTCCAAAGACTTTCAAAGATAATGGCAATCCATCACACGCTGTTACAAACCGATCTACCAGATCTGCAAACCCTGGTAGTGGATGGCGCTGATAGAAGGCATAGGAGCACAAGAGCTCTTCGGAATCTGGTCTATTGAGACCCTTCAGATTATAAATTGACGAGTCTAAGACTCCCGAACTTCTCAGGACATGCTTATCACGAGAGGTAACCAAAATCAGGCTCCCGGGGTTAAGGATATCCTTCATTGGCAAAAGCGCTTCCATCTGGTCGATATTATCTATATCATCGAGAATAATTAGAGCATGACAAGATGAGAGATGTTTTTTAAGTTCCCCTATTCCCTGGTGGCGACTTTCAATTTTGATATCTGTATGTTTCAGCTCCTCAATGAGCTTACTCTGCACATAATGTAAGGATCTTGTCCTTGCATTTTCTCTGACATCAAATAAAAAGGACGATGCATCGTAATATGATCTCTTAAGGTTGAAGAAATGTTTGGCCAGCGTGGTTTTACCAACTCCACCCACGCCTACAATCCCCGCAATTTTGGCCCCCACGGTCTTCAACTCATGCAGCTTCGATACCACCGTTCTTTCAAAATCTTGTAGTTTTTCGCTCAATCCAGTTGGATATTTTGCCACATCCAAGGGTGTTTTTGAAACTTTTTTCATAACGCCTTGCACTACCTTTTCCAAGAGCTCACTCTCGTCACTGGGGGGAGAGCAAAGTAAGTAGGGAAAAATGATCTACCCAAATATGAAGCACCTTATATCAATCTAACTAATTGAAAACTAAAATGAACTGGAAGGGGGGGGCAGCAGGAGATCCAACTTACCCGTGCAGCACAAAACCGCTTATACCCGCAACATGAGAAAGCGCTGTTCTCCAACTTTGAATGGTGTTTGAGTCGTAGCGTAGTTTTTCTTCACCATTTTGAGGGTCGTGTGTTGTCTTCCGCTGGAGGTTCTGGAGAGCTTCACCGTACACTCCGACTCCGACCGTCCAACGGAGCACAGAAGGTTCAACGTCATAAAACACGGGAAGAATGGTAGCCCCCGAGTTTACCATCCAGACGAGCTCATTCAGACACCATTCTGATTTCGCATAAGTAGGAGAGAATATGGCAACCTGCAGGGAGGCTCCTCTAATGGCGGCTTCTAATTGAGAAGTAATGTTATGCCCCTCTATCAATTCTTTGTCGTCCAGAAAGACCTGCAATCCCTGCTCACGAAGCCGACGGTAGAGACGAGTGGCGAAGGTGTGTTTACAGTCGGGGCCACGATGATTGATGAAAACATCGTAGCAGGGATAAGAGGTGGAGGCAGAAGAAGCCGCCTCAGTGGAGGGAGCAGGGGCGACCGTACGCTGTGACATTTGAGTGGAGTCTGGGTGATTCAAGGGATGATGAAAACAATAATAAGAAAATGAAGCGCTGGCGATATGGCAGGCGACCATGTATTTAATAAAGCGGTCATCCTTTCAGTTCAATCCATCTGAGCAGTGGTAACGTTGGTGATGTTATTGGAACAAACGTCAAGAACCTGCAACCAAGCGTATTCCAAACGTTTCTTTTGGGATTGGTGTGTTTAGAACGTGCAGCTGAAAGTCAAAGAAATTCCATTAAAGACAACTCATATTTTAGAATTTTAATTGGATATTTATTAATTATAATTAATAAAGAAATATTTTAGAATCTTAAGTTATTTAATAGAGATGGTAGGAATCCATTTTGAATTAAATAGTTTTAATAGTCAATTATTTTTGGACTTTTTGTAGCCATGGTCAATTGCTTTTGGAATTTTTTTTTAAGCAAAGACAAATTTATATGGGATATTTACAAACTATTTTTAATGGTCGCCTGGATATTTTATTTAAGCAATGGTCAAATTTATATGGTATTTATACAAATTATCTTTAATGGTCGCTTGGATAAAAAGATGTGAGTTATTTTAATATTATATTTTTTTGTTTTTACTTTAATTTTTAAAATGTTATAAAATTAAATTAAAATTAAAAATATATTTTGATTATAAAATAAATTATAATTTTTTTTATGGAGTATAAATAACGCATATTTTTAAAAATTTATTTATAAATTAAAAAATTTATAATAAAATGAGAGTGAATTTTTATTATTAAAAATCTTATTATGCCTGTGTGTTTTAGAGAAATTTTATAGCCTAGTATAAGAGAGAAGATGTCACATAACGTAATATTTAAAAATAATAAATTAATATTTATATTAATAAATTAAAAAGAAAATCAATGTCTACCATAAATAAAATACTTTATTTTCACTTTATTTTACATCAACTGTATATAGTCATAAAGTCACTTTGAACAAAAAGTTAATTTACTTTTTAATATTAGGGAGATATCTAATTGCTTCACTACTTAATATGGATTTCACAAATGGCATGTAAAAATAATATTATTGGTATTACATAATGTGAAACATTTTATGATGAGTTGACATGTAATATTTAAAACAAAAATATATCAATAAAAATAATGTGCTTTTTAGATGTATTTTCCAATATGTAGTCAAATTAAGGGTATTGTTTAATATGCCACGAACACACGTGCTATGTTAGAGGTTCATTGAGTGAAGCTCTCATGGTGTCCTGTAAGTCCTGTAAGATGTCAGGTTGTGGTCAATAAGTCTCATTTATCGTCCCCACTTCCATAACTGAAGCTTGGAGGCCGGGTCATGTAATGGTAACTCTTCGGCTCATGTTTACCCTGGAAGACCACTGAAATTGGGTAACTGTGGGAGGACTGTTACAGATTGGTATCAGAGCATGGTTCAAATACTTGGATTGAATGGGTTAGATGCATGTTGTCATGCATGCATTGTCATGGTGGTGGTTGGTGTGCATGAGGTCATACTATGAAGTTAGTGTTATCATGCATAATGTTGATATATTGATAAGATTATGTATATACATGTATCGTGCTAATCTGGATTGATTTTTGACGAGATAACCTCCCTGAACTTCACTGAGGTATGTTGATTATGTTTATATTTGGTTTATCTAACATGGTATGTTTGCATGAAGAAGAAGAGGATCATAGATGAGTACTCTCCTAACATAGAAAATACTTTGCAAAGTCTAAAGGCATAGATCCAAAGTTTCAAGGCAGATAATGACAGAATCATTCAGTCATGGGAAAAGCTTGCTAGGGCATAGGAAAAAAAAACAGAGGTCAATAGAGTTATCCTTCAGAGTTTGTCATATTTGCATAGATAGGGACAAGCATGGATCAGTTATAGACAGGAGTGCGGGACTAATGGAGCATATGGTAGTAGTTGTCATGGCAGACATAGGTCGGATAGGGATGACACAATCAGAGATGGTAGGTTCTTGGATACACCTGACAAGAGAGGTAGTGGGTATGAGTTCTATTCTGGTTTTGGTTCAGACACGTATTATGGTCATTATCATTATCATCCTTACAAAAGGAGTGAGAGAGGATATTTTCCAGATGAGTTCAAGAAATAAAAGCCACCTACATTCGATGGAGAGTTGAAGAAAGCAGAAGATGAAAAGGCATGGTTGCTTGGGATGAAGAATTTCTTCAAGTTGCATGATTATACAAAGAACATGAAAGTCGGGATTGTTACTTTCAGTCTCAAAGGAAAAGCGAACATATGGTGGGAAGATGTAAAGCATGTCAGAGATATCAGGACCGAGGAGTTGAGTTGGTAGCATTTCAAGAGACTCTTCAGGAAGAAGTACTTGCCAAAGAGGTACTATAACAGAAAGGCCAAGGAGTTCTATGAGCTGAAGATGGGATCTACGACAAATGAGGAGTACACGACTAAGTTCCTAGAGTTGTTGAGGTATGTGTTGTATGTGAGGTATGTGGGTTTCAGTTTAAACTTTATCAATTGGGTCATGAGTTGTATTTAGATTGTATCTCTACAATCCTTATAAATGGCTCAACCTCTCCCTTTTTCAATGCACAAAGCAGGCTTTGACAAGGTTATCTCCTTTCCCCTTTATTATTTTTATTAGTGGTAGAGGGATTAAGTCATCTTCTATTAGAGGTGAAAAGACATGGGGACTTTGATAGATCTCTTATAACTAGGACGTTCTCTGTTAGGAACTTTTTCTTTGTGGATAACATCCTTATTTTTTGCAATAGGGGATTAAGGAAGATTAATACACTAGATGGGAAAGCCACTGGTATGCCTATTAATTCCCATAAATCCTCTTATCCTACTATAATCTAAATGGTGAGGAAATATGTCACATGACAGAGCTTTTTCCATATGTTTCCCAACCACTGGAGGAAGGTATAAAATATTTGGGTTTTCATCTAAAACATATCTATTACATCAAAGAAGACTGGGTTTGGCTCATTGCCAAAGTCAAAAAACAAAATAAAAATTGGCGTCTTTGATGGCTCTCTAGGGTGGGACATATGGTTTGGATCAAATTTGTGCTCGAAGCCATTCTCATATATTGGGAATCTCTTGCATGAATCCCTAAAGGAGTATTGGAAAATTTCAGAATAATTTGCTCAAACTTTCTTTGGTCGGTGAAGCGAGAACTGGGGGTCTTGTTGTGGGTCAAATGGGATAGGATAATTATGCCACAATTTCTTGGTGCTTGGGGTTTGAAGAATATCTCCTTGTTTTCAAAGGATTTGGCTACCAAATATGGTTGGAGGCTAATCTCATCATCTAACTTATGGACATCAATGGTCACCCTAAGTACATTTCCCAAAATTCATTTGAAGACTGGGTAAGAAGGGTTGATAAGCCTAGAGCATGTATATCATTAATATGGAGGGTTTAGAAGAGGATCATCGTGACTTATGGCATAATTTCTTGTAATATCTCTCAGATTGTCACATAATATTAACTAACAGAGATGATGAGATCATTTGCATTGTCTCCCCTCATGGGACTTATACTTCAAAGCTTGGTTACATTTCCCTATTTGTTGACAAAGTTGTAGTAGAATATAAAGGGTGGTGGAAAGCGATCTAGAAAGTTAAATGTTTAGCCTAATGAAAATTATTTATATGGTGTCTAATGGCGGAGAAGATCCCAACCTGGGATGTTCTATGAAGATTTTGTATGACTTTTCTAGGCTAGTGCTCATTATGTAAAAACAATGATGAAAATGCAACACATGTGTTCATCTCCGGCTCTTTTTATCAGTAGGTGTGGCAAGAATGTAGGATCGCCCTAGGTCGCTTGGTTTCTTGGAAATGTGTAGACTTAGAGGATTCTTGGAAGGCATGGAACTCAAATCCCAATAGTCATGCCATCAAAGCTCTTCCCATTATCATATGTTGGGGGGTGTGGTTAGCAAGAAACAAAGCTATATTCTAGGACAAGCTTTCGAAACTTGAACATATTGCAGCCAAATTTCTTACCATTTTAAGTCAATTTCCACATGAAAATGATCTTACCCCTCCCAAAGTGCTCAAACCAGAACATATAGATCATCCTAGGTCATGGGCCTATTTTGATGGAGCAACTATCAATTTTTGATCGCAGAGTGGAGGCAGATTTGTCTTTTTTCTCTCTAAATCTCACTGCTATCAGGTTAAATTTGGTTTAGACTAAGCAACCAATAATCAGGTGAAACTCCTTGCTTACAAATATTTCTTTCTATTTTCCTTAGAGAAGGGATGCACTCAAATTCAAGTTTTTGGGGACTCCATAATCACTATTGACTAACTCAATAAGATCCAAGCTTCCAGAAATTAATTGTCATACTTACTAAGGAAATTATGTTGGTTATTGATACCTTTCTCTTTTTTACTTATCATATTTAGAGGGAAATGAAAAAGATAACTAACAATCTTTCAAAAGATGGCCTTAACATGGACGAAGGCTAATGGCGTATTAAAGAACAATTAAATGGACAAGTACATGAGTTTTTCCAGCGGTCATACAAGGACACTCCACTTGAAACAACAACAATATAATCCTAAGGCAACAAATCAAAGTATTGCTTTTGAAGTATTTTATCTATTCCAGAGTTTCAAATGATTGCACTCTTTCATGTTTTTTGTCAAGTAGTTTCTTTTTGTTATTCTACGTTTTGCACTTTCGACGTAAGATCATGTGTTGTAACTTGCTCTTTACAACGAATTTACGCATTTGTCTTTACATTCTTCTGGTTCCCAATCACGGATAAAACAAGAAAAGGCACTGTATCTCTCTTTACAGTAAGTGGAATAGTAAGAATAGATTGGTGGAATAGTAAGAATAGGTTGGGCTCTTTATTCAATGCTCAACAAATTAGAAAACTAGTTTTTGGTGTCGGTCACTGCGCCCTCGTCAGAGGGATGATACTTTCGTAAACTTTTAATATTTCAATGATAGAGTCATGTATACGATGATAAAGTCATAGGCCCTAGGAGTTGAAGATCTCGGTCACTACACCCTCCTACGAGGGATGATACTTTCGTAAACTTTTAAGATTTCAATGAGAGTCATATATACTATGATAAAGTCATAGACACTAGGAGTTTTATCATAGACACTAGGAGTTGAAAGAAATAGCACAGTTCATATTTTATAAATTGAGAACAACGGTCCAGAACAAGCATATTGTCGGATAATTTTTCTAGAATGTTGAGAAACATACTTTGTAAGTAAAACGGTTAAGAAAATAATAATAATAAAAGGTTAATATTTATTTGTATAATAATTTGCTTCTCTATTTACAAATTATTGTCTTCTCTATTTATAATAGTCTTTTTGGAGATGTGCTTATACTCTGATTCCATGATTCCATTCTAGCGTGTTTCAAGTAAACCGGTGGTGTAAACCGGTAGTGTCCTGGAGATGTGTTTATACAGTGATTCCAGAGTGTTTCAAGTAAACCGGTAGTGTTATTCAATAAGAGTATCCATTATTTTGCACCTGGGCTTATAGCCCCGCGGTCGGGATGGTCGGCTTGCCGCCTCCCCACCTGGGTTCTATTCCCCTCGATGCATGATTTTTACTGCTCTTGCAGCGTAATGTTGTTGATACTTGCTCTATTTGTACTACCTCGAATTTGTACTACCTCGAAAAAATGTGAAGAATGTGACTCTGGCGATATGTAAATGTTGCTTCTTCAGCGGGGATGATCTTCCCCCACTGAAAAATAAGTATCCAATATTTTGATCGAAGAATTTTTCCTTGTAAATGGTTACCTTGTTCATCTCACCTTATGCCAAACTTTTGTTTGTTTTTTTTTTTTTTTAAACAGCCTAATTTAACTGGAATTTTATCATAAAATTAAATCTCAATATGGGTTAAATAAGGTTAAATTCCATAACATATGTAATGTGATAGAGTACATCATTTCACATTGACATGATGAATCCACGACTAAAAATAAATTGAGTTATAAAGATCAATAGAGACTCATCCTAGAGAATGATGAAAACAAATTTGAGTAGAGAATGACCAAAGAATTGGCCAACACACAGAGGGAGAACCACCTTTTTTTTGAAAAAACAAAGGGCAAAGGCACGATAAATGGTTTTTCATTTTCTGGATTAAAAAAAAATATACATATTATTATATGTTACTTTAGATTTAAAATAATATTAAAAAATACCTCTTTAATATATAAAAATAAAACAAGGCTCCCGCTCTGCAAACCCTCGAGATCTGCATCTCGCACGTTCTGTAGACACCGAGCGCACCCGCTCTCTGCCGCCCTGGTCCCTGCGGGCGTGTCCGCCTGGGGCTCTTCTACATACTGCGGCCGAACTGGTTCATGGAGGACCGCGCTGTTGCGTGCTAACTTTTGACAGACTCGTTCCCTAGGGCTTGCGCCCATGGAGGTGCAGGGCTCCCAAAGAAGAAGAATTCTGAAGCTGCGAAATTCGTAAAAAAGCTGGATGATATTCCTGTGATCTCCCTTCCTCCAGACACCCCGATCCAAGTTGCATTGTCTTTGGCCGAACGGGCTCTCATCGGCCAGTTCACTGGGCTCTGGCCGTCCCCAAAATCCACTGAGCATTGGGTAAACAGAAACCGGGCGTCGTTGATCAAAGAAAGTGTTACCTCTTACTTTCTGGGGAGAGGATACTTCCTCTTCAAATTCACTTCAAAGGATGACAAAGATCTGATCTTCCAAAACGGCCCCTACTTCATGGGCCCTCAAGGTTTGTATCTGAATAAATGGACTCCGAACTTCGATCCAGCAGTAGATGTGCCCAAAGCAGTCCCGGTGTGGGTTAGACTTCCAAATCTCCCAGTGCATTGTTGGAATTGGGACTCTTTGATAAACATTGGAAATTCCTTTGGGAAATTTATAGATCGAGCGAACAATAAGGACCAATATGACTGCACCAGGATCTGTGTAGAAGTAGATCTGGAGGTGGGGCTACCAGAGGCCATCAAAATAAATGTCGGAAGCTGGACGTGTTACACAGCAATTTGTCACCGTTTGTCACCGTCCCTGTTACCCCTCTCCCGCACACTGGAGGACTCATTCCGAGACCTGTGAGAAGTGACATGACCTGAAACCACTTGCATCATATTCCTCTAAGTATGAGCTTCATATGCCCTGAAGACATCTCCTGCAGAATACCCATAAAAAGACCTCTTTTTGCATTGGCACGGTTCCACAGTGTACTGCTCGCGCCAATGGGGGAAATCCTCTAAAGAGGGCGCGCCATTGGCGCTCTGTCTCAGAGTCGCACTCGCGCCAACCGAATTGAGTAAAGTTTTTAACAAACAAGCTTCCGAAGGTTCTCCTTAACCCATTCACCAACTGAATCCTTGTTGAGTTAGGATGGTTTGGCTTCGAATCTCCATAGAAGGGAAGTGGTTTGCCACCTTTCATGGAAGCTTCTTAGTGATAAAGCCAATCCCATGAATAATGTGGTTGATCCTATCTCTTTCCTCTCTATCTATAAAAGCTTGTCTCTATGCCTTGAGCAAGCTAGTTCCAGCATAGTGATAGAGAATTCCAGGAGTTCAAGAGTTTGAAGCTGCAAGAGCCTTCTTTGCACCCATAAGGCCAAATCTAAGTGAGGAGATTCTTGTCACCCAAGAGAGAGAGGCTTGTTTCCCATCCCAACAAGCTTTGCAAGACTTGTGTAGCTGACTACCCAACCAAAGGAGGATTTGACGTCAGAACTATGGTTGTATTCTTCTTTGTTATTTATCAATAATAGATGACTATCATTATGGTTCCGCTCTCAACGTCCTATGATTGATGTTGCGTTATATCTTTTCTGACTGATATATAATTGCATCTATTGGATTTTATGCTTGTATTTGTGTTGTTCTTTGCATGTGCAGGTGTCCAATCACGGAGATCGTGGGGATCGTGACCGGCCGAGGCAAAGGAACGAGAGCAACGTCTCTTCTACGAATATTAGCGTTGGAATCCAAGTAGGTTCTCATCATCCACTTTTAATTTGCAATTAGGAACTTGCGTGATAGCATTGTTTGATTGTTTCTAGACCCGATCTGGGCTAGTAGGGATTGTCTCTGTCCGCAGAGAGGATTTACCTCCACAACAATTTGGCGACTCCGCTGGGGAGTCTTGTCTCTTTGGTTCTCTCGTTTGATTGCTTAGATAGCTTTCTGGGTTGGATTTCTTGTTGTCTCTTGCTTCCTGGTCTGCCTGGATACTGTTAACCAAGCCCTGGACTGCTTGTTTTTATTTTTGACCTAGCAAGCTTGATTAGCGTGCTTTTTTGCCTGACAGTCGCACCAGTTGGCGCATGTTGCTCAAAGACAACCCGCGCCAATCCCTTAAAAGCGCGAGTTACAGCCTGACAGTCGCGCCAGGCCTGTCAACTTTTCCAGTTTGCTTGTTTTCAAGCCCTCTGAGCTTGGATTTGTATCTTGCTACATCTTTTTCAATTACTGGAGTGTTTTTTATCCTTGTTTGACTGGTTTTCGACCTCCGTCCTTCGGGTGTTTGCCTCTTTCTAGCGATTTCACATTTGAGCCCTAGGGCATTTAGTGGCTTTGTGCATCGAGCCTTCCGTAGGAGTCTTGGGTTCTTTGATCGTCCAGTCGACTTTGTGATTACTCTTTTGCACTTGCTCAGTGGTTGTCAAAGCTTTTTATTGTTATTCAAGTGATTTGCTTCTTTTCCGCTTGGATTTCGCTTGGCTTCGTTTGGGCTTGGATCACATACCTCATAGAGGTCTTTGTGTCTTCTTTTTGGTTTGAAGGACTGCTTTGGTGTTTTGGGGATTTGATTGCATTCTCATTGAGTGAAATTTGTCTCTTTTACTCGGTGTTATTATCTCTCAAAATTTGTTTAGTGCACTTTGCCATTGAAAAGAAAACGAACAGTCTCTTTTGCGTTGAATTAGTTAATGGAAATTAGAGCTTTTCATTGATTAGTGATCTTAAAAAAAAAAATTGTTTATTGCCATTAGCTGCATTAGAGTGGTTCTTGATTGTTTATGGTCATTTTGTTTGATTGAAAAATTCTCAACTCTCTCGTAGTTAGTGTTCATCGAATGAAATGATATTCTTTGGCATATAGCTTGCATTTAGGGAATTGTGAGAGATTACATACGGTAGGACCTGGAAATCGAAACCTAATCAAAGATCAACCGTAAAATGAACTGAATGAACTTAAAAATGCATTGGAACATAATGCTCACTGTTTAGAGGTCTAGGCTAGAGACGTGCTCCGGCGTCGTTAAACCTAGTCACTGTTGTTTCACATTATGGTTGGGTGATTCCTCCTTTTGTGACTCGATAGTGGTCTAGCACGGACTTGAGCTCCCACGTACCGTCGAGTATATAGGGGAGACCCCACTAGGTTATCATCCTTTATCCACAGGAAGCCGTGTCTGCCGCCTTACAAGCCGTAACGCACCGAACACAACATTCGGGAAGATTGACTACCGTACGGGAAGTCCTTGGTTTTCATATGACTGCCAAGGTGTATATGTAGTTTTACGGATTTGTTTGGTAAACCCTTTTGCCTAGTTCTCCAAAGTAGTCACTTTTGATCCTTTTCAGACTCCTTAAACGAAAAGGCTCATCTGAGCATTTGTCACTTCGGGCTCACTAAATATTCGAAGGAGACTAGAGTCATCTTTTTATCCTTTTCTCGACTCTTAAAACATGAAAAGGTCAAGTTGTGTCCTTGCATCTTAAAATTTATTTGGCCACGATTAACATTACCCGGTTAGATCTTGTGTGCGTTAGTTTGAGTAGGGTCCTTTATCGTTAGATTCCATTAGGTTTTGTTTGAAGTTTGTCATCCTGGCTGAACCATCGATCTCGTCTCTCGTTCCAAGTGATCAAGGGTCTCTGTCTTCCGTTGCTCCTGAGGTACCGGTTGTGAGTGATACTCTTCCTGTTATCCCGAGTATCCAACCGATCAACTCTCGTGCTCCGGACGATGAGGATTACGAAATTCATTGGAACCCCATTTGGGAGCCTGAAGAGGACGATATTCCTTTTACCCCCCTTGGTGTTTCGTCTCCAATGTCTACCTCTCACATGGATGAGACATCTCCTAGAGTGAGTGAGACACCCGTTTTGTCGAATATCGACACTCCTATCCCGGCCACTTCTCCGGTACCCTCACGCTACAAGTCGTTGAGGGATAATATAAGTGCCAGGATCCCCGCTTCAAGTACCATGTGGGACCTCCGTATCACTCCCACTACGGGATCTTTTGTTTCACAAGTCCACAGCACACCCGTCACTTCAGTTCCAACGAATCCAACTGTTTGTGTAGCACATTCAACTCCGGTTGTTAGTGCCGTTACAGCGTCTTCAGCTCTGACTACTGGTGCTGGTCCCCCTCACGGTCAAGTGAGTAGCGGCCAGCCGGCACACACACCCAAAGTTGTTCATCCTGCACAAAGTGCACCACCCTCTTCTGGTCCCGTCCCAGGAGGGGGGCCGTATGATGAGTATGGGCAAGCTGTTCAGGATCCGAACGCGCAAGGTCCATTCTATTATTATGATTCTACTGGTCAGTTCCTTTATCCTTCTAGACCCTTGCCTACTCAACCTGTTGTTGAGGTCTCGGTACCATTATCCGTTGCTTGGAATGCCACCACTTTCCATGGGGGCCAAGCAATGCCTGCACAGCTTCAGGGACCGCCTAACCAAGGCCAGTCGTCTTATATGCAAACCCCCCAAGGGCAGCAATATTACGGCCAGTCTTACCCAGGACAACCTGGGGGCCCACAAGGACAACCCTATCAGGGACAACCTTCGGCCGCTGGTGGTCCATCTTTTACTTATCTGACTCAACCTTCCGGTTATCCAGGGCAACCTGGTACCCAGCAAGGTTACCCGTCTGGACAACCAGGACAACCTTACATCCAACAAGGTCAACCTGGTGTCCAGCAAGGTTATCCCTCTGGACAAGCAGGACAAACTTATATTCAACAAGGTCAACCGGCAGTTCAGCAAGGGCACCCTTCTAGGCAAGGGGGTCAGCCTTACGTACAGCAAGGCCAACCCACTGCCCAACCTAGTCATCCTTCTGGACAAGCTGGTCAACCTCAAGGTCAACCGGCCGTCCAGCCCGCTCAACCATCTGTTCCGCAAGGACAACCCTCGGTTGCACAAGGACAACCTAGTACCCAGCAAGCTCGTCCTTTTGGGCAAACGGGTCCGTCCCAAACCCAACCAGGACAACCTTCCGGCCAGATGGTCCAAGCTCAACCTGTTCAAGGACATCCGTCTGGGCCCCAGACTCAAATTGGTTTTCAGATGCAAGGTGGATTGCAATCCCAACCTTCTTACCAGGCTCAGTATGGAGCTCAGCAACCATATGGTTACCAGCAACCCCAGGGGCAAACTCAGTTCACCCCTTATCAAAATTATCAACAAATGCAGGTCACCCCTTATCAGAATTATCAGCAACAGTATGTTGCACCTGCAAGTCAAGTTGCTAATCCATGGGGTGCTGGGGGGCAGATCCAGGGTCAGCTGTCTGCTTATGGACAGAATCCTTATGGACAGAACCCCTATGGGCAAAATCCCTATGGGCAGAACCCTTATGGGTCAGGCTCGTCCAGACAAAGTCCATGGGGGCAACCACCACCTAATTGGAACCCTGGTACTACCTCTCTTCCACGGCCACAGATGTCCTTCAATCCTCAGTTACCTTTCTTAGTGACATTGGAACTGCCAAATGTGTCCAAATTGACAAATGATCCCATTCTTCATAATCCATATTGGCCACCAGTTCCAACTAAGATACCCGGTGATTGCCCGAAATTCGATGGCAAAGCTGGCGAGGACCCTCAAGCCCATGTCATGACCTATCACCTTTGGTGCTCATCCAACTCGTGGCTTGATGATTCCATCTGGCTCCGCCTCTTCCAAAGGACTCTCACCGGCTCAGCCACTAAGTGGTATATTGAGTTGAATCGTGGAACATTTCAAGATTTCAACTCGTTGTCTGTGGCATTCTAACTCATTTTCAGTTACCCATTCGGTATGAGACGGGGACGCATCTCCTTACGTCTCTCAAACAGGACACGGCCACGCATATATCCGATCATATACATGAATGGAGACGGCGTCATCGTTTGATCAAGTTCTGGATTCCTGATCAGCTCCTAACCGATTGGTTTACAACCTCCTTTGTCCCTGCGATCGCGCGAGACATTGCTATGGGAGCTTGTGTAACTGAAGAGCAAGCTATCGCGCGTGCTCAGTACCTCGACTTAGTTTATTCTCAGTCAGGTACTTTATATGATTATTTGCCAGACGCCCCGAGACCCGGAACATCCAAAGCTCCGCCAAAACCATCTGTTGACGGTGTTATTGGCTCTGTAAACGCATCTTCAAAGAAATCATCCGCGAACCCTGGGAAGCAAAAACCGAATGCTTCTAGCGAAAACACTTCTCAGGGTCAATCTAATTCTGGAAACACTTCCGAGGTTAACGCCGTCCAGTCCACCACGGCGGATAAATCCTTGAAAGGGAAAAAGAAAGGGAA
This sequence comes from Pinus tabuliformis, assembly GCA_031772625.1. NCBI lineage: Eukaryota > Viridiplantae > Streptophyta > Pinopsida > Pinales > Pinaceae > Pinus > Pinus tabuliformis. The sequence goes on along the minus strand of CM062815.1, from coordinate 947,462,651 downwards.
AGCCAAGAATAAATCCGAACAGCCCAGACAAGACTCCCCTAAACCTCCACCCGAGGAAGGAGCCAAACGTAAACCTAAGTATCCTTGTCTTATCTGTGACGAGGATCACTATACTAAGGACTGCCCCAGGCGGTCCGAAGTTAGTCGATTGTTGAAAGGTGCTCCTGGGACTCCTGTTGTGCTTAAAGAACCTTTCCCTTCACAGCAAACTCAAATGGTGGCAGATCCATCGCAACCCTCTTCTTCATTCGGCTCTCAAGTATTTATGGCTGGGACGATTCCCGTCCACATCACTACTCGAGCAAAAGAATATCCATCTCATGCCGGGAAAGAGCCTGAGGTCTCCTCCAGCGCTCCTCCGTCCAGTTCTGGTCCACTCCACATCGAGAGACCTAGCACTGAGACAACTATCCGACCCCCTCCAAAAGGTGTACTCCGGAAGTCTTCTTACAACCCTAATGCTCGTGCTGCCCAGCACTACAGCATCGTTGAGGACTTAGCTCAGGCTCCGTCTGCTATGTCCGCCTTAGAAGTGCTCCAGAGCTGCCCCTCCCAGAGGAAGTCCTTGCTATCAGCCATCGGTGGCATAGACCCGGCTGACTCGGATCTGATTTCTTTTGACCTCGAGGGCCATATGCCGAGACTGCCTCACCAAATCGCTTTCCTCATACAGGTCATTATCAATACTAAAACGATTCATCGTACAGTCATTGATGAAGGTGCCTCAACTTGCATCATGTCTGTTGCCTGTTGGAAAGCTATTGGTTCTCTGACACTGAGTCAGTCTCCTACAACATTGGAAGCCTTTGATGGAAGAGAGTTACGTCCTTATGGTATCCTCCAACGGTTTCCCATCTCTTTGGAAGGGAAGATGGTCGAAGTGGAGGTCGAAGTTGTCGATGCTAATCTTACCTACAACCTCCTCCTTGGACGTAGCTGGACATACGCCATGCAAGCCGTGGCCTCCTCTCTTTTCCGCGTCATTCGTTTCCCTCATCAAGGGAAGATTGTCATCGTGGACCAGCTCTCCTTCTTCGCCTCCTCTTCCGAAGGCAACGTGCCTTTCGTGGAGCATACCTCTAAATCATGCGAGAGTGTGGGAGCCGGACCCTTTAAAGATCCCGCCCTGATGGGTTTCTTTTCCCTCCCACCTCCTAATCTCGCCCCTATTAATATGATCTATGTGCGCTCTGATCCATGGGTCCTTCCTCCCGCTAATTAGATAGAATCTTGGGGCGATACAATGCCGTTGAGTCCCGCCGAGCTCAACTACGTTGAAATCGTTGCTGCATCGGCTCCCCCTCCCGAACCTGCTCCTCCGAGCGGTGTTCCTGACTCGTATGTTCATTCCCCTTGGCTTGGAGATGATGCTACTTCGGATCCATTAAAGGAAATATTTCCTTCCGATGAAGCCATTATAGAGACCATGTCTCTTGAGGAACCTCCTTGGTCTGATTATCACCACCGTTCCTCGTTCCTCCCTGCCCATCAGGAAATGATCGCCTGTCTCGAACGGTTTGCTTCTTGTATCCCATTTCAGCCCCTTCAAACACCTATTCAAATTTATCAAGTGTCTTCCGAAGGCAATATGGGAAACATTACGCAAACCCAACCCATCGACATCTCTGTGAAACCAGGCATTGTCGAGCATATTCATATTGGAGTCACTTGTACTCTAGAGGAAGTTCAGCTCTACACCAATCTTTTTCGCGAATTTCATGATGTCTTCGCTTGGTCCTATGAAGAGATGCCTGGCATTGACCCTAGCATAGTGGTGCATGAGATACCTACGTATCCGGGTACTAAGCCCGTTCGTCAATGCCTACACCCCGTGCACCCCCGAAAGGCTGCAGCCATTAAAGCAGAAGTCGAAAAGCTTCTCAAGGCTGGTTTCATTTACCCCATTCCACTTACGGATTGGGGTTCTAATATAGTCCCTGTGAATAAAAAGCAGGGTACCATTCGAGTCTGTGTTGATTATCGTGACATTAACCGCGCCTGTCCTAAGGATAACTTCCCCTTCATCGATCAGCTCATTGATGAGTGTGCAGGAAGCGAAATCTACTCATTTATGGACGGTTTTTCTGGGTATAACCAGATTAATATCGCGCCCGTTGTTCAGCATAAGACGGCCTTTATCTGTCCTTGGGGCACTTTTGCTTACAAGAAGCTCCCTTTCGGTTTGAAGAATGACGATGCTACCTTCCAACGTGCAATGTCCTATGCTTTTCATGACATCCGTCACATTGTACAGCCGTATCTGGATGATCTTCTAGCTCATTCAGTCAAACGTCAGGACCATCCTTCCCATCTTCGTGGAATATTTCTCCGCTGTCGACACTACCGTATTAGGCTCAATCCTCATAAATGTGTCTTCTGCGTTGAATCAGGCCGACTACTCGGGTTTATCGTCTCCCGAGAGGGCATCTGTCTGGATCCCCTCAAAGTCGAGGCTATTCTGAATCTTCCTCCCCCTGCTTCTTTGCAGCAGTTGCAGAGCTTGCAGGGCAAAGCAAATTTCCTAAGACGGTTCGTTCCGAACTATGCCGAGGTGGCTAAAGGTTTTACACGGTTATTGAAGCGAGATACACCCTTTCATTGGGATGCTATCGCTCAAGAGTCTTTCGAGCGTCTCAAGGGTCTCCTTATTTCTGCTCCATTATTGCGACCTCCGAATTACCACTGTGATTATACTATGTATCTGGCCGTCGCCGATACCACTATCGGCATGGTTCTCGTGCAAGACGATGATGATGGCAATGAGCACGTCATATATTACCTCAGCCGCAACCTCTTGGATACGGAAACTCGATATGCTTACGTCGAGAAGTTGGCATTGGCCGTCGTTTGTGCCGTCCAACGCTTCTGGCATTATATCTTGTTGCGGACTACGACCGTGATTTTTGATTGCAACCCGATGACGTACATTTTGTCACGTCAGTTGCTGGGGGGCAAATACTCAAAGTGGATCGTCATCCTCCAAGAGTTTGACTTGGAATTTACTGCTGCCAAGTCTAAGAAGTCCCTGGTCTTTGCTGAGTTACTTTGCTCTTTGCCATCTCCTTCTGCACCCTCTCTTTCAGAGGATCATATCCCGGACGAAACTCTTTTTCTGATCAGCACCCTCGATCCCTGGTACGGGGATATTATTGTCTATTTACAGACGTCCTCTTTCCGCCCCGCTGTATCCAAAGATGCTCGGCGGCGGATCCGTCATCAATCTCAACCCTATCGTATCATCGAGGACACCCTGTACCGTCTCAGCATTGACTCCGTCCTCCACCGATGTCTAACCCTTGAGGAAGCTGAGAGAGTCTTGAATGACTGCCACTCTGGCACCTATGGTGGTCACATGTCCGGATATGCCACAGCTCAAAAAATCCTTCGCGCTGGTTATTTCTGGCCCTCCATTTTTAAGGATTTCATTCTTGTCGTCCGATCGTGTCATGCGTGCCAGATATACCAGCGGAAGATGCATGCGCCACCAGCTCCGCTGCACCCTGTAGTCACCGTGGGCCCTTTTGCAAAATGGGGCATTGATTATACGACCTGTAAGCCTCGCTCGGCCGGGGGGCATGGGTTTATTATCGTTGTCATCGATTACTTTACAAAATGGTCTGAGGCGATGCCCACATTAACTGAAGACGGTCACACAGCAGCACAGTTTTTGTTCAATCATGTTATTATGCGGTTCGGAGTTCCGCAGGCCATCGTCACGGATCACGGAAAGCATTTCCGTAATCACATGATGACCAAACTAACAACCCAACTAGGCTTACGACATGATAATTCGACCCCGTACTATCCTCAGTCTAATGGTCAGGTTGAAGCCGTTAACAAGATTTTGGTTATGATGCTTCAACGTACTGTTGACATGCATAAGTCCAATTGGCATCTGATGTTGTTTCCTACCTTGTGGGCCTACCGAACCTCTGTGAAGAATGCCACCGGTTTCACTCCATTTCAACTAGTTTACGGACTAGAGGCTACCCTTCCTATAGAGTGTGAAATTCCTTCGTTAAAAATAGCCGTCGAGTTGCTTCCCAACACTACTCCGGTAGAGGAATGGCTTCTTTACCTAGAACGGTTGGACGAGACCCGTCGCCTAGCCTCTCTAGCTATCGAAGCTCAAAAGAAGAGAGTTAAAACTCACTTCGACCATACCATCCATCCTCGTTCCTTCATTGAGGCAGATCTAGTCCTGCTATACGACCAAGCAAATGACAAGCTGGGGGCAAGCAAACTCGAGCCCATGTGGCTAGGCCCTTATATTGTAAAGAAAGTGTTGCAGAAGGGGGCATATGAGCTTGTTGACTACGAAGGTAATCCTCTTGATAAGCCCCGCAATGGGCTGTACTTGAAAAAGTACTATGCATGATTTCATGCACTTCGATTTATACATGCGCGTGTGTGTGTGTGTGTGTGTGTGTGTTTGTTTTCATGTTTTTGGCTTGGTGTGAAGGAGTGATTGCCCCTTATTGTGTTTTTGCTTCTTGTGCAGATGTCAAGTGCACCTTATGTTGGTTTCGCTGATATTGCCTGCCGCAGCACTCGCACTTTGTCCTCTACGGCGTGGGTGATCTATGATCCTCACGATGAGTTGATAGATCTTCAAGGTGTTCGTTTAGGTTGTACTACAAACAATGTTGCTGAATATAGCGCTGTTATTGAATTATTAGCCGAGGCGATTAATCTCGGTATTCGGACATTGGTTGTTAACCTAGACTCTCAACTTGTCATCCATCAGCTCAATGGGCGATATTCCGTCAGAGACCGTCACATTTTAAGGTTTTACTTACGTGTTAAATTATTAGAAAGGAATTTTGACTTCATCACATATCAGCATATTCCACGACGATTAAACACATTATCTGATGCATTGGCTAATCATGTATTAGATAGACATTTGCGTAATTTATAATCAAAACATTATACAAGCAAGCACATAAAAGCACAATAATAAACCATAGGCATATGTATATATATGTGTGTCGCAATGTTTGCACCGCGTGCATTACATAGTTCAAAAAATAATACATGTTCATCCTGATACATCCCGGGACGACATGTCCCTCAAAAATGTGCATAAAAGAAGCCTAGAAGTCTAGTCGCGGTGGTGCTCATGATAGCACGTCACCGCGCGCACCAATCGTCTCAACAGACGATGGATGCGAGTCGGCACCCCCACTGTGTGCCTCTGGTATGCAAAGGGTACATCCGCCAGTCTAGCGTAACCCGGAATCCCTCGGGTGAGTCCCTTGAGATTCTGCACCAGCTCTTCCCCCGCAGCACCCTCTGCTTGAGGGTTAGCTGCGGGCTGGACCCTCCGCGCTATAGGAGACAAGCCAGCTGGTCGCTCTGGGCCAACATCTGCACATACATACAACTGTCATCAGAACATGCATGTATTGACAAAAACAAACAAAAAATACATAAAACATCAAAAAACAAAGAGATCATACCCAACTCCTCGTCCCACTCCTCTCCCTCTGGCAGTGGGAGGTCTGGATCCCCGATGAAATTAGTCCCCGTGTATGGCCAATCCTCCACCACGATCAGCTGACGGCGGAGCCATATAAAGAACTCAGGCCGCCAGGACATCTGCTGGCCCCCTCCTCCTCTGGGCATCAGTGCTGCCCAGCGAGCCATCCTAGGCTCTCGTGGCAATGGATCAGCCACTATAGCTCCCTGAATCTGAAAGAGGGGTAATCATTCCAAGAAGAACGACACCACAATTGAGCCATACCCGAACTGTTTCACTCCTTCTCGCTTACACTTTGTAAGTTGCCTTTTGATATTGGTGGTCACCGTTGTAGCCCAGTCAAAAATGGTGGGGCTGAGGCATTCTATCGCTAGTAGTAGATGATTCTTACTCGCCTCATGGGGCGCCTGTACCCCGGCTGCACGAGTGATGGTGAACAGTATCACCTTGAGAACCAAGTCCCGAACGGTGGCAATATCCACCTTGGCACTGTTTTTCCCAAATTGTGCCCCTGGACACACTCGGGCCATCACCTCACCCATCTTCTCCCCGGAAGGTCTACTTCTGGTCAAGATGGGACTCGCCCCTCTCCGTGACAGCCCAGTAATGAAATACACATCAGACACGTCCAGCTCTAAGGTTTGGTCCCGTAAGCGAAATACTTGGTCATCAACATCCCAAGCATCAACTATGAACTGCAATAACTCGGGCTGAGCTCACAGATAAGATGTGAGGAAGAATTTCTTGAGACCACAGTCTCTTAAGGCGTTCATGCATCCCTCATCCTCTATAGCCAAGGCATCTACAGCATCATGTTCCCGTTCTTTCCATTCCACCACCATTTTGCTTGTTTCCTGCGCCCACAAGGATGAATAAATCATTATTAGAACACTGGTAAGCTTACAATCCGGACAAATTTCAAATGTGATGGGAAATTTCAATGTAAAAATTAGGTCGCAAACAGTCGCGCCCCTTTAGGAAAATCACCCCATTAGCGTGGGTCCGTGCTGGATACTCGCGCCAATGGGGTGCGGCCCTAAATTTTGAAATCCTCCTTGCAGAGGCTCAATCAGGGAACAAAATGCAGGAAAAAGGTATGGAAATGGAGCTAAGGGAAGCGCCTCTTACCTGGAACCGACGAAATCCTGAATGGTTGCACGAATTGGCCGTAATCACCGTCTGAATTTTGCTCCCTAAACGGACCACTGCTACTATTCAAAGAGGTAAAAAATAAAAGTAATTCTATTTTTTACCATTTTCACGATATTTATAAACTTTTTGACTTGTACTTAGGTTTAAAAAGTTATTTTTTGAATATTTTAATATATTTTTGGTCGAAAATGGATTTTACGCTTGCTTCTTGTGCAGCAACAGGGCTTTTACGCAACTTCGATGGTGAAACGAGTTGTATTTTATACTTTTTCGGACTCGATAAATACACGAAAAAGTCACTGTGGAGTCATCTTTCAGCTCTTTTCTGACTCGCTAAACATGAAAAGATCGCCGAGTTATCCCTCTTGACTCGTTAAACGTAAATAAGAGGCGGTTGTCTTTAAACTCTTTTCCGACCGTGTAAAAAATGAAAAGATCGTCGGACCCTTGTCGTTTCAGGTTCGTTAATGGTCACAAAACGACATGATATCGATCGCTTTTTTACTTTTTCAGGTCGATGTCACTACATATGAAAAGTACTCCTCGATCGTAATGATCGGGCGGTTCTTTCGAGCATTGTTTTATACTTTTTCGGGCTCGAGAGACACAACTTTACAAAAAAGGACCCCCCTGGAGTTTACTTTTCTGCTGTCTTTTCAGACTCTCTAAACAGGAAAAGACGCTGAGTTCTTCATTTGTCAGACTCGTTAAAACTTAATGATATCGGATTCTGTCATAATGACGCCCTACAAGCATATGATATCCCCGTCAAGCTTGTCATCAAAAAATAATCGGGGTACTCGCCAGAAATGGTGGGGAACATGGAACCATAATCGTTATTGTGTCGGCAGTATGTCGCTCTTGAACATGGCACTTGTCTGCATTCATGTCTGGGTGGGGACATCTCATCTTGTTTTACACTAACCTCCGTGGGTTTGGGTTATCCTATTTGACCTCTCATCTACTCATTGCCTTGTCACCATGACCCTTGACCATTTAATGTCAAATACTGCCAAGTCCACTATCGTGCCGCCGATATGTTCAAGAGAAGTTGACCTCTGCAGAATTACAACCTCCCTCTGATACTTCGCATAATTCTAATCCACCACAACATTCTTCCTCTGTCTCGTGTCAATGATGTGGGAAACACTATGGCCCACCTTTGATCAAGGTCACTTCCTGTCGACTTCAGCTCATTATCCAGGAAGCTTATCTAGAGACTCCCTTCCGGTGCCTTGGAGCCTGCATGCCTCAATGGCAGGTTCTTCATGTTCGACGCGAGGTTTTCATCATTGGCCTCCGATCAAATGGTTCTACGGGTGTTTGACGCCAGCTCATTGATTCGCACGCTGTAGATTGTACCTATAGTACCTTGAGGACCATTGTCATTATTGGTGGTACCTCTCGCGTCTGTTAACAGTTTTCACTATTGGCTGGTAATCAGACGATGTTCATGCATGTTCGACTTCAACTCATGTATTCGCATGCCTGAACTTGTACTCTGTTCGGGTCGAGATGGAGCGCAAGACCCTGGATTTTGTTTGTTGGAATCCAGGCTGCGATTTGTGGCTTATTATGATCATTACATGACTCATTCACTGGATGGCTGCGACCATGCCTGAGTCTATTCATCGATCCTCACTGGATGGCTGCGCCCATACCTTGGATCTAGATTATTATGTACTCTGTTACGGATGGTTGCGCCCATACCACATATATCATGTACTTGAGATATCAGTTGTACTTCTTTACGCAGGTTCTCCAGTGGCAGTGTTTTCAGTTACGCATGTTCTTGTAAAGCATTTCACCCCTCTCTCTCCCTCGAGCCTCATGCTTTAGTGGGCATCTATTACACAGCAATTTGTCACCGTTTGTCACTGTCCCTGTTACCCCTCTCCCGCACACTGGAGGACTCATTCCAGGACCTGTGAGAAGTGACATGACCTGAAACCACTTGCATCGTATTCCTCTAAGTATGAGCTTCATATGCCCTGAAGACATCTCTTGCAGAATACCCATAAAAAGACCTCTTTTTGCATTGGCGCAGTTCCACAGTGTACTGCTCGCACCAATGGGGGAAATCCTCTAAAGAGGGTGCGCCATTGGCGCAAGGTCTCAGAGTCGCACTCGCGCCAACCGAATTGAGTAAAGTTTTTAACAAACAAGCTTCCGAAGGTTCTCCTTAACCCATTCACCAACTGAAACATTGTTGAGTTGGGATGGTTTGGCTTCGAATCTCCATAGAAGGGAAGTGGTTTGCCACCTTTCATGGAAGCTTCTTAGTGATAAAGCCAATCCCATGGATAATGTGGTTGATCCTATCTCTTTCCTCTCTATCTATAAAAGCTTGTCTCTATGCCTTGAGCAAGCTAGTTCCAGCATAGTGATAGAGAATTCCAGGAGTTCAAGAGTTTGAAGCTGCAAGAGCCTTCTTTGCACCCATAAGGCCAAATCTAAGGGAGGAGATTCTTGTCACCCAAGAGAGAGAGGCTTGTTTCCCATCCCAACAAGCTTTGCAAGACTTGTGTAGCTGACTACCCAGCCAAAGGAGGATTTGACGTCAAAACTATGGTTGTATTCTTCTTTGTTATTTATCAATAATAGATGACTATCATTATGGTTCCACTCTCATTGTCCTATGATTGACGTTGAGTTATATCTTTTCTGACTGATATATAATTGCATCTATTGGATTTTATGCTTGTATTTGTGTTGTTCTTTGCATGTGCAGGTGTCCAATCACGGAGATCGTGGGGATCGTGACCGGTCGAGGCAAAGGAACGAGAGCGACGTCTCTTCTACAAATATTAGCGTTGGAATCCAAGTAGGTTCTCATCATCCACTTTTAATTTGCAATTAGGAACTTGCGTGATAGCATTGTTTGATTGTTTCTAGACCTGGTCTGGGCTAGTAGGGATCGTCTCTGTCCGCAGAGAGGATTTACCTCCACAACAGGACGCACTTGCAGAAACTGGACTATGACCAGCTGCCCTTCAAATGCCGAAAATGCCATGTTTATGGCCACTTCGCCAGAGGCTGCCCGACCAACAATGAGGTTGTGCAGGGGAAGGAGGACGGATGGAATCAAGTCAAGCGCTCCAAACCTTATCTCAAGACATAGAAGCCGGGAGGCCCTAATGGCAAAGGACCTCACCAGGCCTCTACTCAGCAGATCCCGCCCAAGCCTGCTCCAGAAAATAAGTTCGATCCTCTTAGCTCGCAACCAGAGGACACCCAGGAGGTCGTGGTCCAAAAGGCAGTGTCTCCAGATAAAGGTAACCTACCTGTCTCTCCCAAGGATGCAAGTGTTGCAGAAAGCTCAAAAGGAAACCCTGTCGAAATCGAGGAAGAGGATCAAGAGTCGGAAGACTTGGAGGAGGAAGGAGAAATAGGTGACTCCCAAGCCTCTGTTAGGAGATCCACAAGAGGACGCAAAACAGATCGGGAGAAAAGAGAGCAGGAAACGTACAAGGATAAGTTACAGGGCAGCCAACCAACTCTGGAGAGGTTGTTAGCAAAAAAGCCGAAGATGGCAAGAAACCAGTCTCAAGGCTCCAAGGGAGCCCAGCAGAGCAAAGGTAAATAATGAAAATAGTCTCCTGGAATTGTAGGGGAATGGGGAGCAAAGTTAAGGAAGAGGCCATAAGAAATTTAATAAGAATAGAAGCCCCAGACATATTCCTTCTCTAGGAGACAAAGATGGAGGACTCAAACTTCCTCCAAACAAGCAAAAAACTTTGGAATAAAAGTAAAGCAATAGTTGTCTCAGCCCGAGGAGCCTCTGGAGGACTGGGCACTCTTTGGAATGATAGCAAGTTTTCGTTAGTATCCGAGACTTCAAATACTCACTGGCTGATGCTAAAAATGCAGCATCTCATAACTAAAGAATCCTTTTGTCTCTTTAATGTTTATGTGCCGATTAATGCTGGAGAAAAAAAGGCTTGTTGGGACTCAATAAGAAGCCAAGCAGATCTGAGTAATCTAGACAACATCATTATTGCAGGAGATCTAAATCTCACGCTGCATTCCTCAGAAAAGCGAGGAGGCTGCATTGTGCGAGATCCGGCAAGGGAATGGGCAGAGGACCTCCTGCAAGATTGGGACCTGTTAGACATCAAGCCTTCCTCTGGTAAGTTTACTTGGTCAAATAAAAGAGTAGGTCCTGGTCACATTGCAGCAAGGCTAGATAGATTCTTAGTTCAAAGCTCTTTTCTTTTGCTTGGGTTAGACGTTAGTATGCAAATCCTCTCTTGCAGCATCTCTGATCATAACCCTATCAAGCTTGAACTCCGGGCCCATTCCGATCTTGGCCCCATTCCCTTCAGGTTTAGCCCTCTCTGGATCAAGGAATCCAATTTTTTGCAGATAGTCAAGGAAAGTTGGTCTCAGCCAGTCAATGGATCACCTTTCTATGTGTGGGAAGAAAAGCTTAGAAGAACGAAATCTGCTCTAAAGTGTTGGGCCAAAACCCTTCCTAATCCAGCAGCAGAAAGAAAAAATCTCCAAAGTCAACTAGATGCACACCATATGTTTTTGGAAGAGGCATATGTAACTAGAGACAGCCTAGATAAGGAGGTCCAGCTCCAACAACACTTTCATAAAGCCTGCCTGGCTGAAGAAGAATTTTGGAGGATTAAATCTCGCTGCCTATGGCTCAAAGCAGGAGACAGAAATTCCTCTTTCTTTCATAAGCAAGCTCAAGCCAGAAAATGCTTTAACTCCATTACTGAAATCAAGGGAGATACTACCAATCACAAGGACTTTGCAAGCATCAAACGAGCAGCTTTTCTCCACTTCAAAAATTTGTACAGTGAGGATGTGAATCTGACTCAAAACTCTTGTTTACTGGACCGGGTTCCCACTTTAATCACTGCTGAGATGAATCACCAACTAGAAGCTAAAGTCACTAAAGCTGAGGTCAAAAATGCTCTCTTCGCCATGAACCCCGATAAAGCCCCAGGACCAGATGGATTCTCCGCCAGATTCCTTCAATCCTGCTGGCACATTGTGGAAAAAGACCTCTATAAGATGGTTCAAAAATCCCAAGCTTGTCAAAAAATTGGAGGAAGTACAAACTCTGTGTTCCTTGCACTCATCCCCAAGGAGAAAGGCACCAATTCCTTCAACAGATTTTGTCCCATCTCTCTTTGCAACACTGGCTACAAATTGATCACCAAAGTAATAGCTAACAGGCTGAAGTATCTTCTCCCCAAAATCATTCCAGAGAATCAAGGGGGCTTCATTCACGGTAGACAGCTAGTGGACAACTTCATCTTAGTCCAAGAGGCAATCCTCTCAAGCCAGCAGTGCAAGGAAAAAGGTATGGCTATCAAACTAGACTTAGCAAATGCTTTTTATCGTGTTAGGCATAATTTTCTCTTGAATATTTTGCAAAAATATGGATTTGGGGAGAACTTTATAAACTGGATTCGGGCCTGCATATCGGAGCCATGGATTGCTCCCCTGGTCAATGGCAAAGTTGTTGATTTCTTCAAAGCCTCAAGAGGACTAAGGCAGGGCTGCCCTCTTTCTCCTCTTCTGTTTGTTCTTCAAGCCTCCGCCCTCAGCTTTCATCTAAACAACAAAATGCAAGAGCAGGAAATCTCAGGGATCTGCATCGCAAGAGGAGTCAAAAGCATCAACCATGCCCTCTTTGCAGACGATACTTTACTGCTGGGGGCTGCATCGGTTCACTCGGCCAACAGATTTAAAGAAGCTCTAGATGAGTTTTGTATGGCGTCGGGAAGTAGTCTCAACAAAGGGAAGTGCCACATATACAGTTGGAACATCAAGCCCAACTTGCTTAGTTCCATTGCCAGATGCTTAGGATTCGCAGCCTCTTCAGCTTGGACCTCGTTTAAATATCTTGGACTCCCTATCTTCCTCAAGCGGGCCTATAGCAGGGACTGGCTCCCTCAAGTGGAAAAATTCAAAGACAAGCTTCAGGCATGGGGTTTCAACTGGCTTAATATTGCGGGCAAGTCAGTCCTCATCAAAGTTGTGCTCTGCAGTCTCCCCTTATTTCAGTTCTCAGTCCTCCTTGCTCCAATTGGGATTCTTCAGAAAATGGAACAGCATATTCACAATTTCTTTTGGAAGGGAGGTAAACAAAATGAGAGGAAAATCCCTCTTGTTAACTGGGAGACTGTCTCCAAGCCTCAAATGGAGGGAGGATTAAACTTCAAGAATCTTTCCCTCCAGAACATTGCCATGGGAGCCAAAATTCTCTGGAAAATCATTGCGCCCAAGCCTGGCTAGGCCCAATTAGCGCTTTGGAGGAAGTATTTCAAAGGCAAGAGAGTTAGATGCCTGGATGGGCCTCTCCCCCAGGGCGTCTCTCCTTTTATAAAGCTCTGCTCCAAAGCCGCCCCCCTGATCTGCTCCAATGCTTACTGGATTCTTGGAAACAGGAAGAAAATCAATTTTTGGACTGATCGCATCATGGATCGAGACCCAATTGGCGAATGCAACTCTGTAAAGGCGCTGCGTGACTGGTTGACAGCTTCAGGCAGATCCACGTTGTGGGATATATCCACGTGGGCTGGGATGCGTTGGACAGGCTGGAACTTTACTGATGTGCCTCCGGATCTGCTTCAAGAATGCAGCTGCCTTCGGGCTATGCTGAACGGAATTGCTCCCTCGCATGTACGCAGAAGAGACTCGCGTGGCTGGGGTTCACTGTCTGCAGGATACACAGTAGCTCAAGGCTACACTAAACTCGCCTTGAGACCGAATGTCCCTCCCGATCCTGCTCCTTGGAAGGCGATCTGGCGCATTTCCTCTCTGCCCAAAGTCGATATGTTCTGTTGGCTCCTATGCCACAGGAAAATCCTCACTGATGACAAACTGCAGAGGCGCGGTTTCCATGGCCCGTCTAGGTGCTCCCTGTGCAGAGAGAATGTGGAATGTGCCACGCATCTCATGTTAAACTGCAAATTTGTTGTGCAGGTTTGGAGGGAACTAATGGATTATTGGAACCCCAACTTTGTTCTTCCTAGCTCCATCACTGATTTTTTTGCTAATTGGCAGAACAGTTACCCCGGACCTCCTCCCAAAAACAAAGTGATTAAAGCGGCTTGGTCTTCCCTGCCTAAAATTTGCTGCTGGCAGATCTGGCTAGAGCGAAACAGCAAAATTTTTAGAAACACTCAGCATGATGCCAAAGTGGTAGCAGTTAAGATAAAGGTCCAGTTAAAAGAATGCCTGGGAGATCAAAAAGACGACTCAAATCTAAATCAGTTAGATTCTGCTTGGGGTGCCTCCTTAAATCTGCAATTTAACCAAGCCATCAGAAATATCTCCTCTTCTAAAGAATGGCAAATAAGGGGGGAAAATAATGAAGACTTCCAAGACTGGATATCCAATCAAAAGGTACACTCTCTCTTCTTTGATGGGGCAGCAAAGGGGAATCCGGGCAAGGCTGGGGCAGGAGGAATTGTAAAAAACATTGAAGGTATATCGACCCACAACTTTGCTTGGGGTCTGGGGATCAACTCCAGCATTCAAGCTGAGGCATTGGCCCTCTTCCAAGGTCTTAAGCTGCTCTTGAATTTGGAAATCAAGGAGGCAAACATTTTTGGAGATTCTCAAGTGATAATAAAAATCATGGTGACCAACTCATCCCCTCGGGACTTAAGATTGGCAAGACTGATATCTAGAATCAAAAGTTTGGGGAAACTGTTCCAGAACCTGAAATACTTCCACGTTCTGAGAGACAACAATAAAGAAGCAGATCTTGAAGCTAATAAAGCTGCTCTTCTCTCTGCGGGGGAAATGATAAGAGACAGAGAGGAAACATGGGATCCAATTCCATAATCAGTCAGCTGATATGTTTTATTGCTTGCTATTGAAACAGTTCGTTTGTATTTATAAACTTGGACAAATCACAGAAATCGATTCCATAGTTGTAATCAAAAAGAGCTGGAAGCTGAACACAAACTCGATAGCACTTCAGGTTGTCGCTATTTGGGCTTTGCTCCCTCTCATTGTAATCTGAAATTGGGCATTTAGACCTCTCAGTTAATATAATCCATAACCGTTTCTGTGAAAAAAATATAGATATATATATATATATATATAATAAAAATAAAAATAAAAATAAATTAAAAATAATAATAATAATAATTAAAAAATTTACACTGGTTTATATATAAAAAAAAAGTGTGAAACTTTATAATGGTTTTTATTATTTTTAATCAAAAAATCAAGGTGATTTTAGTTTTTATAGTTATTAAATTTTTATTATTTTATTGGTTAATAGTATTTACTTTGCAAAATTCCAAATTAAACATTAAAACGAATTTAGGTTTCGAAATTAAATGGTAAGACGAATTTAGGTTAATGGTGAAGTGCGAATTTGAAAATTCCATCTAACACAATTACTCGTGAGTACCATTTGTTCTTATTACTCCATATTACAACGTTGTGTGACCTCCACTCATATCAGATTACCACAAGCAGCTTTGGGTTATGAGAAACTTTGGGTTATGGTATTGCAACAACAAAAAAACTATGAAGAACCGACTTCCAAGAACCTCCACATCTTCCTTTCAGAGTTGTTTTATGTGATTGTGTCATGGCCTTGAATACAACTCAGAGTCATGGGAAAATTTTCTTGCCATTTCTTACCTATCCTCATATTCTGAATGTAGGAATTGATTTCACCGTCCATAGATTCCAAGTATTATTTTCTAAATTTAGATGTATTGCATCATCCTGAGAACCATTAAGAGGAAGCTTAACCTTCAGAAGAATAAATCCAAGGAAAGAAATCCAGTGGTTATAAAAAGTTAAAGAAATACACAAGTTAATGTTTATTAGTAATTCAGAAAGCGTTTCAAGGAAACCGGTAGTGTCATCAAATAAGGGCAGCCATTTATTTTGATGGAAGTGTTTTCCCTTACATATGGTTACATGGTTCATCTCACCTTGTGCTAAATTCTTGTATTTTATTTTTATTTTTTTTAAATTAGTTTAATTTGATTGAATTTTACCATAAAACTAGATTTCAATAAATAGTTTTGATGAATATATATATGGTTAAATGAGTTAAATTAATGTGATAGAGCATGAGGCTAAGAAAAATTAAGATACAACGTTTAACATTGACATGGTAAATCCAAGACTAAAAACAAATCGAACTATAAAGATGCGGAGGATGGTCCAAAGAATTGGCCAACACATAGAGGGAGAACCAATTTTATTTTATTTTATGTTTTTTTAATGAAAAATTAAAGTTCAATACCTAGGTAAATGGTTTTTTTTGGTCTTTTTGAGTGAGAAAATATAATTATTATGTGTTACTTTACATTTAAAAAAATTTGGTTTTTAGTAAGAAAATATAATTATGATGTGTTACTTTACATTTAAAATATTAAAATTAAAAGATGCTTTAAATTTCTAAAAGAGTGTGAAAATTGTTATTGTATTAAATTTTTTTTTTTTTAATCAATTTAATTTGATTGAATTTTACCCTAAAACTAAATTTTAATAAATAGTTTTAATATATATATATATATTTAAATGAGTTAAATTAATGTGATAGAGCATGAGGCTAAGAAAAAATAAAATACAACGTTTAACATTGACATGGTAAATCCACGACTAAAAACAACTATAAAGATGCCGAGGATGACCCAAAGAATTGGCCAACACATAGAGGAAGAACCAATTTTTTGATTTATTTTTTTAATGAAAAATTAAAGTTCAATACACATGTAAATTTTTTTTTTTTTTTTTGGTCTTTTTGGATAAGAAAATATAATTATTTTGTATTACTTTACATTTAAAATAATAAAATTAAAAGATGTTTTAAATTTTTAAAAGAGTGTAAAAATTGTTAATGGTTTATATATATATATATAAATAAATGATGCTTTAAATTTCTTAAAACGTGTATGAAAATAGTTAATGGTTTATTTTAACTTTATTTTAGTTTTTATAATTATTATATTTAAATTCTCAAAGCTAAGGGTATTATTTTATTTTTTAATAATATTTACTTTAAAAAATCGAAATCAAATGTTAAAACGAATTTTTGTTAATGGTGGAGCTTGTGTCCATTTGCCAGTTATTTATCAATTCTATCTGACATCATTATGCATGAGTTCCATTTGTTACTGTTATGCCATTTTGCAAAGTATATCACATCGAGAGAAGCCTTGGGGTATGGTAATTGCATAAAACAGCTATCAAGAACAATGAAACCCACTTGTGCATCTTCCTTTCAGAGTTTCTCTGTCTATTTTTGTCATGGGCATGAATACAACTCTACTTGGGCACATGTCCAATGCTGCAAGTTCATGTCATGAAAAGTTTGTTGGTTGCCTAAAAGTCTTAGTGAAATAAGCACCACAGAAAGTAGAGGTAGCTAAAGCCATGACAGTAGCACCTCTTCTAGCTCTAATAGATTGAGATCCAAAGCTAGTGCCACGCCAATATCAAAACCTACAGGGAGAGCAGATACAACAAAGTGTTGGAAAATTAATCCCAACCACTGTGTTAAATGCAATTATAACATCCATACTTGTCAGATGGATTCTTGCAGGTTGTGGATTTGTTTGCAGGCTGAAGGACAGAAGTTTTGAGTATGAATACGAATTCCCCATTCCACAACCCCATTCCACAACACGTCAAACCATTCCACAACACACATCAAGCATTTAAGAGAAAATGAAAATTTAATGAAGTTTGGCAAAAACGTATGGCAAAACATTCACTCCCTGACTCTTATCTACACTCCACAACACCTACAAGTTCAGAAAATCATTTATTATGTAAAATCCCCCACACTGTGTTTTAATGTTTTGATCAGTCATATATTAATGAGTCAAAATGTATGTTTTGGATAAATATTAATGTAAAAGTCTTTTGTATAGTCAAGGAGTTGAGAGGGTGTAAGAGGTGAAGAGAGAAAATCATGGAGCAAACTGTGCGGAGTTTTACTGTCTATTACTCAACCCCTGGTGAAGTGTAAATCGTCATAAACCTTTATTTTACTGTGAAGGAGCCCCAGTCTCCATATGTATGTATTTTATGCATTAGAAATATAATCCAAAGTCTTATTTAGTTGCTCTAGATTTTACTATGTTTTACTGTCAATTAAATTTCTGAGTTATTTAAGCCTCTGCCCATTTGCGGCCTTTTTGAGGGAGACTCCTCTCTGTAAAATTTATTTCATGTATCCGGATGAGTTAAACTCTATTAGAGTAAAAGCAATTGTTTTTACTAGGAGTTAAAAAGAATTGTTTTGAGGGTAGATTTTTTGCCCCTGTCCATTTGCGGCCTTTTTGAGGGAGACTCCTCTCTATAAAATTTATTTCATGTATCCGGGTGAGTTAAACTCTATTAGAGTAAAAGCAAGTGTTTTTACTAGGAGTTAAAAATAATTGTTTTGAGGGTAGATTTTTTTTTAGCGTATTTACCAGCAGTGAGAAAGTTTTATTTTACACTTAGAAATGGCAGCATCAAGCACAAGCTTGACTAATCCTAAGATGCCTCAGTTTAATGGAAAAAGTTATGACTACTAGGCTATAACAATGAAGGCGTTGTTTTCTTCTCAAGACATTTGGGATTTGGTGGAGAATGGTTTTCAAGAACTAGCATATGTCGCAGCATACAATGCCTTGACACAACTAACAAGGGATTTTTTTAAGGGACAACAAGAAGAAGGATTCAAAATCTCTCTTCTACATCTTTCAAGCACTTCATGAAAGTATTTTCCCAAGGATCGCAGCAGCAACAAAGTCCAAACAAGCATGGGACACCCTCCAAACATCCTACCAAGGCATGGCGAAAGTGAAGAAAACAAATCTACAAATGCTAAGGAGAGATTTTGAGACAATTTGTATGAAAAAGTCTCAGAATGTAGACTCATTTTTTACACATGTAATTAGACTAGTTACTCAAATTAGGTCTCATGGTGAGACACTTGAGGAAAGGAGAATAGTTGAGAAAATTTTGAGAAGTATGCCAACAAGGTTTGACACTATTGTTGTGGCCATAGAAGAGACAAAGGATCTCTCATAGTTTTTAGTTGATGAGCTTCATGCATCACTGATTTCTCATGAACATAGATTAAATAATGAAACAAACTCCTCATTGGAGCACGCCTTCCAGACACAAGTTTCATTTGGTCAAGGTAGAGGCAGAGGAAGATCAAATGCTAGAGGAAGAGGAAGAAGCTCACACAGAGGTGGAAGAAGCAGCCCTTCAAGCTCAAGTGGAAGAGGCAGCAATAAAAATCCAAGTCAAGGCCCAAGCCAAAATCAAGCATAAGATCAGAGGTATGATAAATCTCAAGTTCAATGTCATTATTGTAAGAAGTATGGTCATTATGAAAATGAATGTAGAAAGAAACAATATGACATAAGTAACAATCTAAGTGTAAATTTCACAAAGAAAAATCAAAACCATGATAGTATGTTTTTAGCTTGTAATGTAGCACAAGAAAAGCAAAGTGATGTATGGTTTCTAGATTCAGAGTGTAGCAACCACATGACAGGGAACATAGAAATGTTTTCCAATTTAGATGAAAATGTGAAATTTGAAGTGACATTAGGGACTGATAGCAAAGTCTCTGTCATGGGCAAAGGAAGAGTTAATATCCTAACAAAGAAGGGGGAGAAGAAGTATATTTCATATTTTTATTTTGTCCCTGGTTTGAAATATAACCTCATAAGCATTGGACAACTCATGCAAAAGTGCTATAATTTCCTTTTCAAAAATGATGAACGCACAATTTTGGATAAGCCTTCAAGCAGATAGTTGATTGAAAAAGTTAAGATGACAAGAAATAGGATGTTTCCCCTAAAGATAAAATCATATTTGAAAGAAGAAGGTGCACAAGCACAACTATCAATGAACTCACACGAGGATGGAAGAAAAAATGAAGTTGCCACACAAGTAAATTTTCAAGCAGAGGTCAAAGATGAAAATTGGTTATGGTATTTGAGATTTGGTCATCTCAACTTTGGAGGTTTGAATTTGCTACATAGGAAAGGCATGGTGAAGGAGTTGTCGCTCATAGAAAAACGAGACAACCTATGTGAATGATGCATCTTGGGCAAACAGCATAGAGAGACATTTCCAGCAAGAAAGTCAATAAGGGTAAAGGCACCTTTGGAGATTTTTCACTCAGATTTATATGGACCAATGCAAATACCATCAATTGGTGGTAGCTACTATGTATTGACCTTCATAGATGACTATATAAGGAACACATGGGTCTATTTCCTAAAATAGAAAAGTGAATTGTTTGCTCTTGTTGAGAAGCAAAGTGAACACTACATCAAAGTCTTGAGGACTGACAGAGGTGGTGAATACATCTCAAATGTGTTCCTTCGTTTTTGTAGAGAGTATGGAATTCACAAGTAATTTACAACAAAGTATACACCTCAACAAAATGGTTTCGTGAAAAGGAAAATTATGACCATTATGGAAATGGCAAGGAGTATGCTGAAGGCAAAGCATTTTCCAAATGATTATTGGGTTGAAGTTGTCACTTGTGGAGCATATATCATTAATAGGTGTCCAACAAAAAGTGTCAGGAATGCAATTCCTGAAGAGGCATGGAGTGGAAGAAAGCATAGTGTCACTCACATGAGAGTGTTTGGATGTGTGGCTTATGCACATGTCCTGGATGAGTTGAGGAAGAAGTTGGCCAGCAAGGGGGAGAAATGCATATTTGTTGCATATAGTGATGAATCTGATGGAGGAGTATTCAACCCAAGAGAAAATCATTGTATTTTAGTAGACATAGGGGGTCATGTATTTTAAGGAAGTTGGATTCCTAAGTGATGAATTAATGTAATATTTAGGCTTTTGAGTGAGTAGGATAAGAATTAATTAGATAATGTGAGGATGTTGTAAATGCTCTCGAATTAAGGAGAACATGAGTGGTTAATAATGACAAGAGATTTAGAAGTCAATTATAACTCTTAAGGTAGTTTCATGATTCGAGGAACCAAAGAGAGTTCTTAGGGATTAATTGGAGTTAGAAGTGGACTTAGAGGACATTTAGGAGTCAGTTCAATAGATTAAGGGTTTGAACCAAAATTAGTTCAACAGAACCTTTCTAGTATAAATGTAAGCCTATAGGCAAAGTGAAAAGAGGAGGAGGCCACTGATATCGAAGATCAGGCCTAAGAGATAGAGAGTTATTAGGTAAACTTGACTTAGGATAGAGTCAAATTTGACCAGGTTAAACAGTGATGGTTTTGGGGCACATGGTATTGTGCACCCATAGTATTATGCCCGTGGTATTATATGTAATGGAGCTTTTAAAAGGTTGGAAGGAATTCATTGTAATGCAAGACCTGGAGGTGAGCAGTGAAGGCTCACTTGGTTGGAGTGGCTAGGGTTTTGGCCAATGCTAATGAGATCTTATTAGGTTTGGTTTTTCCCGGATAAACATTTGTGTTTTTGTGTTTATGGTTGTTGCTGGTTATTTCTATATTTATTCCTCTCAGTAATTATTTATGTTATGCAGTAAATTTCTTAACAACTGGTATTAGAGCCAGATATTGGCTTCAATGGGATTCTTTGATGCCAGGGATTTATAGTGCCTGATGAGATCAATGCAGCCTTTTTACAGATCTAGGTCTAAAAATAATGGCGAAGCAATTGTATGTGGAAGAACCTCGAGGAGAATGCATTGAAGATAGTGTCGTAACTACCAGGAATCGCAGTGCATTTGCGATATTTACCAGTTTGGAACATGCTGACGAATTGTTCGGGATTCATGCGGCTTCGAAAATTGTTTGCTTTCTGCTACCTGAGGCCATCGGTGCTGGAATCTACGAGGTTCTCGTCGGGCTCACAGTTGGAGCGGTTTGATAGAAGTTTTTGAGCAAATCAAATTAAGAGAGGATGGATCAGAATCGCAACAGCAATAAAAATTAAAAATTAAAAAAAAAAAAAAATTAATGAAGTCAAAATTATTGCATGTAAATGGGCATACTACTGTAAGACTTGGTAAGGCATGTGTACCCCTCGGTGATCACCGATAAAGTCTGAGTTAGACCTAGGTGATAGGGGGGATGTCGGGTTAACAATACCCTGGGTAAAAACTCTGAGGGGGGTAAGAGCTAGAGTGAGCGGGATTGTCTCACTTAGCAGGTTTGGCTGGAGTTAGTCAAGGAACCCCAAGTCAAGTTTAAGGGGGAATTGTTAGGTAAACTTGACTCAGGATAGAGTCAAAGTTGACCAGGTTAAACATTGATGGTTTTGGGGCACATGGTATTGTGCACCCATAGTATTATGTCCGTGGTATTATATGTAATGGAGCTTATAAAAGGTTGGAAGGACTTCATTGTAATGCAAGACCTAGAGGTGAGCGGTGAAGGCTCACTTGGTTGGAATGGCTAGGGTTTTGGCCAATGCTAATGAGATCTTATTAGGTTGGGTTTTCCCCAAATTTGGGGTTTTCCCGGATAAACATTTGTGTTTTTGTGTTTATGGTTGTTGCTGGTTATTTTTATATTTATTCCTCTCAGTAATTATTTATGTTATGCGGTAAATTTCTTAACAAGAGTCTCAACATGTAATCAGTTGTTCATATTTATATAGAGGTTCATTCAGGAACTGTGTAATGTGTGAAATAAGTATGTAATGATTGATTTATGCGTGAATTCGTAGGTTCTGTAACAAAGGTTGCAGGCAGAGTTCTGTAGAACTACGTAGAGGAGAAGAGTGATTCGAAGGAATCATAATGGATCATTGAATCCACTTGAAGGATCAAGAAATTCTCTGAAGCGACATCGATCAAAAGAGCATGCATAGTTAAGCTCAAGAGGAAGAGTGCGCAGAGAAAAATTGAAGAAACAGCGTAAAAACCAAGTGAAAGGGACGAACGGAGAAGTGAGGTGCCAGTACACAACAACCGTTGGATCTTATAGATCAACGGTCCAGATCATGTCGCATGGGGTAGTGTTGAAATATCGCATCGGCGAATTTTAACAAAGAAAGGCAGTTTAAACACACAAGTGGTATTTTGGACGAGTGAGAAGTGGTAAGTGGTATTGAGGAGTGAACACTCGATCCCACTAGCCGAGTGACACATAGCAGCGAAGGAGAGAGGGAAAACCGCTTTTTTGGGCAGTTATTCTTCGTGCCTGTTGTCTATCCGAAGTCATCATGGACCGTTGGATCTACTAAGTGTAGATCAACGGTGGAAGACCGTCAAGTGACTTTTGGAACGGGGAAGGATCTCGACCATTGGATCGATTGCCAGATCAATGGTCAAGATTTAATCGGAGCTATTGGAACGAGGTTGGAACAACCCTTTTAAATATGGCAATAGCGATAGCGATTTAATCACAACCGTTGAATCGGAAGTTAGATCTACAATCTTGATTGCATCGGAGATCGGAGGAAGGAAGGAGCAGCGCTTCGAAAATGGTTGAAAGGTGCGGACCCGAAAGTTTATAGAGGTGGACTCAATTCCATTTGAGTTCCGGCATGAAGTGTTGGAGCGGGGTTCCATGTGTTTTCTGTGTAATGTGGAGATTGGAGGGGAAATGCAACAAGCGATATGAAGCGGACCTGACAGGGTTATATGGGCGCATTTGTTATATTTGAAGTCCGACAGTTTAATCACATATCGGGTGCGGAGGTGTGTATTAATGTGACCCACGGAGGAGCGATACCCGATTGCAATAAAGGTGTACCTCGGAAACTGTGCAAAGGCTTTAAAAAGGCGGAAAAATGTAAGTTTATGTCGTTTATGTGTATTTCTATGTATAATAGAAATAAAGCGCCGATTGAAGGTTTGGTGGTTAAGTCCACATTAACCAAAGGTTAAAGAGGGGTTTGTTATATATATGCGGCAATAATACTATGAAGGCTTAAAGCACAGATAAGGCTTAAACTAAAGTTTATAAGGGGTGATTGAGTTCCAATATAAAGGAAAAGGTGAGTTAAGGGTTAGACTTTATTAGTCTATAAATCATTCCACTTGAGACTATGAAAGGGGCCTTAACCATTGATGGTTGAAGATTTTGACTCCTTAGAGAGTTAATTTCCTGGAACTGATGTGTTTATGCATTGCACATGCATACTGTGGGTGTAAGCAGGGGTAGCCCTCCATCAGAATCCAAGGCATACAAGCTCTACAATCCATCAACCAAGAAGGTCACAATCAGCGGAGATGTGCAGTTCACAGAAGAGGAAGCATGGGATGGAAGTTTAGAGAAGACTATCAATGTGAAAACATGTATAACACATGAAGACAAAGAGGAATTTACAGCAGCAAGCAATTCCTCAACAGTGACTCTCTCTACTCTTATTCAAGCGCAACAAATCAAGCAGCAAGTAACATCATCAACAAATAATAGGATAGCATCATGCAGTCAAGAAAGTGCTTCTCCAAGCACGTCAGGAAGCGTAAGACCAAGTGGCATGTCAATCCCATCTTCTACAAGCATACGAAGAC
Organism: Pinus tabuliformis; assembly: GCA_031772625.1. NCBI lineage: Eukaryota > Viridiplantae > Streptophyta > Pinopsida > Pinales > Pinaceae > Pinus > Pinus tabuliformis. Next base: position 947,438,586 of record CM062815.1, on the reverse strand, counting down.
CAAAATTCAAAAATTTAAATGAAACTTATGAGAAAGATGAGGTTGATAGTAGCTGGTTTGAATGTCTTATTTGCATTATTTTGTCATGTAGATGACCCAATCCATTTTGAGGATGAAGTCAAAGAAGAAAAATGGGTTGTCGCAACGGAGGAAGAAATAGAAACAATAGAAAAGAATGACACATGGGAGTTAGTTGAACTTTCACACAGAAAAAAAGTCATTGGAGTGAAGTGGGTCTATAAGGCCAACATCAATGTTGAGGGGAAGATTGAAAGGCATAAAGAAAGGCTAGTTTTCAAAGGATACAAGCAACAGCATGGAAGAGATTATGCGAAGACATTTGTGTCAGTCGCGAGGATGGAGACAATGCGTATAGTGGTGGCGATTGTCACACAACATGAATGGAAAGTGTATCAAATGGACGTAAAATCAGCGCTCTCAAATGGAGTGCTAAAAGAGGAAGTATATGTTGTGCAACCACCTGGTTATGAGGTAGAAGGCCAAGAAGAAAAGGTGTATAGGTTGAGGAAATCTCTTTATGGGCTGAAGCAAGCACCACATGCATGGTATAGCAGGATAGATGCTTACTTGTTGGACAATGGCTTTGACAAATGTGATGGAGAGCCTACTCTCTACATCAAAGAGAGTGATGGCAAGCTTCTTATTGTTTTCTTATATGTAGATGATTTAATTTTTACAGGAAGTGATGATTTCCTCATCGTTGATTTCAAAGAAGTCATGAAAACTGAATTTGAAATCACTGACTTGGAGTTGTTAAGATATTTTTTGGGCATAGAAGTGAAGCAAACAGAAAATGGCATTTTTATTTCTCAAGAAAAGTATGTAGAAGACATTTTGGAGAGGTTTAATATGCAAAACAGCAACCCTACACCAACTCCAACTCTCATGGGGTTGAAGTTGAGCAAAGAATATTGCAGCAGCAATGTCAATCTGACATTATAAAAAAGTATGGTGGGAAGCTTGATGTATTTGACCACCACTAGGCCAGATATAATTTATGCAGTGAGTTTGGTGTTGAGGTTCATGGAGACACCCAAGGAGACACATTGGCAAGCAGCCAAAAGGATTCTAAGGTATGTCAATGGGACAAAATAGTATGGTATTTTGTACACTGCTACAAATTATTTTAGGTTGGTTGGTTACATCGACAGTGACTGGGCAGGAAGTGTCGATGATAGAAAGAGCACGTCAGTGGGAATCTAAGAAGAAACCAATAGTGTCATTGTCAATAGCAAAAGTTGAATATGTCGTCGCAACAGCAACAACGTGTCAAGCAGTTTGGATGAGAAGGATGTTGAGGGATCTATGCCACGACCAAGAGGGAACAACAACTATTTTCTGCGACAACACTTCCGCAATTGCACTATCAAAGAATTATGTTTTTCATAAGAGGACCAAACACATTGATGCTAAATATCATTTTATTAGAGAGTTAATTAACAATGGTGAAATTGTGTTGCAACACTGTAGGTCACAGGAACAGTTTGCTAACATTTTCACAAAGCCATTGGCACGTGAAAATTTTGTTTATCTTAGAGACTGTTTGGGAATTGTCAATAGCGGTAGTTGTGATTAAGGGGGAGTGTTGGAAAATTAATCCCAACCACCGCGTTAAACACACTGACAGCAACCATACTTGTCAGATGGATTTTTGCAGGTTGTGGATTTGTTTGTAGGTTGAAGGACAAAAGTTCTGAGCAGGAGTACCAGTTCCCCATTCCGCAACACACATCAAGCATTTAAGAGAAAATGGAAATTTAATGAATTTTGGTAAAAACTTATGGGGAAACATTACACTCCACAACACTTACAAGTTCAGAAAATCATTTATTATGTAAAATCACCCACACTGTGTTTTAATGTTTTGATCAGTCATGTATTAATGAGTCAAAATATATGTTTTGGATAAATATGAATGTATTGTCTTTTGTATAGTCGAGGAGTTGAGAGGGTGTAAGTCTAAGAGGTGAAGAGAGAAAGTCGTGGAGAAAATATTGGTGGGCATTGAAAACTAGTTTTATTGTATGTTACTCTGCAACCCTGGTGAAGTGTAAATCGCGGTAAACTTTTTATTTTACTCAGTCTCCATATGTATGTATTTTATGCATTAGAAATATAATCCAAAGTCTTATTTAGTTGCTCCAAATTTTACTATGTTTTACTCTGTCCTCCGTGGGTTAAATTTCTAAGTTAGTTAAGCCCCTGTCCAATTGTGATTTGCTTGCTGCAACTGGAGATTTGACTTCTGCAACTGATTTTGGACGGAGACTCCTCTGACCTTGTAAAATTTCTTTCAACAAAGCTATAAGCACCATGAGTAATGGCAGTTCGTGACCTATCAATAGCTCGTATCCTAGCAGCATACCTTCCAATGGAATAACCAAATTGATATGGAGATAAAAAAGCAGGAGAACCACCAAAAGAAATTTTTAATCAAGGTTGAATCTCATGCAATAAATCTGATACGAAAAAGAATCCAAAATAGATTTAGGAAATCTGAGAAATTTATGGACTACAGTGGGATTCATCGTGGAGACTATTGCACTTGGAACATTGGGTTTTCCTGCAAGAACAATTAATGTAATTTCATTGCCCTCATCCCTCATGGTTCTATGCCATTGCATCTATTTTTCTAGTTGCAGAGCTTGATTCTATAGCTATGAAAAAGGACTGGGTGAGGTGAGTTTTATACATTCCAAAACTATAAATTGCATGAAAACATGGGAAATATCACTACAGTAGTTTAGTCAAATTTTATTATCACAATAATATTCTTATGTCTAAACTGAATCGTCTATTGTAGAGACATGCAAGATTGGGTCTATAGCACAAATAGAGCCACAACTATAGGATTCTACAAGGAAACTAGCAGGGATATAATAATGCTAGCCCCTCGTTGCCAAAAAAGAGAATGGATTATGTTGAACCCAAAATTGGGTTGCCCACCTTGAGCAAGAGGTTTAGAAAGGTAATAATGATAACCCATTGATGTGTAGTTCTCAATATTGTTATTTCTATCTGCATGAGGAAAATAGAGCGAGAATAAGCTGGGTTTCCCACCTTGAGCAAGAGGTTTAGATAGGTAATAATGATAACATACTAATGTGTAGTTCTCAATATTGTTATTTCTATCTGCATAAGGAAAATAGAGCAAGAATAGAGCGAGGCCATTGCCCCAACCTAACTATATACAAGCCCATTTGTGCTTGAGGTTTTTTCACAATTAGAATAACTCTGAAAAAACCAACAATATCTTATTAGAGAACCATATCCTGAAAAAGTGTATCCTATCGTCAAAGATGACTATTAATCTATGACTATTATGATGATTATAGCTATTAATTTATTCTATAAAACGAATTTAAATTAACATAGCATTAATTTCTCAGGCTAGAAATTCATATGAATACATGTCTCTATAAAATGAATTTAAACTAACATAGCATTAATTTGTCATGTGAATAAATGTCTAGGAAAAAATAAATGCATAGAATATTGAGATCAATTAATAGACATTGATGGGTGGAGATTTATTATGAGATGCAAAGAATATTGAGATCAATGTAATAGACATTGAGAGGTGGAGATTTATTGGGAGGTTGATTCAATTTTTTGTAAAATTGGTTTTCTGGATTATTTTGAACAATTATTGAAAAATACAAAGTGCCGTCAATAATATAGTGAGTAAAAGACGAGATTTACAGAGTCACGGAAATAAATTCAGAGGCGACAACATGGCCCTGCAAGAGTTTTGACACATTCGGGCCACGCAACTCACACATGCAAAACATATGTTTACGTGTTTACAAAACTAAAATAGTCATTTATAGTCATCAAAATATTTACTTAACTTAAAATGTCATGCCAAGAAATTAATGCTCAATTTAAAGTGGCATTTGTTCATTTAAACTCATCTTAAGTTTTGGGTCAGTATGAGGCAAAACAAGAATCTGTGTCGTTATATTGCATATAAGCAAAATTTTAAGTTTAATCCTATTTTTTTTGTTTTTCTTTTCATATTGACTCAGATTTAAGACATGTCGATAACAATAGTCCCGGCTGCCTATTGCAGGGACTAATAACTCACATATAATCATTTAAGCTTTTAAAAATTAAAAGCCATAAAATAAACCACATATAATCATTTAAGTTTTTAAAAATTAAAAGCCGTAAAATATTATTACACTTTAATTAATTGAGATATATGAAATAAATAGATATATTATTTAAAAATTAAAAAATAAAATATTAATTTTTTTAAGTAAATTTTAATAATAACAAAATATTTTAATGTCATGATGGGTTGTAATTGAAATTTATGAAATAAATAGATATACTATTTAAAAATTAAAAAATAAAATATCAATTTTTTTAAAGTACATTATAATAATAAAAAAATATTTATTTGTGTGTATGTGTACTCCAAATAATAATAAAATTGTAAAAGGAATTATATAAATATTTGTTTAACCTTTTTTTATTAATTTTTTAAATATAATTAAACATTTTTTGGTAGATAAAAGTTATATATATATATAAAATTGACATTGAAGAGAATGATAACAAGTTAATAATTATTTATTAATATTGAATGATGGCAATTTTTTTATATAATGTTCATCTTAGAGTACACATATCATGTCATTAGAGTATAAAAATTACCAAGCCCTAACTAAAAGGAAAAAGAAAGACATGGGAATCTCTTACACCTCTCTAAGGTAGCTCCTAAGAAATTTTGGAGGCAGATTCTGACTAGGAAGACTAAAGATAATAATAAAATTGCTCTTCACGATTGGAATTCCTATCTTAAAAAGCTCTATGAATCTCCAAATGTCATGGATAATTTGGAAACCCTGCTCACAATGAAAGAAGTTTTCTCTTTAGAAGACATTAAGTTTGGGGTTAATCGCCTCGCTAATGGGAAAGCTAAGGACATTGAAGGGTACCAGGCGGAAATCTTAAAAATTGGAGGTCATGTCCTCATCCCCCACATCCATAAGCTTTTCAATCAAGCAGTCAAGCAAGGGTTCCCTAAACCTTGGACTGAGAGCTTCATTATCCCTATTTTTAAAGGTGCGGATACAAATAACCCCTCTAATTATCGGACAATTATGATTAGCCCTCTCTTAGCCAAGTTATATGGTAGTATTTTGGAAAAGAAGTTAATCATATGGCTTGAAAGTGAAGGTAAGCAGCCTAAAGGCCAAGCAGGTTTCAGAAGGCATCACTCAACAACAGACCACCTCGTTATGTTGCCGCTATAAGGTTATACGAGAATGTAATTGCCAAGCTAAAGAGCAATGAGGGGTGGTCGAAAGATATTAAGTGTAACATCGGAGTTAAACAAGGTTGCCCCCTCTCCCCTACCCTATTTGGCATTTACATCGATAAGCCTGAAGGCTATTTAGAGGAAGCAAGATGTGATGGCACGATCTTAGTTGGGATAGTTGTCATCCTTCTTCTCTATGTTGATGATATTGTTCTTTTCGCAAGGTGCCCATCTAATCTTGATAAGCAACTCAGGCTTCTTAAGGATTTATGCTCTACCATGGGTATGACTGTTAACACTGACAAAACAAAAGTTATGATTATCAAATCCAAGAAGGACACTTATGCTAATTTTATGTATGACAATAATAACTTGGAGGAAGTGTATTCTTACAAGTACCTAGGAATTGATATTCATCACAAGCTCAACTGGAACCATAGCATTGAGAAAAGGATTAATGGGGGGTGGAAAGCTTATTTTGGTCTTGAAAATAATTGTGAAACAACAAACCTTGTAATGTGGGATAAAAAGAAGTTTCTCTTTGAAACTTTAGTCACTCTTGTTATCTTATATGGCTGTGAGGTTTGGGGTTGCAGCATCTCCAGAGAATCATGGAGAAATATTGAGCAAATCCAGAAGCGTTTTATAACTTATAACCTGAAAAGTAAAAGTAATACACCCTTTCCTATTCTCCTTATAGAAGCAGATCTTGCCCCTATTGAGAGCCTAGCTATGATTAGGTTTCTGTTGTAGAAGCACAAACTCAATAACATAGACGATCATAGACTTCCTAAGCTAGCTTTAAATTCCAGCCAAAACCACCTAAGGCTCAATCGGGCTGGCATAAAGACACAAGGGCCTGGTTAAACTATTGGGAGATCAACGAGAATGATGCTTTGCAAAACATTAATAACATTAAAAATATTGTTACTTCTAAGTTCAAAGAAAAAATGTGGTGTGAGAAAGATTTAGCAACTAAAAGAAAATTAAGTTATTATAAGAGGGTCATCAACCACACCCTAGAAGATCAAAAGTATCTCTCTATTTTAACTAGCTCAAAGAAGAAAATTAATACAGCAAAGATTAGAACGAATTCTCATGAGCTCCATAGTGAAATAGGTCGTTCGGAAGTTCCTAAAACACCATGGATGGAAAGGATTTGCCATATATGTGAGAATAGGAACATCGAGGATGAAAACCACTTCCTCTCAGAGTGCCCCGCATACAACCACATTAGATCTCAGTTTCACAATCTTTGTTACAATACTGACCTTCCTAGCCTTTTACAATGTCAAAATTATAGTGAGCTCGGGAGGCTTCTCTCCAAGCTTTTTGAGCATAGGAATAAAATCTTAAATCAAAATAAATAATTTCTTTCTTTAGGTCCGATAGACCAATGTTTGGTCTCAACGGACGTTAACCATCATAATCATCATCATCATAGATTGATATAATGAGAGTTGTACAATGTAACAAACTAATATACAAAACAAAACGAAACTATATAGTTTGTTACATGGTACATTAACAAACTAATAACCTACATAGTATACATGTCATGTCATTAGAGTATAGATTGATATAATGAGAGTTGTACACTAACTAACTATATTATATATTTAAATAACATTCTAATTTACATTAATTCAAAAGATCTCCTACCATTATTATAATCTAAAAATTACCATCTAAAAATACAATAATACAATATAATTAGATATAGATTAAAATATATAAAGTAGATGAAAAGTCCTAGCAAAATAAGCTATTTAGCAAATAAAATAATTTGCAAGTTGATTTTAAATTGGAGGAAATGTTAAAAGTTAAAGTATTTGTACAAATTGGGTGGAAACTAATTTTAACTAGGGTAAGCATGCAATACTAATTTTAGTAGGATCTTATTATTGGGATCTTTCTTTTGATTTTGGATTATGATTATGGTATGTTTTTTTGATAAAGTTTTTGTTTTCATTTATGGGTTAAGGTATAGTATAAATTATTCTTCATAAATGTACTAATGATGTATACCCACTAGGAATTTGAATTTTGGGGTAAGCATGCAATACTAATTTTAATCGATCTTATTATTGGTATTTATTTTTATTCTCGATTCTAATTATGGTATAATTTTTTCAGACAAAGTTTTTGTGTTCATTTATAGATTAAGGCATAGTATAAATCACTCTTCATAAAATGTACGTAATGATGCATACTCATCACGGATTTGAAGTATGCATGGGATTTGAATTTGAGTAACATGATTTATACAATACTTCTTTATATAGAGATGATTTTTTTTACAAAGTTTTTGTGTTCATTTATGGATTTAGGCATAGTATAAACCACTCTTTATAAAATGTACATAATGATGCATACTCATCAGGGATTTGAATTTGAATTTTGAGTGACATGATTTATACAATATTTCATAATATAGAGATAGTTAATTGAGTTGTTCCGATAGACTAATGTATTACTACTTAATATTTAAAGTACTATTTAATATGAAACTTAACATGCTAATATGTTTGGTATGTTTAAATGTTAGTTTGATTTCATATTTCAGATGGGTTAGTCAAAGAATGAAATGACTACTTTAAAGTGGTGTATATTGAATTTTGTAGAATAATGTATATTGAATGGGATATATATATCACATAAAATCAAAATTATATTGAAAAATTATTTGTGCATGTTTATATTATAATAATAATTTAATTTGAAATTTATGGTTGAATTATATATATATTATAATGAGAAAACCTATCATACCTTTGTTGTCAAACCAGCATTAGGAACGACCATCACCAGCTACTATCACTTTTATTTAAGGAAAACCATGCCACATATAATTACCTTGTTGGGGTAACCCACAAGTATACTCACTTAATAGTTCACAGGTTTTCACTCCAACCCACACCCATAAGTATACTTACTGTTGTAGCAAAGCATAGAAGCAAATAAAGAAGTGATGTAGGGTTACCTCGCTTACACCCACAGTGTGCATGTAAAATGCATAAATACATTTGTCCCAGGAATTTAACTCACCAAGGAGTCAAATCTTCACCCATCAATGGTTAAGGCCCTATTAATCAACCCTCAAGCCTTCAATTATGACTTTATTAAAGCCTTCATCAAATCCCTCCTATCGGGACTTTAAAACTCCTCATAACCTTCCTTAACCCTTATACAACCTTCGTTAACCCTTTAACCACATATATATATATAGCCTTCCCTCTTTAAACATTGGTTATATATATTTATCACATGAAATCCTTATCTCCCTTGATAATGATGGATTTACATATAAATTAATACATAAGCCTTTCGTTGTTGCTATTTTCCTTTATAAACCTTTTACAAAGGAAATAACCCACAAACACACAATAATTTACCTTTTCGCCTGAAATGGCCTCTGCATGTCTTTCGAGGTTCCACCTTTATCGCAATCAGGTATCAACTCCTCCGCGGGTCACATTAATACACACCTCCTCCCGCCTCCAATATACGAACATATTCTGGATCTCAAATTATTAAACATTGCCACTATAACTCTGTCGGGTCCGCTCTTTCAGACCTTTCCTTTAGCGCTTCGCCGATCTCCGACCACCTCCGATCGTCGATCAGAACTTTATCACTATCGGCGCATTAGCATTTCACAGTCCACCAACCTTTGACCTCTGTCTAATGCGATTGCAATTAGATCGCGACCGTTGATCGGTTCTCGATCCAACGATCGATATCCTTTCCCGATGCAAAGTCGTCCGATAATCCTCCATCGTTGATCTACACTTAGTAGATCCAACGGTCTACCATGAATTCGGATAGACAACATGCACGGGGTTTAACTACCCGATAAAGTGGTTTCCCCTCACTCCTCCATTGCTACATGTCCTCTGATTAGTGGAATCGGAGCCAAACAGTAAAAACCGCTTACGGCTTTCCTTCCGCTCGAAACCCACTTCTGCCTTTGAGAACTGCTCTTCGTCGAATATCGTTCATGCTCCTTCAGCATTCGAAGACCGTCGATCTATGAGATCGATGGATTTCGTTCCTTGTCGCCTACGTCGTTGATCTTCGAGATCCAACAATTCTTATGCTTCGACGACTCACTTCTTCCTTAGTCCTTTTCTTTATGTTTTTCATTGTTTCTTCAGCGTTTCCTCTGTGGTTCAGGTTTCTTCAAAGGGTTTCATTCTTCTGCTTCTGCAGTTCAACTTCTCTGAGCTTAACTCCTAAGCGAATTTTCACTTCGCTACCTCTCCAGAGATTCACTATATTTCCTCAATTGGATTCAAAGACCCGTGATGATTCCTCTGAATCATTCTCTCCTCTACGTGTTCTACAGAATTCTGCTTGCAACCCTATTACAGAACCTACGAATTCATATGTAATTCATTGATAAAATACTCATTTCACACATTTACACAGCTAGGAATAAACCTTTGTATACATAAGTATAGACAAATGATTACATTCGAGACTTTATGTCTCTCACAGGCCTAATATTCAATATCAGTTGCCTCCTTCCTTTACTCTGCCCGTAGGCTTACATTTATACCAGAAAGGCTCTTTTGAACTAATTCTGGTTCCAATCCTAAATCTACTAAACTGATTCCTAAATCCTCTATGTCCACTTCTAACTTCATTTAATTCCTAAGAACTCTCTCTAGTTCCTCAAATCATGAAACTACCTAGAGAGTTATAATTGACTTCTAACTCTCACATCATTATTAACCACTCATGTTCTCCTTTATTCGAGAGCATTTACAAACAACCTCACACATCTAATTAATTCCTATTCTACCCACTCAAAAGCCTAAATATTACATTAATTCAATACTTAGTACACTAACTTCTCTAAAATACATGACCCCCTATGTCTACTAAAGTACAATGATTTCCCATGGGTTGAATGCTCCTGCATCAGACTCCCAAAGTAGAAAATATTCACGATCTCCTGATCATGTGGTTCTGATCTTTGTCTCCCTGGATCCCATACTTTGTTTTGTAACTGGCCAAATGCCTTGCACCTTTGTTGTTGTTGTATGTCTGTTGTATTTTGTTTCATCTTCCTCTCCTTGTCAATCAGGTTCAAGTTCTGATTGATCATCCTTCCTGCTGCTATCATTTTCCTCCATATGGACTGCTTCATCATTAACTGCCACATTTCTTCAATCTCTGTGTCCATCATATTCTTAGTCTGGTCCATACTTTGCCACTTACTGCTATTTCTTTCTCTCTGCTTCAGGTTGTTGCTGTTGTCCATCAACTCTTCAATCTGTTGTTGGTTACTTTTACTTTGTAGTTGTTGGTTTACTTTTTCTTCTACTTTTGCTCTTGTTCCAACTTTTTCTTTGTCTCCTACGCTCACTGCCTCCCTTTCATCCTTACCCTCTTTCATGATTATTTTTGTCTGTATTGAATCATGACTTTCCAGCGTTCTCTCCAGCAATTGAGCATCTCTGTTCCATGGATTGAATTCTTCCACAGAATCTTCTTCTTTCATCTTTATTTGGCTGCTCATCTGTGCCAAATTTTCTTCAACATCTGCAACAAAACCTGCACTCATAAAACACTTTTTAAAATAAAAAACATAAGGCTTTTGTGTCTTATCTTCCTTTGGCAACAATTCAGTTTGCTTCTATGTTTCTTTCTCCTCTGTCAGCACAACAATACGCTGTTTTGAATTCTCAAAAGAATTCATGAGGCTATCAACTAGTCTCTCCCCCACACCAGCTGTTCTAATGATGTCTTTCTGTCTTTGTTCATTGTAGTGAACTTCTTCTTCTGCAATCACACTGCCATACTCTGACTTTCCCAGCAAATATTCCAGCAATGCAATTTCTCTGTGACACTTCGTGTTGGGCCTCAAAATGGTCCTTATTTTCACTCCATTATTCACCAATATCTTCACATTTTACCTTCATGTCACCTCCATTCCACCTCCACATCATTCCATTTACCTCATTATTGATTTATAACTATGCTTTTCCAAAGTTTATTAATTCTTAACATTTTTAAGTGAATTTATGGCTAAACTTTAGAAAATAATATGCTTATACTTATACCTAACAATTAGAATGAGTTTGTTGACATGTGTAGGTACAAAGGAAGCTTCCAGGGCATCTTTATGTGGCCTTGAATGATCAAATTCGAATTTGATAAGATAAGCCTCATGGAAAAAATCATGGACAAAATCATGGACCTCATGGAGGAGATCATGGAGGATAGGGTTATGTGTCTAGATGGTTGAGAAATGTATGGAACTAAAAGAGAGATTAGTGGATCATCATTATGAGTTTGTTATCTCATCCTATTGTATAAATAGGAGTACCTCCTCCATTCCAAAGGGAGGACTCTTAGAGCATTGTATCCAACTTATGATGGAATAGAATAAAGCTTTATTTTACATATATTTTCATTATGTAGTTTTAGATATAAGTTTTTCATATATTTCCATTATGTAGTTTTAGATTTAATTTTCCTTAATGTAGTATATGGATAATCTGTCTTGTTCTTAAGAGAATTGAGCTCACTCTAAAAGGATGAGAGAAACATTTTATTTCATATTAGATCTTATTTCATTTAATTGCTTAGATGTTTGAGGATTTGTTTGAGATTGATGAATGAGTTTTAAATTAGAATCTTATCAGCATATGAGAGAACAACCAAGGGTCTAAGTTAAGCTCTCTCTCTATTTGATTTGTATGATAGTTGAAATTCATTCTTTTGCTTTTATGTTTCAAGTATCATATGAGGAGATACCAAGAGTCTAAGTTAGGTATTTCAAGAATAACTTTTTCATATAATACCTGATTGAAGTGATTCAAATTGATTTGGAAACTAGATTCAAAGGGCTATCTTCCCTATGAATTTCAGATAAAAATGTTTCCATTAGACACTTCAAATATAGGTTGTACTAACTCTGTTTTCAACATTTCACTTGAGACCTAGTTTTGATTTTGATCACATTTTTATTGTGATATAAATTGAAAACTTCAAAATGGATTCCAAAACTAGATTTCAAGAGATATGTAAAATAAACCATGATTTCAAAATGATCCTATATGACTACCCAAAATAGGTTTGTTCTTACTGCATTTTTCCATGTAGTCCTTTCAAATGAATATTGAACAATGATTTGAAGAAATTGTTTGAAACAAATTTATTATGGAAGTCTTATTGTGAATTCATTCTACTTGTTTATTTATTCTATCACATCCTATTCTATTTTAGAAAATAATTCATTCTCTCAAGTATAAGAGAATTTCCAGTGCATCCATTTTCGTAACAAGATCATAAGTAAACTCATATCCAAATTTGGAAAATATACTTTAATGAAATTTTGGACATGAAGATTTATTTGATCAAGATTTGATGAGAAAGAATGTTGAAGAATGGAGTAGTGTTGTAGCTTCTTCTTTAACATCATTTTTTAGATCTTGTCATTGAAAATGGATTTTGTAGTTATTTATTTTATTTTATTTTATGTTTTTGTTGGGGGGTTTTGTTTTGGAAACCTAATTTTAGGATCTCTATTTCTAGGCATATAGAAACATAACTAAGAGAAATGTATCTTAACTAAATTTTTAGTATTTTTGTTTATCTTCTATTTGACTATGCTGATAATTACCTCCCCGGCAACGGCGCCAAAATGTTGGGCTAATTTATTGACTAAATTAACACAAGTATTTAATTATCAATCCGGGTTTGTAAAACTTGGAGGCAAATCCACTGTATATGGACATCAGATATAATCAAGTTTAGAAGATAAAATTTGAAGATTTAAAGAAGTACATATTACAAATATAAACCTATTTTAACAATTTCTAATTCATTTATGTAATATATGAGGGAAGAGGCTCCTAACTTAGGAGAACCAGGTTGTTCTTCCCTACAATACTACTTTCATGAAGATAAATCTAAGAGCACTAATTAACAATGGCTTATGATGCAGAAGATGTAAAAGAAGAGGCTCCTAACTAAGGAGGTCCAAATTGTCCTTCTTCACAATCCTACTATATCACAATCACCATTGCTTCAAACCAGAAATGCAGAAATAACTTCAAATGAGAAATGGAGAATGAAATTCAGTTTTAGTTCAAGATCAAATAGAAGGGGAATTTAACTTAAATTCCTTTATGTCCCTTCATATGTAGATTAGAATTAAACCAATATTCATTCAGCAATCATCACACATCTAAATACATTTGAAACAAAAACTAGTCTATGAAAACTATGAAAATTGAACCAAAAAGTGTACTTAGCTTGGTGTGGGGGCCCTCCACCCTTGCCTTGCACACTTGAAGAAATCTCAGCTACAACAACTTCAGTAAATCAACCAAGCATTAACAACAAATTGGAATGAAACAAGTTCTTCAAATTAGCTCCCAACTTCAATTATACAGAAGTTACATACAAATTCCATTTTATTACAAAAGCCATCAAAGTCTTGGCTTTAAATAGAGGTTTCATGAAAAAAATTGATCTATATTATCTCTAACACTCATATCTACTCATATCCACCTATCTAAGTCGAACTCATCCAATTCATCCCAAGAAATATGGTCAATCCCATAAAATCTCAAAATTGCCCTATTTTCTAGGGATTTTCTGGTGACTAGTCATGTTTGACCAACCTTGATTGGGCCTAATAAAGCTTGTTCTGGCCGAACCAAGTGGAGTTAGCTTAGTCCTAGTTCCCAAGCTATCCATCCATGCATCAAACTCGAGCCTAAGTGTCTTGAAAACATGTCATCCACATAGCTATTACGGGAATTTCTGATTCAGTCCAAAATTGCACTTGAAACTCAATTTTCATAAAAACTTCTAGAAATTGCAAAATTATAATTAAACACCTGAATATGCATAAAATACATCAAAATGAGATGGATATGATGGAAAATGGATGGAAAATATAAGAATTAGGTAAGTTTCCCTAAGCAAAAATAGACCAAAACTGAGGACCAACATAAGTTTGGATACATGCTCTAAGAGTCCTCTCCTTGGAAACAAGAACCAACCATTTTTGTTTTTTAACAACTAACTATTTTTTTTTATAGGATTACCATTTTTGTTTTTTAAGATTTAAAAAAAAAAAAAAAAAAAAATCATCTTAAAAAGCTTAAATAAATTTTAGTTTTAATTTTGGTTTAAATGTTCCTTTCTATGCAGGGCAATTTAATTGGGAAGTCACTGACTCTAAAATTACAAGGGAATTGGAAATCGATGAGCCTTTGGAAGATTCAGTAGAGGCGAAGAAAGGCTAAGGATGTTCTTTACGAAGCCAACCCTACAACAGAAGTTGCTCAGGAATAATGGAGTTGCACTGCACACAATAAACCACATTAGCAATTTGGTTTTCATTTATGCCGTGTAAAATCATTAGAAGTTGTTGCATTGTTGTAGGCTTTGTGTTGAATCAGACCAAAACCTAATCCCTTATCGAATACTGCAAGCAATTCTGAATCACCCCTTCTTGGATCTTGAGCAAAATGGGTCTATGCGGAGCCTTGATGGAAGCTATTCCTGCATATACAGGCCTCTCACCAGTGGCATTCTTCACACTTGTGGCTGTGTTAGTCGGTGCTTACAACCTTGTAAGCGGCCTGTTTGCAGCGCCTCCACAACATGCTAGCAGGGAATCCACTCGTAACTTTTGCTGGAATAGAGAAGAGAAAGACGTTTCTACCATCTCGGACATTTGCTCCTAGTAATGGGGATCCGAGTCAGCAATTTTCTTCTGTGGACTTTGCAAAACTTGGTTCAGGAAAAGGTTTCAAGCTTGAACAGATACAAGTACATGTAGAGGAGATGAAAATGTATGTTGATCTGCATCCTTTTACCAATACATCTCCATACACAGTAGTGGAGACCATGTCATTGGCAAAGGCACTTGTCCTTTTTCGGCAATTAGGCTTACGCCATCTTTGTGTGGTGCCTAAATCTTCTAATAGATCTCCAATAGTTGGTATATTAACTCGGCATGATTTTATGCCAGAGCATGTTCTTGGGTTACATCCTTATTTGAAACAGAGCAATTGGAGAAGGTTGCGTCTTCGGCCATCCATGTTGAATTCTGCAAGTACATCAAATGCATTACAAGGTTTCAGTATTGCTGATATGCAGAACTTTGAGGATCACGCTCAGCAAAAAGAACAGCATGTGCATCAGGAGGGAGATCAGACTCATTGTTTTTAATTTCTACATCAACGCCAGCATCGGGCACTTGTTCCCGGAGGTCAAGGCCAAGTTCAGCCACAAGTTCCAATTCAAGCACTACATCAGCAACATCATACTTCTATCAATCAGACTTTTCGCAATCAGGTTAAATATAATGCTCCAAGGAAAGCAGTCCCGTCAAAATACTTGAGACTGACCACATTGGATTCCACGTTTCAGGATGATAGTCACTCATAGACATGCAGATCCTCTTGTGTGTTGCAAACCGCCCATTTGGAGTAATCATACTGATGCCTGGAGGTTTGTATGGATACATGTATTGTGCATTTCGATGTGAAACCCGAGAACATTCTCATCGACGACAAGTTCAAGGCTAAGTTATTAGACTTCGGTCTGTCGAAGCTCATCGACCGGACTGATGAGCATAGCCGAGTTTTGACACGGATGAGAGGCCTGCCCGGCTACCTGGCACCTGAATGGCTCATGGAGACAGGAGTCGGCAGCAAGGGCGACGTTTACAGCTTGGGCATCGTGTTGCTGGAGCTCGTATCCCGGCGGCGGTGCATGGACCTCTCAGCTCCAGCAGAAGACTGATATCTTCCTGCCACGACCATTCGGAGGGGACATTAATGGAAATCGTGGTCCTCGTTCGGTAGATGGAATGCGAGAAGAGGATGAAGCGAGAAAAGTTGTGATGGTGCATACAAGAAGATCCTGCCATGAGACCAGCGTTCAGCGTTCCAACGGTTTCTGCATCGGCCTTGCAGTATCCTATGACCACCGACCCCTCCAACAAATCTTAAAGAAATCCTCCCAGGCGCTTCGAAGGGTTTTGAATTATTGTTACTCCGTTCGACCGAGCATTCGGCATATACGCAGTACAAATGGCATTTGCCTCGTATTCAGTTTATATTCCCAAAAAAATGCAGAGCGCCGGCAATAAGAGCATCCAACAACATCTACCTCAGTGCGGATTCGAGAGATTCAGATCAAGGAGATTGCCCATATCTCTCTCAAAGAGATATGGATCAAGAAGATGTAGATTGGGTTTGATTCGAGAGATATGGATCACGGTTTGTTGTTTTGTTTTGTGATCCCGCCATTTTTTATTACGGTTTGTTTTTTTGTTTTTATAGTTTAATTATTTTTTTATTTACAACTAAAAAACAAAAAACTAAAAAAATTAACGTAAATAATAAATTAAAAAATTGTTTTTAATTTGTTATTTAAAAAAAATAAAAAAATAATGAATATTGTGTGTATTGATTGTAGATTTGTAATTAGTTTTTCTTTATAACTAAAAAAATATAAAAAAATCCACATAAATAATAAATTAAAAACAATGGTTTTTAATTTGTTATTTAAATAAAAATTAAAAAAAATTGTGTGTTGTTTTTAATTTGTTATTTGAATAAAAATAAAAATGAAAATTGTAGTGTTGTTTTTTTTTTATTTAAATAAAAAAAAAAAAAAAAATATTTTGTGTAATATTTTGGATAATACAAAAATCAAAACAACACAAAATAAGTTTTATTTTTATTTAAAAAAAAAAAAAAAAATTCCTTATTTTTCTTTTTATTTTTCATTTAAAAAAAAAAAAAACTAACTTCATTTTAGTTATAGTATATTTTTAGAATTTTTCTTTATTAGGTTTTAATAAATAAAATTTTGTTGATTTTAAAAAATTTTCAACTTAAATAATAAATTAAAAATTTATGTTTTTAATTTATTGTTTAAAGAAAAATCTAAATAAAATCAACATAACAAATAAAAAAATTTTACTTATTACTTTTAATATTTTATTTTTAAAATTTGTTGTTTAAAAAAAACAAAAAAAAAAAAAAAAAAAAAAAAAACAAAACAAAACAAAAAAAAAAAAAAAAAAAAAAAAAAAAAAAAAAAACAAACAAACAAACAAACAAACAAAACAAAAAACAAAAAAAAAAATTAAAAAAAAAATTCACAAAATTTACACAGCTTTGCAAATAAAAAATAGGATACTTGGAAACACATTTCGAAAATCGATTGGAGGATTCTCAAGACGATAATTATTTCTGATAGCTTTTAGTTGGCATCACATCTTTCTGTTGTATGCTTTATGATGCACTAATATGCAGGACAGAATTGCCAAGCACATGAGTTATCTGACACAAACAGGGAGTATTATTTTTCACGGTTGTTTTTAAGATTGGATTGAAATTGATATCATGAATTGAGTTACTTTCAACGCTTTGATTTTTCCTAAATCTGTTTTATTTGGTATGAAATTTTTGCGTAAGAATCATGAAGGAAATGCGCAATTCTTCTTGAACAAACTTATGTTTTCTTTCTGCCAAGTTTTTTTTACAGGTCACAGGATAACAAAGTGATCATTCAGGAGATTACATTGTGACGACAATTAGTCTTCCAAAGACTAAATTCATGAAAAATTCTGAAGACAAATCCATATCCATAACCACTACCTTGTACTTCCCTTTTGCAAAAAGATTTTGAATTCCACCAATTGTACATCCATAAAGCATGACATTTCCATATCCATTTTTCACAGCAAGAGTTCTTATTCATCCACCATGCATTTCCTTACATCCATCCATTTTCCTTGTCATTATCATTCCCCTTCATTTCCGCCAATAAAACCCTGCTTGAGTCAAAGTCCTAGAGTCTAAAGTATCATTGAAAAACACCTAGAGGCTTGCATGCCTTAATGGCAAGTACTCTTGCCAATGAACAATGGGAGTACATTAATATCCCTTGTTCGTTGGATCTTGTAGGTGACTCGACTACGACAAATTTATTCGTACCTACAAAGATGTGTTAGGCATCCTGACTCCCATTGGAATCAATGGTGGGAGCTCTTGTGTTGGCTAGGGGCATTCATTAACGGCCACTAAGTCAACAACTTCTTGCTATGTTCGACATCGACACATTTAATCACATAGTAAGATTTGTGCCATCGAGCGTTGAAGACTTGAAGACCCATATTTTGTAGCAGATGAAGCCAATTTCCTTTCATCAGTTTGTCATCACTTGAGGACAAGTCAAGCAATAAGGCTCGGAGGGAAATGTCACTTATATATTTTGTATACCTTCCAAGCCTTATAGATTTTCAGCCATATTCAGCAGACTCATCAAATACATCATCCAGCAACAGATACAACTTTCAGCCATGTTCAGCAGACTCCTCAGATTCATCATCTAGTAGCAGAGGATTCAGCAGCCGATACGACAATACAGATCCATCTTTCATCCACCATTTTCACAACAGTTTGCAGTCACACATGCACAACTCTCATCCATTTTTGGAAGGGTAAGTTAAGGTATGATATTTTCTAACTTTTAACCATTAAATTCCTTGAAAAGTTAGAATAATAATTTTTGGAAAACCTTCACTTCCTTTCCCCTTTCTTTCCCCATTTCACATAACTATCCAAACCATCTGTTTAAGGGGAAGGATACATTTACATACATGCTTTGTCACATTCATATCCACAGTCATACATCACATTCTAAACCCCACTTACCTTCAAAATATATTCACTATTACATGAGCCTACAAATGGCTTTGACAAAAGTATTTAAAAGATAATTGGATGCCAATACAATCATGGTTGTTACACAAGAACCAACCATGATGCATTCCTACAAAAATACTCTGCAACAAAAATCACATTATCAATATGCAAAGATCATACATTGAATGCAACAAACAAAATATGGTTGAAACACAAGAACCAACCAAGTTGTAATTCATCAAAATAACGCTTTGCAAAAGTTATGTAAATGATATCATGCAGAGTTTAAGCCAAAGTTCAAGTACCAAAAAGTAATGTAATAGATTGCATGAGGACATGCAATACCTTCAGTTTGGGGTAGATGTTGGGCCTCAAAATGGTCCTTATTTTCACTCCATTATTCACCAATATCTTCACATTTTACCTTCATGTCACCTCCATTCCACCTCCACATCATTCCATTTACCTCATTATTGAGTTATAACTATGCTTTTCCAAAGTTTATTAATTCTTAACATTTTTAAGTGAATTTATGGCTAAACTTTAGAAAATAATATGCTTATACTTATACCTAACAATTAGAATGAGTTTGTTGACATGTGTAGGTACAAAGGAAGCTTCCAGGGCATCTTTATGTGGCCTTGAATGATCAAATTCGAATTTGATAAGGTAAGCCTCATGGAAAAAATCATGGAGAAAATCATGGACCTCATGGAGGAGATCATGGAGGATAGGGTTATGTGTCTATATGGTTGAGAAATGTATGGAACTAAAAGAGAGATTAGTGGATCATCATTATGAGTTTGTTATCTCATCCTATTGTATAAATAGGAGTACCTCCTCCATTCCAAAGGGAGGACTCTTAGAGCATGTATCCAAACTTATGATGGAATAGAATAAAGCTTCATTTTACATATATTTCCATTATGTAGTTTTAGATTTAATTTTCCTTAATGTAGTATATGGAATAATTTGTCTTGTTCTTAAGAGAATTGAGCTCACTCTAGAAGGATGAGAGAAACATTTTATTTCATATTATATCTTATTTCATTGCTTAGAAGTTTGATGTTTGAGGATTTGTTTGTGATTGATGAATGAGTTTTAAATTAGAATCTTATCAGCACATTAGAGAACAACCAAGGGTCTAAGTTAGGCTCTCTCTCTATTTGATTTGCATGATAATTGAAATTCATTCTTTTGCTTTTATGTTTCAAGTATCATATGAGGAGATAACCAAGAGTCTAAGTTAGGCTCTCCCTCCATTGATTTATATGTTAATTGAAATTCATTCTTTTGTGCTTTTATGTTTCAAGTCATTTCATTTCTTATGCTTATGGATGAATCTTAGTTTAGTTTGGATTAGTACATGAGAGGACAATCAAGAGACTAAGTTAGTCTTTCTCTCTCTTTGAATCTGAACAACAATTAAAGTTCATTCTCTTGTCGTCATTTCAAGTTTCTAGTTTTATGTAATCAATGATTTCTCTATGATACTGTAGGGAAGGACAACCAGGACCTCCTTAGTTAGGAGCCTCTTCCCTTGCATATTATATTGAATCATAAATCATTTAGTTAGACATAGAGTTAGTTGCCTACTCCTGCATATATTGTGTTGGCATCATCACAAGCTTACGAGTTTCCCTGGTCGATAATTTAATGCAGCAATTTAAGCCCAATAAATTGCCCAACACTTCGCAAGTACTTCATCATCACTTATGATTCCTACATTAATTCGAAAATCACAAGGTTCAACAGTCTCAACTGTTGCTTCACATATCAGCTCTTCAGACTGAATTTCATCTCCTTCTTTCACAAGAAATTGTTCCTGTATTGTCACAATTTCAAATATCAATGCATTATCAAATTCTTTCTGCTGCAATAAATCACTACTTCTCTCATTTAAGAGACATTCTCCATCCTCCTTTACTTCAGAGTTTTTATCTTCTGAAAGATACTTCTCCATACTTCTGACAGTTTCAAAAGATTGCTCATCCTCTGCAAAACACTCCTTTGTTAGTGTTCCTTCTCCCAAGGTTAAATCCTTTGCATAGGTTTCTCCCTTCTTAACATCTTTCAGTAGATGTCCTTCTTTTTTACTGACTGCCTCAATAGTTTCCAGGGCTATTTCCACTGTGCCTGTCATCATAGTGAACTGATGATCCTTTACTATGCTTTCAACTAACATAGTCTCGTCTTCAAGTTTTCCTTTAATCTCTTGTTGTTTACCTTCTCCAAGAGCTATCCTTGTCTCACCATCTGCATTAATATTCTCCTTCATTTGTTTTGCATCCACAGACAAACTATCAATCTTAAAAACATAAGACCTTGTGGTCCCACTTGATGTTTCAGCCACCATATCTCCTTGTTGTTCTAAATCCTTCATATGATTCAAAAATTCTTCGATGGTCTCCTCTTCAATCTCCTCAAGCCCTTCACTTCGTTGCTTGATATTTTTCCCCAACTGTATATGAGACCTATCTATCTCATCTTCTTCCAGAACACAATTTAGATTCTTCTTGTCTTCTTCCTCCTTTATGATAATATCAGTAAATTGTCCTTATTTACATGTTTCACCTAAAAATATACACAAATTGTCAGATTTAAAACCATGTAACCTTTTGGCCCCACTTAAAATTTCAGTCTTCAAGTCTTCATCTTCACTTTCTCCCAGAATTTCTCCCTGTTCTGGTTCACAAATGGACTCTTCCATTTCCATTTCCAACTCAGCTTCTTTGAGTTTTTCCATCAGCCACCTCACTTGCCTCCGTTGTAGCATTCTCTGTAACTTATACCACTTCAATGGCTTTTTCCTCAAGACCCAACCTAGTATCTGGCTTTCCTCTAGTATCCTCCTTAATGCATCGAGTTGTTCTTTTAACTCTGCAATCTCTTTGTCAATTTCCTCTTGACTCATCCTCTTGCCATTTTCCTTGGCATCCTCTTTCTTCATCTTTCTTCTACTGTGGTCTTCCTCAAAACCTCTACTATGACTATCAGTAGCCCTCTTCTTCTTCTCTATCTTCATGAGCTCCTCACTCACTCATTATGAGCTGCATTAAAGCCTCTGCAACAACAAGTCCTCCTTGTTGCAACTTACCTCATCAAGCTTTCCTCTGTACTTGTTCTTTTGGAAAGCCCTTGGTTCTCTATCTCTGGAACCTCCTTTGAGCACTTCTCTCTTCTCTTTCTAGGCTTCAACTCATTTGAACTTCTCAAGAACACAACTGTCCTCTTGTATTTCAATCACCATGAAATACTTGGTTCTGACCACCTCTTCTTTCACTTAGAAAGTCTTACCAGCTTCCTTCATCCCTTAGCAATTCTACCCACATCCTCTATGGAATCGCCTTTGTGATCTACAACAATACCTCTGCAGTAACAAGTCTCCTTCTTGCTACATATGCTTCACTAAGCTTCTCTCCTTTGAGCTCAATCTTTTAGCATCTCTCTAGTTCTTTCCTCTGGAACCAATTCAAGCACTCCTTGCTCTATATTGCTGCAACCTTCTCACCTTCATATGTTGTCACCTGCATATCAATGTATAAACACACATTCTCAAATCAAAATAGAACATATCACCTCACCTTCAAGATCTCAGCATGATCTTGTTTCACCATTCCACCTGTACCTTGAATGGATTGTCCTCTGTTTCTTGCATCTGCAAGTTTTGCTACACATCACCTCTATTCTTTCTGTAAGATTAGAACCTGATCCTTCCTTGCCTGCATAAACATCTTTGACACATAACTTTGTTCTCAATTCTTTCACATAGAATTTCTTTATTCTGTTTTAACACCAATTGTTTCAATTACAATTCTGCTCTGATACCAAAATGATGCAGGGTTACCCCGCTTACACCCACAGTATGCATGTAAAATGCATAAATACATTTGTCCAAGGAATTTAACTCACCAAGGAGTCAAATCTTCACCCATCAATGGTTAAGGCCCTATCAATCAACCCTCAAGCCTTCAATTATGACTTTATTAAAGCCTTCAGCAAAACCCTCCTATCGGCACTTTAAAACTCCTCATAACCTTCCTTAACCTTTATACAACCTTCGTTAACCCTTTAACCACATATATATATATATATATATAGCCTTCCCTCTTTAAACATTGGTTATATATATTTATCACATGAAATCCTTATCTCCCTTGATAATGTTGGATTTACATATAAATTAATACATAAACCTTTCGTCGTTGCTATTTTCCTTTATAAACCTTTTACAAAGGAAATAACCCACAAACACGCAATAATTTACCTTTTCGCCTGATACAGCCTCTACACGTCTTTCGAGGTTCCACCTTTATCGCAATCGGGTATCAGCTCCTTCGCGGGTCACATTAATACACACCTCCTCCCGCCTCTGATATGTGAACATATTCTGGATCTCAAATTATTAAACACTGCCACTATAACTCTGTCGGGTCCGCTCTTTCAGACCTTTCCTTCAGTGCTCCGCCGATCTCCGACCACCTCCGATCTTCGATCAGCACTTTATCGCTATCGGCGCATCGGCATTTCACAGTCCACCAACCTTTGACCTCTGTCTAATGCGATTGTGATTAGATCGCGACCGTTGATCGGTTCTCGATCCAACGGTCGATATCCTTTCCTGATGCAAAGTCATCCGACAGTCCTCTGTCGTTGATCTACAGTTAGTAGATCCAATGGCCTGCCATGAATTCGGATAAACAACAGGCACGGGGTTTAACCACCCAATAAAGTAGTTTCCCCTCACTCCTCCACTGCTATGTGTCCTCCACTTAGTGGAATCAAAGCCAAACGGTGAAAAACGCTTACGGCTTTCCTTCTACCCGAAATCCACTTCTCTGCCTTTGAGAACTACTCTTCGCTGATTATCCTTCGTGCTCCTTCAGCATTCGAAGACCATCGATCGATGAGATCGATGGATTTTGTTCCTTGTTGCCTGCGTCGTTGATCTTCGAGATCCAATGGTTCTTATGCTTCAACGACTCACTTCTTCCTTAGTCCTTTTCTTTATGTTTTTCACTGTTTCTTCAGCATTTCCTCTGTGGTTCAAGTTTCTTCAAATGGTTTCATTCTTCCGCTTCCGCGGTTCAACTTCTCTGAGCTTAACTCCTCAGTGAATTCTCACTTCACTCTGTTTCCTCAATTGGATTCAAAGACCCGTGATGATTCCTCTGAATCATTCTCTCCTTTGCGTGTTCTACAGAATTCTGCCTACAACCCTATTACAGAACCTACGAATTCATATGTAATTCATTCATAAAATACTCATTTCACACATTTACACAGCTAGGAATAAACCTATGTATACGTAATTATAAACAAATGATTACATTCGAAACTCTATGTCTCTCACAGGCCTGATCTCCAATATCAGTTGCCTCCTTCCTTTACTCTGCCCGTAGGCTTACATTTATACCAGAAATGCTCTTTTGAACTAATTCTGGTTCCAATCCTAAATCTACTGAACTGACTCCTAAATCCTCTATGTCCACTTCTAACTTCATTTAATTCCTAAGAACTCTCTCTAGTTCCTCGAATCATGAAACTACCTAGAGAGTTATAATTGACTTCTAACTCTCTCATCATTATTAACCACTCATGTTCTCCTTTATTCAAGAGCATTTACAAACAACCTCACACATCTAATTAATTCCTATTCTACCCACTCAAAAGCCTAAATATTACATTAATTCAATACTTAGTACACTAACTTCTCTAAAATACATGACCCCCTATGTCTACTAAAGTACAATGATTTCCCATGGGTTGAATGCTCATGCATCAAGAAGAGAAGAGACAAGTAGTGGAGAACCAATGGAAGCATACTTTTTTTATATATATCTTAAAGTCGAACAGAACCTATATATATATATATATATATATATATATATATATATATATATATATATATATATATATATATATATATATATATCTTGTTGGGACAATTACAACAATTTAATTGTTTGAACCGACTCAACTTAACTTGACTTGGTCTTCAACTTGAAAAAGTTGTCAACCAACTTACAATGTGATTTTTCGACTTTACTAGTTTAGTCGACTCAGTTGACTAGCCTCTCCAACTTCTCCACCACCCTAAAAGCCTTCTTCATCCCAAAGAAGCGAAGATTTGGAGTGCTACAAAATTTTTGTACATAAATTATTACAATAGAAGCCAAAGAGTAAATTATGTAGCTTCTTATACATTTGGTGGCTCTTCAACAGGTGCTTTAAGATGATCAGTCGACGCTTCTTAGGTTGATTTTGTCGAATGCTTCGTTGTTTGGTTGAGTTCAACTTCATGAGACTATTGTTTTGAAGTTGCTCCACATGTCGAGATGATAGGTTTTTGGTGGTGCTATGACTTTTCAATTATGTGGCATATGGTGATTAGACTCCTGCATCTAATTGCTTTGATTTTAAAATCTTGATTTTTGTCTTTTTTTACCTATCAAATCAACCTCAAGTGAATGATATGTGTTTCAGACTTCCTTTCTGATATTACTTTCTGCCACAGAGTCGGTCCCCTCTTCCTAATCACTTTTCCTGTCGAGTTGCTCATTATAACCATGCGTCGTTGAGTAGGTTTTTATGTCATCGAATCGAATTTTGCCTCGTTCTTTAGCCCTACCTATCACATCGACTATTTTTTTATAGTGATCTCTAAATTTTTCTCGTCGGTCTTGACTTCTTTCATTTTTATGTTGATATCAATCTGCATTATTTTGAGTTTTGTTGTTTAAAAGATTGTGTATATTTGCTTCTTGGTCCATGTTTCTGCTACATTTTGTTGGCATTATGACATAGGTTTGGCACTATGACACAGGTGTTGTCCTTGATGGCAACTCACTCAGATGGCAGATCACTGTTCAGGCTCTCAGAATGAAAGAAAAAGAGGTATACGTAGGTTCCCTTTGACGAAGTCGCATATACACGCGGGATTGCCAACCAAAAGTCGCGTATGCGTATGCACGCACTTTCATGGACGAAAAAGTGCGTACGTGTGGGAAAACTTATTTTTGGTCCATGGTATTTAGTCCTTGGTATTTGGACCTATGGTTTTGGACCATGGTATCTCGTCTGAAGTGTTGAACCCAGGTATTTGGTATCGTGAGCTTGATACATGAGAAACGGTGATCAAAGGCATAAGAACTCCAAATAATTTATACATACTCAAGGGAGGACAACAACAATGCTATCTAAGCAAGAATGATGAACACTGGCTATGGCACAGAAGATTGGGGCATCTAAGCTTCTCTCATATAAGGAAAGCATGCAAATATTAGGCGGTTCGTGATCTCCCTGACATCAGAATTCCAGACAATACAATATGCAAATCATGTCAGTTTGGTAAGCAAACCAGAACTAATTTCCCTGAGAAGGAAGGATCAGCTAGTAGGCCACTTGAACTTGTCCATACTGATGTATGTGGTCCAACTAGGAAAAGGTCACCTCGAGGAGAAGAATACTTCATATTGTTCATTGACGACTTTTCCAGGATGTGTTGGATAGGACTTTTGAAGCATAAAGATGAAGCTTTCAAAAATTTCAAAGCATTCAAAGCCTTGGTTGAAAATGAATCAGATCACAGAATCAAATGCCTCAGGTCTGATCGAGGAGGGGAATTTACCTCGGATGAATTTTTCGATTTTTGTGAAGAACATGGAATAAGAAGGGAATTCTCTACTGCAAGGACTCCTCAGCAAAATGGAGTAGTGGAAAGGATGAACAAAACGGTTCAACAAATGGCTCGTGCTATGCTTGATGAGTCTGGAACTCCCGCAACCTTCTGGGGTGAAGCTGCATTTGCTGCGGTTACTATTCTCAACAAGACAAACGTCTGGGTGAACAGCACTCAAACTCCTCATGAACTTTGGTATGGTAAGACTCCCACGGTTAAATACTTCAAAATTTTTGGAAGCAAATGTTACATCAAAAGGACTGATGAAAACCTTGGCAAGTTTGAACCTAGAGCAGATGAAGGCATTCTCCTTGGTTATTCTCCCCACAGCAAAGGATATAAGTGTTACAATAAAAGACTTGGAAAAATTGTTGAAAGTATTGATGTAGTGATTGATGAAGAAGGAAACATTCCTAGGCAGGTAAAATCCGAAGATTTTGAAGATGATGAGGACTATCCTTCAACATCAAATCAGACTTATGATGAAGAAGAAACCCATGAGGCACCAGAAGAACAGATAAGGATAGAAGAAAAGACTCCATCTAGGTACGTTCAGAAGAATCATCCAGAAACTCAAATTTTGGGGCAGAAAGAGGTGGGTGTACAAACAAGAAGAACTATTTCAAAAGCCTCAAGCTATCTAGCATTGCTCTCCTCCATTGAACCACAAAATGTAAGAGAAGCATGAAAAGATGAATGTTGGGTCAAGGCCATGAATGAAGAACTTGAGTAGATTGAAATGAATAACACTTGGGAGTTGGTTCCTAGACCAAACGATAAGAATGTCATAGGGACAAAATGGATATTCAAAAACAAACTAAATGAAAATGGAGATGTTATTAGAAACAAGGCCAGACTTGTTTGTAAAGGGTATGCTCAACGAGAAGGTATAGACTTTGAAGAAACTTTTGCACCGGTTGCTAGACTTGAAGCCATAAGAATGTTCCTTGCTCTCTCTAGCTTTCAGAAGTTCAAAGTTTTTCAAATGGACGTGAAATCTGCCTTTTTAAATGGAGACTTGGAAGAAGAAGTGTATATTGAGCAACTAGATGGATTCATCCTTGGAAATGATCCAAAACTTGTATGCAGACTTAAGAAGGCACTCTATGTTCTTAAACAGGCTCCAAGGGCTTGGTATTATCATCTGGACAAATACCTCCATCAACAAGGTTTTTCAAAAGGATTAGCAAATAGCAATCTATATGTAAAAATTGATAATGATAAATTGCTAATACTTGTCGTGTATGTTGATGATATCATCTTTGGTAGCAATGAAGAAGCCATGAGTCAAAACTTTGCTTTGGTGATGCAGAAAGAATTTGAAATGTCCTTGCTTGGTGAGCTGACATATTTTCTTGGTTTACAAGTCCAACAAAATAAAGACGGTATCTTTTTATCACAAACCAAGTACCTCAAGGAGATCTTGAAGAAATATGGCATGGAAGATTCAAAACCAGTATGTACCCCTATGGTAACAGGATGCAGCCTCAACACAAATGATGATTCAACAGCAGTTCATCAACCAACCTATAGATCCATGATTGGTAGTCTGCTCTACTTGACTAGTACCTAACCAGACATCATGCATGCAGTGGGAATAGTTGGAAGATTCCAGGCAAATCCAAAAGAAGCACACCTTCAGGCAGTTAAAAGAATTTTCAAATATCTTCAAGGGACACAAAACTATGGCCTAAGGTATCCTAGAGATACAGTTCTCACCCTTCATGCATATACAGATGCAGATTGGGCAGGAAGCGTGGATGACAGAAAAAGCACTAGTGGTGGTGCATTCTTTATGGGTTCCAAATTAGTATCTTGGTTCAGCAAGAAACAAAGTTCAATTGCTTTATCTACAGCTGAAGCGGAATATGTGGCTGTTGCATCTTGTTGCACACAACTCCTTTAGATGATGCAAATTTTGCAAGATTTTCAAATCACTTGTACCCCACCAATATCCATTTTATGTGATAATACAAGTGCAATCAGTATTTCAAAAAATCTGGTCATGCATTCAAAGACCAAGCACATACCTATCAAATATCATTTTCTCAGAGAACAAGTGCTTGAACAAAAGGTCAAATTGGAGTATGTTCCCTCCAGGTAATATGTTGCTGATATACTCACCAAACCACTGCCCAGGGAGACATTTGAATACCTCAGACAGAAGCTAGGAGTATTTGATGCATCATCTTGCTGTTGAAACTTGTCTGTTTCAGAGAAAAGTGGTTGTACGCAAGTTTAATGAGGAGAATCCACGTACATACGCTGGTTTATGTGGATACAGTCGCGTATATGTTGGTTTGAAGACAAACAGTGGGCCAGGCTCAGGATGAAAGGAGTCTGACAAAGACCATCTGGCACAGGTTCAGGGGGAGCATACATATTCTTCTAATAATGCATTGTTGGCATTATCCTAGAAGATCTTGGTTCAAGTTCACAGTGTTTTGGTTTTAGGGGGAATAGGTGCAGAAGGAGAACATGGTTGCTGGTCTGAATGATGATTGACAGATGTTGTTGATGATAGTTGTTGATAACTATCATAGTCTGGTTGTAGATATTTCGTCTCTATGTCATGTATTTCTTTTCTTATCAAGGTCATGTAACGGCCTACTTTGATTTCCCCACTATGCCTGGGATGGATAATGTAATGTTCTTGTTTATCTTGTGTAAACTTTTGGTGTATCCCCACTTGGTTGGGTGGATGAGTCAATCCCCACTTGGTTGGAGATGGATATATGTATGAGTCTTTGGAGGTAGGAAGGTCATTTATGATGTATAAAGTTATGTATCTTCTTGTAGAACATCTTCTTGCAGACCTTGCCTACAGTCAGGGGGAGCATGGACAGCACAGCAAAGCAGAGATTTCAGCATGAACTCAGGGGGAGCATAACCCTTTGCCCTTGATGTCAAAGGGGGAGAATGACTTTGAGTGACTTAGGGTTGCCATCAAGTCCAAAGGGGAGATTGTTGGCATTATGACATAGGTTTGGCACTATGACACAGGTGTTGTCCTTGATGGAAACTCACTCAGATGGCAGATCACTGTTCAGGCTCTCAGAATGAAAGAAAAAGAGGTATACGCAGGTTCCCTTTGATGAAGTCGCGTATACACGCGGGATTGCTGACCAAAAGTTGCATATGCATATGCACGCACTTTCATGGACAAAAAATCATGTACGTGTGGGAAAACTTATTTTTGGTCCATGGTATTTAGTCCTTGGTATTTGGACCTATGGTTTTGGACCATGGTATCTCGTCTGAAGTGTTGAACCCAGGTATTTGGTCCAAGGTATTGATTCTTTATGGTTTTGGACCATGGTATTGTGTAAGGCCTAAGACTATAAAAGGGGAAGGAGATCATTAGACAAAGGCATTGACTCAAGCATTGAATATCTCATGAAGAACTAGATCTGGAACACTGGTCATTGGGTTATGGTGCATAGCTAGATCTGAATCAAGGAGGAACCTGAGCGCAAGAAGAAGGATAAGTACTATTGATGGATCAAGATCTTAAGGCTTGAATAGTAGTATATTTGTGTGATTTTGATCTGTTATTTTAACGCATGACTTAATCTATAAATTTGATAATCTGGGTATAACTGATGTTTGAATAAGTGAAAAGGATAAATTATCTTTTATAGATCTGTACGCAGGTTCAACGAAGAAAAGGAGCGTATACACGCTGGTTCTGTAATGCAGAATAGCGTATACGCTGGTTGGCCTTAATTCAAAAGCGTATGCACGCAGGTTGTACACATTGAAGTAGTGTACGTCTCTTGAAATATGTTTTAGCTACTTCTGTTTATTGCTGCAATATTCTGGGTTCAGAATTGGTGTCTGGTTACTGTCACTGTTTTCTAGGTACAACATTTAGATAAGTGGCTATTTGAATCAATTTTGTTTGGTGCAAAGGAGATTGGTTGATGCAGATATACTTGATGTTTGATTGATGGATCCAGTCTAAAAATTTATGAAACGTGGTCCCTGAAAGAAAAGAGAAGGTTGTAGCCTTTTGTAGGTCAGCACCTACGTACTAGTACCTCAGCTAGTACAAGAGCTAAGGGGGTTGCAGCTCCCTTCCAGGAGAAGCTGGAGAACGAGAGAAGGTCGTAGCCTTCTACAGGTAGCAGCCTGCGTACTGGTATAAGACTGCACTAGTACAGAATCATTGTAAAAAGAAGTTTCTAATTAAAAGAAGATAGAGACGAATTGCAGCAGGTGGTTTTCACCCACATTGGGTTTCCACCTTATATATTTGTGTCTATGTGTGTGATGATCTATTCTGTTTTACTACTCCTATTTACTATTCTTATGATTAATGAAGTCCTGATGCACTGATTAAAGTTCAACAATTAATGAATCAGATATACGCTTGTTTCTTTAGTCACAGTAGCGTATATATGCAGTTTCCCATAGCTGAAGTAGCGTATACAAATCTGATTGTGAAATGAAAAATAATTGATTTGATAATACTGATTCACCCCCCCCTCTCAGTATTATTTCCAACACATTTCCCTAATTGAGTGGTGATTCCCCTTTTAATAGTTCTCCAACTGCTAATTCGGTTATTTGGCACTAATTTATAACTTCTTTTTATAATGAACTTAGTAAATTCTAATTAAGAAAGCAAAAATATTGGTTTACAAGCAATTGGTTAGTTAGCCCACCACTTAGTGGTTTTCAAGCTAACCCATATCCTTGGCGCCTCAAAGAGGTTTTCACCAGGTTCATGCCAATGCTCTTAAGAAATGTACTTTTTAAGTCGGGCATCATTAACAAGTGACTTGAATGAGTTCCCTTGTAGTGTCTTTTGTTTACTCCTCCCGAAGAGTATATATCCTCAATAGCGAAGGGACTGATCCATGCAATTTCTAGTTTTTTCGGTTTTCTCTTCGCTTGACTATCATATAATAGTACCAAATCTTCAAATTTTAGGTTCTTCGTTTGTAAATTTATGTCATGCCAATCCTTATGTTGATTTTTACTAGATCATTGATGATGGAGTGCATGAAGATGGTCTTATTATAAATGTTGTAGTTGTTGGAGTCATTCCTTTTGCATTTTTGTGTTGTATTTTAGTACAATCAATACATTCACTGCATTTGCTGAACAATGAAATGGGACAACTTCTTTCTATCCAAGACCAACTTGAAAGGAGTAGCTTTAGTCGACGGTTTGTATGCTCTATGATATGCCTAGACGATGGCCGGAACTTTGCCATCCTAGTTGTCTCCATCTAAATTGAAATTTTTTGTTAATCCTCTGTGCAACATTTTATTAAATGATTCCATGACGCCATTTTCTTGAGGATGGTAAGCAATGGTCTTCCTATTCCCAATCATGAAATTATGCATCAATGTTTGAATTGTAGCATTTACAAAGTGTGTTCCTCTATCATTGATTATGACCATAGGACAACCAAATCGAGTTACTATATTTTCATAGATAAACTTTGTTGTCACCTCCTTCATGCAAAATTCGACTGCTTTTGCTTCCACCCATTTTGTTAAATATTCTACTAATCTTATAATATACATTGATCTTGTACGTTTAGCACATCTCCTAAGTACCTCGTTGATTCCAAGCTTGTATAATTGAACATTTATCAATGTAAATGGTGTCGCTTTAATAGCAAGAGTCTTTTTCTTTTTCTCAGAAAATCCTTCAGGTGCCTTCCCCGTGTGTAAAAGAATTGCAATGTTAGCAAGTTCTGTAGGGATTGCTTCAACTCTAAACAAATTTGCATCTGCAAGATCATCTTTAATGTTTTTTGGTTCCTCTTCTATTTCTAGTTGAGATAGATGATTAGGCCTGACATTATTTTTACCAAGTCAAATTATCACTTCAAATTCAAACTCCTAGAATAGTAACAACCACCGATAGATCCATCTTTGATGTACTAGTTTATTAACAAGATACTTCAATGATTGATGATCAATATAAAATATAAATGGATTCTCTAGGAGGTAGCGACAAAATTTATGCAATGAAAAGATCATGGCTAAAGCTTATCTTTCCATTGTCAAATAATTTATTTCAACTTTATTGAGTTTTTTACTGGAATATGCATTCTGATGGTCTATCGACTCATCGTCTAGTTGTGTCAAGACTGCCCTAAATGCCACATTTGATGCATCAACATGCACATGAAATTTTTTTAACTAGTTGGGGAACTTAAGTATAAGTGATTTGAAAATGGGGCTCTTAGGCTTCTTGTCCAACTTACAAGAACCTCTCCCACTTCCAAAGCTTTAAAATTTTCCCAAGTCTTATTGATTAACCAATGCGGAATTAAGAAATGCTTGAAAATATAGGCATGTTCTTATATTTATTGTTGGTTGTTTATGTGCTTTAAAATCTGTTGTGTATGTTGATATTTGTTTTTAACTGATTATGCCTTAAATTTTGTTGTTGTGCTATAATGTAACGTGATCAAACTGATATACAAATATACATAACAGTAAATAAAGCAACAGAGACAATGCAGCAATAAAGCAGACACATGAACAACAATATTAATTTGGAGTTCACCCACAACTCTTGGGCTACATCTCCGTGAGCTCTAGTTAATTCAACTAGGCTCTCTAGGATTATGGTATTAGTCCTTTCTAGAAGCTCTTGGCTCAACTCCTATTGTTTTATACAAAAACACTGGGTTCAAACACCATTTAACCCCCTGGCTCTTGAAGCTCTAGCTCTTGGCTCTAGCTCTCGGCTCTTGGTTCTGGCTCTTGGCTCTGACTCTAGCTCTTTGGCTCTTGGTTCTAGCTCTTGGCTCTAACTCTGGCTCGTTGGCTCTCTGGCTCTTCAGCTCTGGCTTCTTTCTGCCCTCTATTAGTTCACAGCCCTCTTGGCTTTTCACTCGGCTTCCAAGTGACCCCGTAGGCTGCTCTTTTGCTTCTGTGCTGCCTCCTTCGCCTTAGCTTCCTGCTTTGGCTTCCTTTCAGCAACAAAACCTAACAACAATCGACAACTACTCAGCAGCAACTCATCCAGCCCCTCTGTCTTTGACATCCATGGCTTTTAAGCCAAAATGGCGTTGTTGATTCATTTCCCTCTCGGGCTCTTCGTCTTCCTGTTTTGGTCCACTCGAATCCCTTCTTTGAGCATTAGAAATCATTGCTAAACGCCCTCGTGGATGAATGCCACCTATTCCACAATGGAAGGAGCCACCGGCGCTTTGAATCCTTCTGAAACAGTCGCTCTGTGTTTACACAGAGAACGTTGTAAAACACAGGAAAATCTGCATAAATCACTGTTCACCGGACTTAAGATTTTCATAAATGTGCTTTATAACACTATAAGGTCCACCTGTGAGTCGCCATCGCATGTTGCAAGGGCCTTGTTCCAAGGTTTCCCTTCGTATTTTAAAAATACGTTAAAACATTAAAATCTCGCAAATATGGCATTTAACGAATTTCAAATTACATTAAATCTTGTTTATCGCCCGTCGGGTCCATATATATATACATATATCGTAAGTCGCGTATCGTGGGGACCCAGGGTAAGCCACGTGGTGTGACCAATGCCGACGTCGATTACGATCCGCCGATGTCGCCGTTCGGCATATCGCACATCACGAGGCCCTATCTTTGCTTTGTGGCATCGCCACTTGTGATCCGTCGATATTGGCGATCATCATATCGCTTGGCCCGATCCCTGTTATGTGCCTTCCTTCGATCCAACCTATCGATTGCAATTGCCGATCAGATCTAGACCGTTGATCGTACAGATCCGACAGCCCCTGTTCATTGTTCACTTAAGCCTCCGATAGGCTCGATTTCATGGTTTTCTCTATGTTTTTGGGTTCCGATAGTGTAACCCAGATTTTCCATAACTTCTCCTCTTTGCCTCATGCGATGCGATTTTCCCTTATAAGGGTCTTTTGCTTATTTTTTTAAAGGATTTTTGCCTCTTTTCCCAAAGAATGAGGGGAGCTTCTCTTTGTGATAAATTCTTCATCTAAAGTCCATTTTCACCCATTCAAGTTGCGTTGGATTCAAAATGAAGGAGTCTCTGCAATG
Source organism: Pinus tabuliformis (assembly GCA_031772625.1). Classification (NCBI taxonomy): domain Eukaryota; kingdom Viridiplantae; phylum Streptophyta; class Pinopsida; order Pinales; family Pinaceae; genus Pinus; species Pinus tabuliformis. The sequence continues at coordinate 947,403,894 of CM062815.1, read as the reverse complement.
AAACTATTTCTGAGAGCAGTTTGTGATTTTCATTTTCTTCTGATTTACAAAGGATGTGTGCCATTTGGCACCTTTCACCTCTTATATGAAGTCTTTTAGACTTAGAGGTTTATCCAGGATCCATTTTTGGATCACGCCTTCCCAGTAAAAGAACTTTTGGTCTCCAAAAGACTAATATACTGATCTGAACAATAAATGAGAGTGACTCACCTTCTTCTTTCATCCTCCCTACACTTGCCTTTTCATAGTGCCTCTAAACCAAAGTTTCTAACCACTTCCCTTCTTGGATGGGTTGGTATTCCTTCTTGCCTTCATGCGGAACTTCTGCTGAAATGGTTATGGAAGGTAGTTTGAACTCTTCTGCCTTGATCATTGATCCAAGGTGGCTCAACAAATGTGAAGTACATCTGCTCCACAAGACTTTCATTTGTACCTGTTTGAAAGGTTGCCAACAACAACTGTTAAACAACAGGCATACAGACAACAACTGGATGGACTAACTCCTGCTTCAACAAAAGAAATAGATTTCACATCTTGTGAACACCTCCATGTCTTACATCTGCATACAAATGATGGAGCCCACAAAACATGCCTTTAAACAAACGATAATTCAAGTCAAGCATGTAGAAAAAGACCATTAGGACTCTTTTTCAGAAGATGAAACACTTCATCATTATCTCCATTTGGAGACCAAGTTAACTTCTCCTGAGTCAACATGGCATCACATGCATGTCAAAGCAATCAACCCTGCAAGTTAATTACACATACATGTTCAAAACAAGGAAATCATCATCCCTATGTTCATACATCTCATGCTCATGCATGCATTTCATCCTTCAAATTTCACTTAAGCACACTGTACTTTCGAAGCTGAAATGAAATATAATGTAGATGCATCAATAGACATGCAATCTCAATCGGATAAGGACTCTAACTGTTCCTTACCAATCCCTTTCAAAGGTACTACCTTTGTCTGCACATCAGCATCATCATGTGAATCATTTTGAGACACATCATTCATGGAATCTTCACTTCCCTTTCTGCCATCTTCTCTTTCCACTTTCTTTAGCTTTTGTGGAAGCATTGCTGGATTCAGAGTCCAACATTTTGCAGCAAGATGTCCTTGCTTATGGCAGTAAGTGCACTGCATGTGCATCCTCTTGACAGCATGATTTGCCTTGTCCAATGGACCTTTGGCTTCTTGCTTCTTTTCCTTCTTCTGCTTCCTGTATGTGGCCATTCTCTTCCAACATCTAGAAACATCATGGTTATCCAAACCACAAAAGGAACATGCAATTATTTTCCCATACATATGTGGAAATTTATCATGCTTTGCACAGTCAAAAGGAAAATGTTTGGAACCAGATTTATACCTTTCTCTTTCACCTTTATCACCTTCATGAGGAGGTGAAGCAAATGAAGAAGTGGGTCCCTTTGGAACACCATCAATCTCTTCAAGGTTGTTGGATTCTCCCCAACTCTCTGGTTTAAGTGTGTGCTTCTGAACACGTGCAATGCAACTCCCTCTTGGAGCTGTTTCAATGGCCTTCATGGCAGCTTTGGAACTTTCTCCATAAGCTTGTCCATAGCCAAGACCCAAATACTTAGGCCTTTCCTCAATCATTATTGGCTCAACAATACCTTGTGCATGTCTACCCAAGCCCTTTCCTTCATAGCCCATCTTGGACATTAGCTTGGAACCTATGCCTTTAGTATGTTTTTCAAAGGAACCAATATAAGCATCCTTAGAGGAATTTGAAGACAAACTGGAATGGTTTACCTCTTCTTCAAGCAAATACTTGACTAAGGCTTCTTGGGAAACAAAGATCTATGTTTCCAACTCATGCATCCTCTTCAGGTTCATATTTGCAATATGAAGTTGCCTTTCCATTTCCTGCAATCTGTCAGCAAGAAATTGTTTCTCTTCCTTCATGGAATTTAGCTACTTTCTAAGCATGCTACTCTTCCTTCCATCCTCATACATTTTTCTCACCATATCCATCATGGTGGACAATTCTTGCTTCATGTCTTCATCAAAGAATCTTGTGAAGAGAGCAGAATTTGAGGACCCACTTGTAGAAGTTATCATTATGCCAATGAACAAAAAAAACTTCAACAAGATAAATAAAGAGCTTATTTAAGCAACCTCTTGCAACAAACCTCTTGTGCTTTGGATTGCCTTGAGGCCCTTTGGGATGGATGAATGCCTTCAGCGCTTCTTCCTTCTTTTCCTTCCTGGACTGAGCTATCAATAGCTTTCCCTTTACCTCTGCAAACTCTGAAAATGGTCAGTCTGCAAAACAAGCATACAATCAGCCTCTTATTGTTCAAACACATTTCAGACAAGCAGTCTTTGCTTTGTAAATCAAGCATTCCGATATAACCTTCTTAAAGGTGTGGTTAATCAACCTAGCTCTGATACCTCCTGATCTAAAAATGGGGCTCTTAGGCTTCTTGTCCAACTTACAAGAAACTCTCCCACTTCCAAAGCTTTAAAATTTTCCCAAGTCTTATTGATTAACCAATGCAGAATTAAGAAATGCTTGAAAATATAGGCATGTGCTTATATTTATTGTTGGTTGTTTATGTGCTTTAAAATATGTTGTGTATGCTTATATTTGTTTTTAACTGATTATGCCTTAAATTTTGTTGTTGTGTTGTAATGTAACGTGCTCAAACTGATATACAAATATACATAACAGTAAATAAAGCAGCAGAGACAATGCAGCAATAAAGCAGACACATGAACAACAATATTAATTTGGAGTTCACCCACAACTCTTGGGCTACGTCTCCGTGAGCTCTAGTTAATTCAACTAGGCTCTCTGGGATTATGGTATTAGTCCTTTTTACAAGCTCTTGGCTCAACTCCTGCTGTTTTATACAAAAACAGTGGGTTCAGACACCATTTAATCCCCTGGCTCTTGAAGCTCTAGCTCTTGGCTCTGGCTCTTGGCTCTTCGTTCTGGCTCTTGGCTCTGACTCTGGCTCTTTGGCTCTTGGTTCTGGCTCTTTGGCTCTTGTTTTTGGCTATTTGGCTCTTGGAGTTCACCCACAACCCTTGGACTACGTCTCTGTGAGCTCTATTTAATTCAACTAGGCTCTCTGGGATTATGGTATTAGTCCTTTTTACAAGCTCTTGGCTCAACTCCTGCTTTTTTATACAAAAACAGTGGGTTCAGACACCATTTAACCCCTTGGCTCTTGAAGCTCTAGCTCTTGGCTCTGGCTCTTGGCTCTTCGTTCTGGCTCTTGGCTCTGACTCTAGCTCTTTGGCTCTTGGTTCTGGCTCTTGGCTCTGACTCTGGCTCTTTGCTCTCTGGCTCTTCAGCTCTGGCTTCTTTCTGCACTCTATCAGTTCACATCTCTCTTGGCTTTTAACTCGGCTTCCAAGTGACCCTCTAGGCTACTCTTTTGCTTTTACGCTGCCTCCTTCACCTTAGCTTCCTGCTTTGGCTTCCTTTCAGCAACAAAACCTTACAACAATCGACAACTACTCAGCAGCAACTCAGCCAACCCCTCTATCTTTGACATCCATGGCTTTTAAGCCAAAACGATGATGTTCATTCATTTCCCTCTCGAGCTCTTCGTCTTCCTGTTTTGGTCCGCTCGAATCCCTTATTTGAGCGTTAGCAATCATTGCTAAATGCCCTCAAGGATGAAAGCCACCTATTCCACAACGAAAGGAGCCACCGATGCTTTGAATCCTTCTGAAACAGTCGCTCTGTGTTTACACAGAGAACATTGTAAAACACGGGAAAATTCACATTAAGCACTGTTCACCGAACTTAAGATTTTCATAAATGCGCTTTATAACACTGTCGGGTCCACCTATGAGTCGCCATCGCATGTTGCAAGGGTCTTGTTCCAAGGTTTCCCTTCGTATTTTAAAAATACGTAAAAACACTAAAATCCCGCAAATATGGTGTTTGATGAATTTCAAATTACATTAAATCTTGTTTATAGCCCATGGGGTCCGTATATATATACATATATTGCAAGTCGCGTATCGCGGGGACCCGAGGTAAGCCATGTGGTGTGACTAATGTTGACGCCAATTTCGATTCGCCGATGTCGGCGATCAGCATTTCACATGTTGCGGGGTCCTATCTTTGCTTCGTGGTATCGCCGATTGTGATCCGCCGATATCGGCGATTGGCATATCGCTCGGCCCGATCCCTGTTATGTGCCTTCCTCCAATCCGACCCACCGATTGCGATTGGCGATTGGATCCACACTCCGGGGTTACTGGGCATGCTGGCAACCATAAATCCTTATCTCTGTGTGGTTTTGGTAAAGGTACCAATCTCCCACTTTGCTTTGTTTAGACAACTGAAGGACCCTTTTGATCTCTGGACTTATCCTGGGTGGAGGGCTTCCTTTCAACATAGTCATGACTGGATGAACAAAAGAATCTATGAAATCTGAATAGGTATATGGTGACTCAAACTTATGGAACAGTGGGGTCCAAAAAATGACAGACCTGGGCTAGCCTTTGGTATCCAGCTTCTGGAGGGGAAAAGGAAATCTGTCTGGCTGATAATATAGGAACATATGGTAGAGGACAGATGAGTATTTGAACACTCTTTCATTGTGCATCCTGGTGAACTGTTCATGCATTCTCTCAGCTATGAACTCAGCATAATTGTACACAACAGCAGGAGGTTGTCCTGGGGTATAGATTGACATGAAGGCTAGGACAAGTTCATCAACAAATTCATCAGTGGAGCAGCCTAGGACACATGATATCATGGTGATGATTTGTTTTCCCCTTTCAAAGAACATGGAATAAAGATATGGGGGGGGGGGGGGGGATTTTAGGAAAGTGCTTCTCTTCAACAATGAAATCTTGGAAAAATTGGGCTAGTCTTGAGGGACTTAACTTGGAATATTGTTCTAACAAATCTCCAATTGAGAGTGGAGTCAGGTTTGGTCCTGATTGGAGTTGTAGCATTTCATTTATGGAATCAGTTGTAATGGTGAATAGAATCTTTTGGTCAGGGGACATAATAGCTCTCAGGCTGGGAATGTAACAGGCATGGCATTGGTGGACAATTTCAGGGAAAACATGTACCTGTGAGAACTGGTATTTGGGCAAATTTGACTCCCAAAGGCCAATATCATCAGCATGTTTGAGGTATTTGTCCCTACTTAAACAATGGATTTTAAGCAGGAGGCCCTGGTAGATGTATCCTTAATTTGGAAATCCCTGTCAGCCAAGGGAAGGTGGTCGAGGTCCAAATGGGGAGTTGTGATAGGTCTAACGTCCAAGGCAACAGGGCCAACCATAATTTAGTTCTTGTGGATTTAAATTAGGATTTACACGTTTATTCAAAAGTTTTTCACAGCAACTGGGATTTTTCAGAGGGTTTGGCCGTGGGTTTTAAAATTTAAAGTATTTATTCAATTAATTTTACTTAATTGAAACACTGTACAAGGTTGAATATTTCCGAATTTGAAAGGGCGAGTGGTAATTTGTGGTGAAATACCTGGAATTGGGTGGATAATCTGCAAATTTTGGAGTTCACGGCAGCTGCAGAGGTCCGAATGAATCTGGTACAGACTGGGAGGTCGACTGGGGTCTCTGCAACTTTCTTCGGGGGTGAATTTGGAGTTTAAATGGTGAATTCGACATTTGCAGGAATCACACTGGTTCACAGAGAAAATGAGCGAAAAAGGGTGAAAAGGGGCTTCTCGGCATTTTATGGAGCAACGGTTATTTTTTGGCGGGTGATTTCGAATGAACATTAGGTGGTTTGGCGGGGATGCGGTTTCCCATGCCATCGCACCACTTATGGAAGCTGGGCGGTTTTCGGGAGGGGTCACCCGATCTACTCCAGAGCGTGACACCTAACAAAGGAGGGGTCGGGAAAAACCACTTTATCGGGTGGGTAATGTTCATCTATTGGGTGCGGCCGATATGGCTGTGGACCGTTGGATGAGCGGAAAGTTGATCTAATGATAGTCGGGTGGCAAACTTTCGCGGAGGAAATGAACGGGAGTTTAGGGGTCTTAATCATGGCAGTTTGTGATTAACGTGAGATTAATCACGAGGTTAGGGGATCGGGTGGACCTTAATGATGGGATTAACTTAAGTTTACCAGGATTTGGTAAATTAAGTGGTTTTTGTTGGCATATGGGACAAACATATTAGTTTCTATTAAAACGAAGGGTTGTGGGGTATTTACATAGGGATTTAGTTAATATATGAGAAAAGGGTTTCATCAGGGAGTTATATACTAAAGTTAATAATGAATATGGCATGTGGCGGAATGGTTTTTTCGTTAATTAAAAAAGTAAAATGTAATTTTTGCACGAATAAGCTCAATACTTAGGATAAAAGGTTTTTTGTGGGTTTTTGGGTGAAAAGGGATTTACATGGAGTTGTTTTTACTTTTCCTAGGCAAAAGAGTTTAACCATAGGAAAAGGGGTTTTATTAGGGAAATGAAGGGGGAATGGATTTTATGAAGAGGATTCTAGCACTTGCATCCATAAGTCATTAAGCCGACGATCCAGTCCCTCCAAAAGTCAGAGAAATTCTCTGAGCCTCTTTGACTTGTAGGATTTAAAGTACTAGAACATAATTATGAATAGGAAATTAGTAAGTAAAAGGGAAATATGAATGATGGGGAGTTAATCACATGAACTTGTAAAACCTTTGCTTTTGGCGTCATAATTTATCATACATGTTGAAATATGTATCAAAGCATGATGCATGTGTTTCAATTCAATTAACTTTATGCTTCAGAATCTTTCTTCTACTTACCCATTTCTTGCCCTAACATTTTTTTCTTCATTTATTTGGGTGAATTTAGGCTAGCAAACCCTTATTCTATCTTTTCTTTAATAAGACAAACTATCTATTTCTAATCTTATATCATTCAAGGGCTCAGCTTAAGCTTATGAGCTCTTTTTATTTTCTCTACCTATCTAATGATCTGCCAAGATTAAACTGTTTGGTCGGATTTTATTCTCTAACTACAAACATAAAATTCAAAGCATGATATAATCAAGATTAAACAGTTTGATTACCATGGATTGTGGCATGAATAACAAGCTACAAACAATCATTATTATGCATAAAAAGTAAATAGTAGTGGCATTTAGACTTGCTCACTTTCATGGTCTCTTTTTGTTTTCTAGGGTTCATATATTTTCATTTTTTTGACCTTTTCTCATTCTTTTTTGTCCTTTGATTTTTCTTTTAGGACATACCCTCTTTACATTTTTTTAATTTTTTAATATGGAAAACATTTGCAGAAAGCAAAGGTATGTACAATATTAAAAGCTTAACCTTAGTCATTCAAAATTATGACTCCTATTGGTATAGGAACCTAACACCAACCACCTACTTTGATGCCTCCTCCTCAGCAAAAAAAATAGTTCAAAATGTTCCTTCAAAGGAACCCTAGATTCCTGATTGAAAAAATCCCCATCCCAATAATAAGCAGGCTCAGGTAGTCTACAATGGAGAAACTCACTACCAAACTTATGTTGTAGAAATCTAGAAAATAAACGTTAGGTTAGATAAGGTTCAAGTTGGTCAGATTGCGCCCATTCCGCCACATGCCATATTAATTACTAACTTTAGTATATAACTCCCTGATGAAACTCTTTTCCAGTATATTAACTAAATACCTATGTAAATACCCCACAACCCTTAGTTTTAATAGAAACTAATATGTTCGCCCCATATCCCGACAAAACCCACTTAATTTACCAAATCCCGGTAAACTTAAGTTAATCCCGTCATTAAGGTCCACCCGATCCCCTAACCTTGTGATTAATCTCACGTTAATCACAAAATGTCATGCTTAAGACCCCTAAACTCCCATTCATTTCCTCCACGAAAGTTTGCCACCCGACTGTCGTTAGATCAACTTCCCACTCATCCAACGGTCCACAGCCATATCGGCCGCACCCAATGGATGAACATTACCCGCCCGATAAAGTGGTTTTTCCCGACCCCTCCTTTGCTACGTGTCACGCTCTGGAGTAGATCAGGTGACCCCTCCTGAAAACCACCCAGCCTCCATAAGCAGTGCGATGGCCTGGGAAACCGCCTCCCCGCTCAACCCGCCAAACCACCTACTGTTCATTCGAAATCACCCGCCAAAAAATAATCGTTGCTCCATAAAAGGCCAAGAAGCCCTTTTTCACCCTTTTTCACTCATTTTCTCTGTGAACCAGTGTGATTCCTACAAACGCCGAATTCACCATTTAAACTCCAAATTCACCCCCGAAGAAAGTTGCAGAGACCCCAGTCGACCTCCTAGTCTATACCAGATTCATCCAGACCTCTGCAGCTGTCGTGAACCCCAAAATTTGCAGTTTATCCACCCAGTTCCAAGTATTTCACCACAAATGACCACTCGCCCTTTCAAATTTGGAAATATTCAGCCTTGTACAATGTTTCAATTAAGTAAAAATTAATTGAATAAATACTTTAAATTTTAAAACCCACAGCCAAACCCTTGAAAAATCCCAGTTGCCGTGAAAAACTTTTGAATAAACCTGTAAAGCCTAATTTAAATCCACAAGAACTAAATTATGGCTGCCCCTGTTGCCTTGGACGTTAGACCTATCACAACTCCCCATTTGGACCTCGACCACCTTCCCTTGGCTGACAGGGATTTCCAAATTAAGGATACATCTACCGAGGGCCTCCTGCGTAAAATCCATTATTTAAGTATGGACAAATACCTCAACCATGCTAATGATATTGGCCTTTGGGAGTCAAATTTTCCCAAATACCAGTTCCCACAGGTACATGTTTTCCCTGAAATTGTCCACCAGTGCCATGCCTGTTACATTCCCAGCCTAAAAGCTATTATGTCCCCTGACCAAAAGATTCTATTCACCATTACAACTGATTCCATAAATGAAATGCTACAACTCCAACCAGGACCAAACCTGACTCCACTCTCAATTGGAGATTTGTTAGAACAATATTCCAAGTTAAGTCCCTCAAGACTGGCCCAATTGTTCCAAGATTTCATTGTTGAAGAGAACCACTTTCCTAAAATCCCCCCCACCCCCCAATATCATCAGCATGTTTGAGGTATTTGTCCCTACCTAAACAATGGATTTTAAGCAGGAGGCCCTGGGTAGATGTATCTTTAATTTGGAAATCCTTGTCAGCCAAGGGAAGGTGGTCGAGGTCCAAATGGGGAGTTGTGATAGGTCTAACGTCCAAGGCAACAGGGCCAGCCATAATTTAGTTCTTGTGGATTTAAATTAGGATTTACACATTTATTCATAAGTTTTTCACAGCAACTGGGATTTTTCAGAGGGTTTGGCCATGGGTTTTAAAATTTAAAGTATTTATTCAATTAATTTTACTTAATTGAAACACTGTACAAGGCTGAATATTTCCGAATTTGAAAGGGCGAGTGGTCATTTGTGGTGAAATACCTGGAATTGGGTGGATAATCAGCAAATTTTGGAGTTCACAGCAGCTGCAGAGGTCTGAATGAATCTGGTACAGACTGGGAGGTCGACTGGGGTCTCAGCAACTTTCTTCGGGGGTGAATTTAGAGTTTAAATGGTGAATTCGACGTTTGTAGTAATCACACTGGTTCACAGAGAAAATAAGCGAAAAAGGGTGAAAAAGGGCTTCTCGGCATTTTATGGAGCAACGGTTATTTTTTGGCGGGTGATTTCGAATGAACAATAGGTGGTTTGGCGGGTTGAGCGGTGAGGCGGCTTCCCAGGCCATCGCACCACTTATGGAGGCTGGGCGGTTTTCGGGAGGGGTCACCCAATCTACTCCAAAGCGTGACACCTAACAAAGGAGGGGTCGGGCAAAACCACTTTATAGGGCGGGTAATTTTCGTCTAGTGGGTGCAGCCGATATGGCTGTGGACCGTTGGATGAGCGGGAAGTTGATCTAACGATAGTCGGGTGGCAAACTTTCGCGAAGGAAATGAACTGGAGTTTAGGGGTCTTAATCATGGCAGTTTGTGATTACTGTGAGATTAATCATGAGGTTAGGGGATCGGGTGGACCTTAATGACAGGATTAACTTAAGTTTACCAGGATTTGGTAAATTAAGTGGTTTTTGTCGGGATATGTGACGAACATATTAGTTTCTATTAAAACTATGGGTTGTGGGGTATTTACATAGGGATTTAGTTAATATACTGGAAAAGGGTTTCATCAGGGAGTTATATACTAAAGTTAATAATTAATATGGCATGTGGTGGAATGGGTTTTTCCTTAAGTAAAAAAGTAAAATGTAATTTTTGCACACATATGCTCAATACTTAGGATAAAAGGTTTTTTGTGGGTTTTTTGGGTGAAAAGGGATTTACATGGAGTTGTTTTTACTTTTCCTAGGCAAAAGAGTTTAACCATAGGAAAAGGGGGTTTTATTAGGGAAATGAAGGGGGAATGGATTTTATGAAGGGGATTCTAGAACTTGCATCCATAAGTCATTAAGCCGAGGGTCCAGTCCCTCCAAAAGTCAGAGAAATGCTCTGAGCCTCTTTGTCTTGTAGGATTTAAAGTACTAGAACATAATTGTGGATAGGACATTAGCAAGTAAAAGGGAAATATGAATGATGGGGAGTTAATCACATGAACTTGTAAAACCTTTGCTTTTGCCTTCATAATTTATCATACATGTTGAAATATGTATCAGAGCATGATGCATGTGTTTCAATTCAATTAACTTTATGCTTCAGCAATCTTTCTTCTACTTGCCCATTTCTTGCCCTAACATTTTTTTTTCATTTATTTGGGTGAATTTAGGCTAGCAAACCCTTATTCTATCTTTTCTTTAATAAGACAAACTATCTATTTCTAACTTTATATCATCCAAGGGCTCAGATTAAGCTTATGGGCTCTTTTTATTTTCTCTACCTATCTAATGATCTGCCAAAATTAAATTGTTTGGTCAGATTTTATTCTCTAACTACAAACATAAAATCCAAAGCATAATATAATCAAGATTAAACAGTTCGATTACCATGGATTGTGGCATGAATAACAGGCTCCAAACAATCATTATTATGCATAAAAAATAAATAGTAGTGGCATTTACACTTGCTCACTTTCATGGTCTCTTTTTGTTTTTTGGGGTTCATATATTTTCATTTTTTTAACCTTTTCTCATTCTTTTTTGTCCTTTGATTTTTATTTTAGGACATACCCTCTTTACATTTTTAAATTTTTTAATATGGAAAACATTTGCAGAAAGCAAAGGTATGTACAATATTACAAACTTAACCTTAGTCATTCAAAATTATGACTCCTATTGGTATAGGAACCTAACACCAACCACCTACTTTGATGCCTTCTCCTTAGAAAAAAAAGTAGCTCAAAATGTTCCTCCAAAGGAACCCTAGATTCCTGCTTGAAAAAATCCCCATCCCAATAATAAGCAGGCTCAGGTAGTCTACAATGGAGAAACTCGCTACCAAACTTATGTTGTAGAAATCTAGAAAATAAACCTTAGGTTAGAGAAGGTTCAAGTTGGTCAGATTGCGCCCATTCCGACACATGCCATATTAATTATTAACTTTAGTATATAATTCCCTGTTGAAACCCTTTTCCAGTATATTAACTAAATCCCTTTGTAAATACCCCACAACCCTTAGTTTTAATAGAAACTAATAAGTTCGCCCCATATCCCGACAAAACCCACTTAATTTACCAAATCCCAGTAAACTTCAGTTAATCCTGTCATTAAGGTCCACCCGATCCCCTAACCTCGTGATTAATCTCACGTTAATCACAAATTGTCGTGATTAAGACCCCTAAACTCCCATTCATTTCATCCACGAAAGTTTGCCACTTGACTATCGTTAGATCAACTTCCCACTCATCCAACGGTCCATAGCCATATCGGCCGCACCCAATAGACGAACATTACCCACCCGATAAAGTGGTTTTGCCCGACCCCTCCTTTGCTAGGTGTCACGCTCTGGAGTAGATCGGGTGACCCCTACCGAAAACCGCCCAGCCTCCATAAGTGGTGCGATGGCCTAGGAAACTGCCTCCCTACTCAACCCGCCAAACCACCTACTGTTCATTCGAAATCACCCGCCAAAAAATAACCGTTGCTCCATAAAAGGCCGAGAAGCCCTTTTTCACTCATTTTCTCTGTGAACCAGTGTGATTACTACAAACACCAAATTCACCATTTAAACTCCAAATTCAACCTCGAAGAAAGTTGCAGAGACCCCAGTCGACCTCCTAGTCTATACCAGATTCATTTGAACCTCTGCAGCTGCCGTGAATCCCAAAATTTGCAGATTGTCCACCCAATTCCAATTATTTCACCACAAATGACCACTCACCCTTTTAAATTCGGAAATATTCAGCCTTGTACAGTGTTTCAATTAAGTAAAATTAATTGAATAAATACTTTAAATTTTAAAACCCACAGCCAAACCCTCTGAAAAATCCCAGTTGCCGTGAAAAACTTTTGAATAAACCTGTAAAGCCTAATTTAAATCCACAAGAACTAAATTATGGTTGCCCCTGTTGCCTTGGACGTTAGACCTATCACAACTCCCCATTTGGACCTTGACCACCTTCCCTTGGCTGACAGGGATTTCCAAATTAAGGATACATCTACCCAGGGCCTCCTGCTTAAAATCCATTGTTTAAGTAGGGACAAATACCTCAACCATGCTGATGATATTGGCCTTTGGGAGTCAAATTTTCCCAAATACCAGTTCCCACAGGTACATGTTTTCCCTGAAATTGTCCACCAGTGCCATGCCTGTTACATTCCCAGCCTGAGAGCTATTATGTCCCCTAACCAAAAGATTCTATTCACCATTACAACTGATTCCATAAATGAAATGCTACAACTCCAACTAGGACCAAACCTGACTCCACTCTCAATTGGAGATTTGTTAGAACAATATTCCAAGTTAAGTCCCTCAAGACTGACCCAATTGTTCCAAGATTTCATTGTTGAAGAGAAGCACTTTCCTAAAATTCCCCCCCCCCCCCCCCCATATTTTTATTCCATGTTCTTTGAAAGGGGAAAAAAATCAGCACCCTGATATCATGTGTCCTGGGCTGCTCCACTGATGAATTTGTTGATGAACTTGTCGTGGCCTTCATGTCAATCTATACCCCAGGACAGCCTGCTACTGTTGTGTACAATTATGCTGAGTTCATAGCTGAGAGAATGGATGAACAGTTCACCAGGATGCACAATGAAAGAGTTTTCAAATACTCATGTGTCCTCTACCATATGTTACTATATTATCAGCCAGACAGATTTCCTTTTCCCCTCCAGAAGCTGGATACCAAAGGCCAACCTAGGTCTGTCATTTTTTGGACCCCACTATTCCATAAGTTTGAGTCACCATATACCTATTCAGATTTCATAGATTCTTGTGTTCATCCAATCAAGACTATGCTGAAAGGAAGCCATCCATCCAGGGTAAGTCCAGAGATCAAAAGGGTCCTTCAGTTGTCTAAACAAAGCAAAGTGGGAAATTTGTACCTTTACCAAAACCACACAGAGATAATGATTTATGGTTTCCAGCTTGCCCAATAACCAGGGAGTGTGGATCCAATCGGCAATCGCAATCTGACCAACTTGATCCCAGCCTACTCTCCTTGAACTACGCCTTATGTAGTGGAAAGCCTCAAGCATTCCCCCTTTCCCCCTAGAACTATGCAATGGATAGTTCTTTCCTCCAAGGATTGTGCATTGCACATTCATAGTGCCCAATCCTAACCTCTTAGCCTCCAGAACCACACAATCAAGTCTCCCTCTCAGTTTCCTTCTGCGCATTGTGCAATCTCATCCTGTAGTTTGCCTCCCTAGCTCCTTGAACTGCGCAATCCCCTGGACTCACTCTCTCCTGAGATGCGCATTTTACACATCTCATTAGGAAGTCTTGCCTCACTAAGCTCTTTAACTATGTAGTATTCCTCCCCATGCCTCCAAAACTACGCATTGTGAATTCATAAGAAACAGTCCTCCACTCCTAACCTCTGGAGCTGTACACTATGTAATCCTTGACTCTTCCTCCTAGTCCAGTACACAGTTCCAAATCCATCAATGATTTTCATGAAGCAAGTTAGCCTAGTATTTTTTTTGGACTAATGTCATCTTGTCATGAGTGATTCCCAGTTGTAGGTATTGTATCTTCATATGACAAGATGATGATTGAAGAAAAGGAGAAGGAAACTATACTACAAGACACTTATGAAGTTGCAAGAACAAGCATATCATTGAATAAGAAGATGAAGGGACACCAGATTACGACAGCAGCTAAAGATCAAGATCATAGTGAATACTCCCTACCTTCAAGCCTTATGGAGGAGGAAGAGCAAGATAATGCACCATCTTTCAAGAAGACACAAAGACGACATCAGAAAGAATGGCTTAAGATTGCCACATCATAATTGAGTCCATGTCATTTCTATCAAGGTGTTATGTCAAGGTGTCATATGAGTCATAATTTTTGGATGTAATTATGTAATTTTCAATAATATGAGAAATGTAATGTAAAGTGGAAGTCCAAGAGTCACCTATAGAATGTGAAAGGTCATGTAGAAGTCAAAGAGTCATGAGGGAAGTCCAAGAGTCACAAGGGAGGTGAAGAGTCACCCCATTTTTTATATATACACCCTCATAGCTCAAGCAAAGGAATTTTCACCTTGGCTCCTCCCACTAGGCATTAGAGAGGAAGATAGTTATTTTGAGGAGCAAGTGGTAGCTCTAACGCTCCACTATTGGAGCTAGTGGTGTTCATTGTACTGATGTATCTTGGAAATTTTGCTTAATACTTGAAGCTCATTGAGCCAACACACTTTCATGCATATGTCGTAAATGTTGTAAGACTATTCTTTGAATGTTTGTGATATATGTTGTTTTCATCTGTACTAAAGAAATTGAACTATTTCGGTGGCTTTGGTGCTTATCTTGTTGAAGGTGTGTTGTACTTGTTTTAACGATCATTGCTTCTATGTGAACTATTTCATTAGTTTATTAATGATTCTTTCATATATATATGCTCGTGTGTATTTATTATATTAGTACTATTACTCTTCTCTTAAAGGCTCACTTTTATTTCCCCTCCGGTGAAAGAACCTTGATACATTCTGCAACTAAACATTCCACAAGGCATACTCACTTGTTCATTCAAAAGTACATGTACATTACTCTCTTGTGTTGACCATCGTAGCCAAGGAAAATCTCTAAGAAAAATGGTAGTCGAGCCTTATTTCCGGAAGGGATCCTATACCAAACGGTGCGAAGTCTAATTAGGGATTTTCATCGGGGAGACCCCCTTGCATGTTGGCAGGTTCCAACACTGTCAACACTTTCCTACATGGGCATAAGAAGGTGAAGAAGAGGATTCTTACCTCCCATCATCCTACCCTATGTGTACATTGAAACCACCCCAGGCAACAAGCAGGTTGATGAAGATGATTTAATTGATAATTTTTTGCAAATCCAATATCATGTTGTTATGAATATTGATGGGCTTAAAGAAGGGTCATCCTTAGAGCAGCCTAGTTGTTCCAAATACAATATAAGGGAAGAATTATTAATTGTTGGTTCTAATCAAAACAACATAAAGACAATATAAATCATCCCCTCTAAAATGTTGAAAATTAACTCCTTACTTTCAACTGATAAGGAGGATCAACTACTCACTGTCTTAAGGTATAATATTGATGCATTTGCATGAGATTACAAGGGGATAGGAGTAAATCCTTATGTGTTCATTCACCACATATACATAAAGGAAGATCACAAACCTGATCGCCAACCTCAAAGGCAAATGAACCCTCCCTTAAAACATATTGTGAAGGAAGAATTGCATAAATTACTAGATACATGGTTCATCTATCCAATCTCATATAGTTAATGTGTATCTCCTTTGGTTATTATTCCCAAGAAAAATGTCACATGGAGAACCCGACTACAGGGAAATTAAAAAAACGACAAGGAAAGATCATTTTCCCTTGCCCTTTAATGAACAAGACCTTGATGTGCTTGTTGGGAAAAAAAATCCTTTTTGGATGGGTTTATTGGTAACAATCAAATCCAAATCAGTCCTGAAGACTAGGATAAGACCACCTTCACTTATCCTTGGGGAAATGTTTCTTAAAAAATCCTCCCATTTGGCTTATGCAATTCCCCTTCCACTTTCCAAGGGGTTGTACTTAGTATTTTCTCTGATCTTGTACATGATTTGGTAGAAATCTACATGGATGACTTCACACCCTATGGGAATGATTTCCAAGAAACTTTGTCCAACCTAAGCAAAGTCTTGCAAAGGTGTGGGTATATGAACCTCTCGTTAAGCCATGAAAAGTGATTATTTCCAATGAATGAGGGAATTGTTCTAGGATTTTTCCACTCCTAAAAAGGAATTCAAGTGGACCTTAATATGATAGGCATCATTAAACACCTTCTTTTCCTAAAAATAAAATATATGTCACAAGCTACTTAGGCCTTTTAGGATACTATCAGAGATTTTTAAAAGATTTCAGTGAAATTGCCTCTCCTTTATTTTCTTTGTTGAACAAAGATGTTGAGTATTGTTGGACAGGTCCATGTCAAGAAGCATTTGAAAGTATAAAAGGGAAACTAATGACAACAACCATCCTCAAAGGTACAAATTGGACCTTTCCCTTTCACATTCACATAGATGCATCAAATAGGGAAATTGGGGTAGCTCAAGGACAACTTGAAGGTAAACTCTCTTATGCGATCTATTTCATTAGCAAAAAAATTTCCAAGTCCGAATTAAACTATATTGTAACTAAGAAAGAGTTTATTGTTTTTGTACATTCTTTAAGTAAGTTTAGACATTATATCACTAGATACCAAGTCTTCGTGAATACTGACCATGTAAAAATTAAATATTTAATGAAAAAACCCAATGCAAATGCTCACATAAATAGGTGGTTATTGATGTTTCAACAATTTGACTTGACCATTGTTGAAAAACTAGGGAAAGAGAATGTTGTTGCAGATTTTTTGTCAAGGCTAACATTTTTTGTAGATGAATAAGTGGTAGATGATAAAATCCCTGATGAGCATATTTTTTCATCTCACTTCTTTCTCCATAGTTTGCTGACATTGCCTACTATCTAGCCACTGGCCAATTCCCTCCTCACCTATCCTCAAAATAAAAGAGCGAGATTATCAAAAAAAGTGCCTTCTATACTTAGATTGGGGGAAACCTCTTCAAGTTGGGACCTAATAATATTTTAAGAAGATGTATGAGGGAGGATGAAGTCTATGATATCCTCTTAGCTTGCCATGATGGACCCTGTGGAGGTCATTTTTCTACAAAGAGGACACCTTACAAAATCCTACAAGCAAGATACTTTTGGTCAACCCTTAATAAGGATGCCCAAATATACAGTGCTCAATGTGATGAGTGTCAAAGGATGGAAATCCTACTTGGAAGGATGAAATGTCCCTTCAACCTCAAGTGTCTTTTGAGCCATTTGATAAACGAGGCATGGACTTCATTGGTCCTATTGATCCCCCATTTTGACAGAGAAAGTACATCATTGTATGCAAAATATTACCTAATCAAATGGGTTGAATTGAAGGTAGTAAAGACAACAACAAAAATTAAAGTGGTTGAATTCTTAAGGGAAAATATCTTCTACAAGTTTTGTTCTCCAAGAGAATTAATGAAAAATCAAGGTTCCCAGTTCACCTCCAATCTAATGGAAGGAATAATGAAGCAACACCACATTCACCATCGGAAATCCACTCCATATTACCCCTAAGAAAATGGGTAGGTAGAGGTCACTAACAGGGCATTAAAGAAAATTATTACCAAAGTGATCAATGGTAGCAAGAAGGACTCAGAAAAAAGGTTTGTTGAGGCCACTTGGGCCTAAACCACTACTTGGAAAACCACCATTGGTTTCACCCCCTTTGGGTTATTATATGGAAATAAGGTTTTATTTTCAACTAAATTTGAGTACAACACATTGAGGATGGAAGCCCAACTCGACATTGACTTGAACAAAGCACAAACTAAGAGGATATAGCAGTTAAATGCATTGGATGAGTATATAAAGAAAGCCTTGTTACACACTAAGGTTGTCCAACTGCAAAGGAAAGTCTAGCATGATAAATACATTATTACCAAGTCCTTCCAGGAGGGTGATTGGGTTCTCTTTTATGACTCCAAGTTCAAGGACTTCAAAGGAAGCATCGTGACCATATTTCTAGGGCCATACTTGGTGGAGAAATTTTATGATAATGGCTCTGTCAAAATCAGAACTATAGATGAGGAATAAATACCACTTTTAATGAATGGATATCAGCTAAAAATTTATGGAAGCCCCTATCTAGAGTTGAGTTTACTCATTTAATAAGAAATGAACTGAATGTGATTGAGAACATCATAGCTCCCAATCAATTCAACACCTGACAAGCAAGCAAGAAAATAATAATAATAATAATATATCAAATGAAAACCTCCCCCGAGGAACTTGAGGTAGACTCACTGACTAAAAACCTATAGCAGACAGTTAGTAAGTTTGAAGAGAAGAAAAAGAAAAAAATAAAGCTTCAGGTAAAAACCTCTTCCAAGGTGCATGAAGCAAGCTCACTACTTGAAAACCTCCATGAAGCAGCCAGTAAGCCTAGGGAAAAAAAACAACAACAACAAGAGAACTTTGGTCCCCCACATTGGTTTATGTGTGAGTACAACAAAGATACCACAAATAAGGTCAAAAGGAACAACCTGTACCATAGTCCAAGTCATCAACATGGTTGCTCCGAAAAATACCAAAATGACATCTCTGCACCATCGCCTTTCCATGTGTTTTCTACAACTATCCTTAACTGCTACATAATGACCAGTTTGAAGAAAAAAACTAGAAATATAATTTTTTTTTAGCATTTGGTGCTAGAAAGAGCACCAAGGGAATCCTAACAACTAGTTATTCTATCGTCATGCACCATAACTTGGTTTCTCCCTTCTTGTTCACCTCCTTTTACCTTGTAGCAACCCACTTATTTCATTTTTCCATCACATTCAAAATAAAACCCTCTCCATCAAAATTGCCTCCATTTCCATGAATTATAAAGCCACCATGACACTTCATAAAGATTTTTTACTGAGCACGAGGGGTCTTTGTGCCTGCTACAGGAGACTACATAATCTTGTAGCCGCTACATAAACCCTACAGGCCCAAGTTACAAATAAACATAAATTCCTTTGAGAACACTACACAATCCAACAACTTAGCAACTTCAAGAACTCTTTTCCGAATTAGTGAAGGGATCCTAAACAACTATAGGATCCCCTAGAGGTTGCTACAGTATCAACTATCCACTACACTCAGCATTTAAAGGTACCTACAACCCTTGCGGACAACAACTTCCAACACCATAAAAGATAACTATAAGGTATGAGACCTATACGGCTCTTTCTTCAAAATCATTTGAGCAAAGGAAAAAACATCTTTCGCGCAAAAGGAGTGGTTCAAATAAATTGGCCTAACTAATAGTAGCCTCAACCAAGCTAAAAATTAAGCTCATTTTTATAAAATATCTCTTTCCACGTGTGGGCAATGAGTAAGATAAACTAATGATCTTTTGAATAGGTGGTCAATGTCTTTCATGATGGGTGGTTGAGGTGGAGCGTGCATACAAGTATTATGAAAGGAATTAAGTAAGTAGATGGGTCAGTTCAATGCTGCAATCTAAGCCCCCATCTCCACCATTGGAACGTCGTTCATATCTCCACTCAAGTCACAAAGAAAACTCACGTAAACAATTTGTTATCTCATCGACACTTTTCATGCAAGAGGGCATAAGAGCCACCATGAAGAGTGCCAAGCACTATAGAAAGCAAATGTTATAGGTCGCAGAAAGATACATGAAGCTACATGGTTTGCCATAGGAGTACACTTTTTCTACCAAAATCATTCACAAAGTCCCATGTGCGTGCTACAGAGGTTGGTTCCCTAAAAATGACATTTGAAATTCCTTCCATGATGTTGTTTAAGTTGGTATAGGTATATTACATGTTTACTTAAAAGCACCAACCCAGTTTTAAGAATTCTTGTGTCTTTGTGAAGTAGAAGAAAGGAAGGTCCATTAGTTTTTTCCTCATAAATTTATGCTTGACCTAATAGAAAATAAAATGAGTTAAAATTGTGTTGCTCCTACCCATTCAAAGAAAAAATCACCCTGCTGCAACAGGAAACTTTGTCTCTTGTAGCGACACAGACACAAATTTTGAAAGGACCTCTAAAATTGAATCCCAAAACCTGGTTGGGAGAGCTATGTAAGATAAAAATGTGGGGTGGTTTCATTATAAGGGAACCTATTGATGTTAGTAGAATCCACAAATACCATAAGGTTGTCACCATACTAGATAATTGTCAATGGTTGGGATTTTTTTGAGAGACTTAGAGGGTTTGATGATGTCTAGCTACAGGAGCAGCTTGTACAACTACATGCACAGCTTGTAGAGCTACAAGAGATAGAAAAGGTTGAAAAATAGTCTGCCCCAAGGAAGCCACCTTCCTTCTTTTCATGGCCACTAAGGGTTGACCCCCTTACTGTAGGGACATCAAGGAGGATGATCCCTACACATCTAGTGCCCCATTTGATGCTTGAAGTAGATAAGGCCAAGGTGGAAACACACAGATGGAGAGAAGAATAACACAAGATAAAGGGGTTGCTGACATTTCCAAGATGGAGGATGCAATGAGAAAAATATGGGAGGATATGGCCTTCTTAAGGATAGATGAGGCAAGCATAAGAGAGAAACTTGAAAAAGAAAACCAACAATTAAGGAACCAATTACAACAAGCATAAGAGTTGTTGAAGTAAAAATATGCTTAGATTTCAATAATGGAGACATCCTTGTGGACTATGCCACATCTCTCTTTGTAATTTGTCAGATGTAGGCAACCTTCAAGGGTTTATTCACTATTCCTAAAGAAATAATGGTGCAAATTCCAAGTAAACCAGATAGCACAGAGGGAAATAACCTAGCTGCAAGAAACCAAACAGTTCATAGATTTTTTCCTAGAATGCAGCATGGGAAACAAATATAAGATTGTTGAGTTCTACCTCCATAACCTTTTACTTACTAACATTCCCATATGGGATTCCAACCCATAACTAGGGGATGAACAACTATTAGCACTAGCATCCTAGCTGAGACAAGAAGGAATCAAGGTAGAAGAAGTGAAGAGAACATTGGATGGGGAACTAAAAGAACCAATATGGATCAGGCATGAGCATCCATCCCCCTCTATACTTACCATGTCCCATGCCATATGTGCAAAGGACCTTGAAATAGAAGACATTTGGAAAAAGAGACAAGTAGAAACCATCGTCCATTTCAAGGATACTTTTAGACTATTGGGGGAAGAGAGCTCATAGGTTTATTAGAGAAGATGGAAATGGTAGCCCCATAGCATGAAAATAAGGGAGTATCACTCTCCTAATTGGTTGCAAGCAACACTAACAAGGAATCCTTTGTACAAAAGGATCATCTAAAGACTTGGAGTTTAATGGAGGCTGCAAGTTCAATCCACCTATATCGTTGGGGCTCTAAGAACACGAAAACTAGGAAGAAAAATCTAGGGAATGGATGTATATAAAAGAGAATGAAGGATTCCTCCTAGCAAGGATAACCACAACTAGGTTATTGTGGGATATCAATCAATTCATCAAGAAAATGAATGAAAAATAACAAAGAAGAGAAGAAGAAGTGTTATCACTCAGGTTGCTCCCAAAAGTTGTAAGAAAGGGAATACGGCCGAGGTAACCACAGACCAATATTTTAGATACAGAATCTAGCCAATCTGTATCCAGAGAGGGCTGTCTCTTTATGATTTAGCTTTGTTTTGAAAAGTGTTAGGCTAGTTATGAAGTTCAAGGGTTTTTTTTTGGGTTTGGATGGTAAGATTCAATAGAACAGTGAAGAAAACTGAATAGTTCAGTCCATTGGGCATGATGGAGTCAGAGAAGGATGGCTTTCTGGATTTGGTTTCTTAACAAAGGATGACATCACAGAGCAAGGTAGACAAACATGGAACAAATTAAGGCTAGAATCAGATGGAATGGACTCAAATGGGTGAAGGGCAGTTAAGAATCCTTCAACATATTGAAAGAGGGAAAATGGATGATTACTATTAAGGAGCAGTTAAGAATTCCTTAGCAAATAGTCAATATGAAAGAACCAAGAAGCAGGAGCAATTAAGAATTCACTACTTATATTAATTCTGAAGAAAACACAGAGAATAATAAAGACTGAAAACAGAGTGTAGTTTAAGCAAATTCTGAATTAATCCTTTTCTTTACCATTCAGATTATGAAACACAGATGATATAGCAAACGAGAAAACTATAAAACATGAGATATAGGGGACTTATTGATCCGGAGTTCGATTCAAGAATTCAGTGACAATCCCTCTGCATCAATTCCTCATCCAGTGAGCTAGACAACAGATGGTTCCAACAGCTCTCTATTCCAAAAAACTCAATGTTACAGCAAAATCTAGGAATGCCCACCAACCCCAAATACTTCGTTTGGGGGGGTATTTATACAAAATATCTGATGGAGATAATATCTAGTGATGAATAATCCCTTTTTACAAAAGATAGAGACAAACAGTCTCGAAAACAGGGAAAAGATAAATTGTTGTTGTGTTGGCTGCTCCATCTTTGTCGGATGTGTTGGAGGTAGGTTCTGCGAGTTGGTTTACAGTTGTCTTCACTGATACTCTATGTTGGCTACTCTGTCTTTGTCGGGCATTCTTTGACCCTGTCAGATACACTTCGACCCACTTGAGCCTCATTTATCTCTATTTATCTTATCACGGAAAAATAGCCCAAAATCTATGTTTTAGCTAAGAGAAATTTACAAAATCCCCAACATGTCTTCCCACCATTTTTGCTCTGGCAATTTATGCTTCTGAAGTTTCCTCGGGGTTTCATCAGTTTTTGTATATCTGAAAAAATTAGGCTGGAGTTGAAATAGATGTTTTACCTCATGCTCAATATAAAATAAGTTCTCTAATTTATCATAGAGAATTTGGCTTGTGGGGAGTGCTTTTATTCCTGAAGCACTTTTTAATGAACTAGCTTGATCTGCAACATATTTATTCAATTTGTGTACATAATCTATGTGCTTCATTAATCGATCATTATTTCCTAAAAGACTTGGTATCCCTTTATCCTGCAAAACTGTAAACCTTTCCATGAAAGAATTAATTTCTACTTGCATATCCTGGCATCTTCTTTCCAAATTCTGCATTAAAGTTCTCTTGGTTAGAACTCTTTTGATTTCCAAAATGGTGCCTGTCCTGTCTGGGATGTCGAGTTGTTCCAGTTGTTCCCTATTTTTGTTATTCAAAAAATGTATGAGACGGTTGGCTTGATCAGGCATTTGTCCTAATATAGCTCTCGATTTTTGAATTTCTCCATGTGCTGCATTCACTAATTCAATCTGCTCATAGATAACTTGGATGGATGGCCAAACATCACTCATCGATTGAGTGATGTTGGCCCAAAGAATTCCTTTGATTTCTGCTAGAGGCGTATCAAGAGTGAGATCCTTTTCTAATGTTCTCACTTTGTTCTCTAATGTTTTAACCTCCCTTATTTTCTCTACCACACTTATTTTGGATTTATCATAATTATTTTCTACTTTTGCCAATTGTTCTTTCACTCATTTCAATTCTGACACTTAGAGCTTTAGTTCTTCCATGGCCTTTATCAATTCTTCTGTGCTCATATTAGTACTGCTACCTGGTGTTGTTCCTGCTATTGATGTACCTATAATTGCCTCTGTTGTAGCTGTTGGGACATTTGGAGCTGATGTTGTTCCCAGTGTGGAGGGGACTACAGTTGAGACTATGGGGATTACCTCAGGTGGCTGGGAGGTCGACTCTCCCTGCTTCTCTTTTAATGCTTTTTCTAGTGCCTACTCTGTATCAGTTAATCTTTCATTGAGTTTCATGAGCAGGTCCATCATGTCTTCCTCTGATTTCTGCTCTATAATTTCTGCAGTCTGAGGGTGCCTTGAAGGAGGTAGCTTCAGCTGTTTCCTCAGGGCAGCAATGTCCTCTTCTTTCTTCTTGATTAGTGCCTTTATGCCTTTAGCATCTTTGGGGTCATGTCCCAGTTCCATGATGATCTCTTCCAACGATTTGATTCTGTTATCCTTGGCCAGAAGAAGAGGCTTTTTCCAACTGTAGTTGAGCTGTTGTATTGTCTAGGGAGTTTTGCAACTGGTGGGCCAACATTACTTTGTCAGCCAGTGTAGAATAAACCATTTCTCCAGTCTGCTTGTGAAGTTCAATTTGGTCCAGTGGATGAATGTCTTTGGCTAGGACCTCCAAGTTTGTTCTGATGTAATCTGCTGCCGACTGGGGTTGTTGTACCTTTGGCTTAAAATAACTCATTAACATTTTGCCTTCTTTAATGTCATAGGCAGACATTAACCTCTGTTGTTTTGAGGGGGCCATCTTCAAGTATTTATTGTACATTTGAATCCTCACAGGATCATTTTTAGCCTTAATTTCTATGAAAGTCCGTTTAATGTCAGAGGCCTGCTTGCTTTGTGGTTTGGTAGATGATACTTCAACACTGTGTTGTCTTTCTAGCTCCTGCCTATGTGAGTGAGTTGATGTTTCTACCACTGGGGAAGTCTGTTGGCTGACTACCCTTTCTGTCCTCTGGTCGTCTATGGTTTCTTCAATAATTTCATCTTCTAATGGAGGATTCACTCTTTGCCTCTTTGCACCTGGTTGTTCTGCAGGTGCACCTGTGGGGGAAGTGGCTTGTCTGTCTCTCTTCCTGTTTCTTTCCTCATTTAGAGGAGTTTGCAATGCTGGAATTCCTGCTGCTTTAGTTTGGACTGGAGGAATTTGTTCTTGTTGATCTGTCATTGCAGACTGCTCTGTGTTTGCCACTTCTTTACCCTTTGAAGTTCCTGTAAATGATGTACTGGTTTCCAGTGCAGGCTGCTGAGAAGTCCCAGCAGAGGATGTACCAACTCCTGCTTGTTGAGGCAGCTTGAAAGATATTTGTCCAAAAGAATCAAGGTCAAGGGTTTTTTCAAGATCTCTCATGGCATTTTCAATCTTTTCTTTCTCACTAACTTCTTCTATTAAAGTCCCTTCTACCCATTCCTCCTGATTTGCAAATTGTTCAACTTCTGGAATCTTGTGATGTATATAAACTGACAACCTGTTTCTTACCCTTTTGTCACTTATGAAACTATATGGGTCATATGGCACCCACCGAAAACTCTTATTCAATCTATGGTGATCTTCTAATACCTTCTCAGCATATTTCCATGCATCCCTAGAATTTATGACATCAGGGCCTAACTAGTTTTTGATTCTCAATTGAGCTTTCTTCTTTGCATTATCTAAAACACAAAATTTTGAAGCTTTCATTTTTAAAAACCTTTTCTTTGTTCTGGATAACCCTGGAGGAGCCTATAGGTTTAATAATACATGAGTTATATCATCATACCAAGGTGATTCTAAGAAGGCCCGGCTGATTTGTGGAGTCGCCATCTCCTGTTATTATCCAGCTCATTAATATCCAGGGCTTGAAATTTTGTTTCAGTCATGAGTTTAGCCAACCCCTGTCCTTTTATAAGCTTTGTAGGTTTTATTTCAATATCATACTCCAATATATTAGCTATCCATTTGCCTCGCTTGCCTTCAATTCCAGCCTGAGTTAGGATGTCTTTGACAACAGCACTTGGTGCATAAGCTATTAAATGGGAGTACAATATGTAGACTCTGAAGTCTTTAATAGCTTTCACAAGTGCAAAAGCCTGTTTTTCCATGATTGGGTATTTTAGCGGTGCATCTCTAAGTGCTTTACTAAAAAAGGCTATCGGTTTTTCGCATCCTTAATCATCTTTTTGTAGTAAAACAGCAACAATGGTGTGTTCTGATGCAAATGAAAATATTATAAAGTCTCTATCAAACTTTGGACTTGTAAGGACTGGTGTTCTGGTCAAAGCCATTTTAATTTCTTCAAATCCCTGTTTAGCTTCTAATGTCCATTTAACCTTGGAATATTTTTTCAACATATTGTTCAGCAATCTAATTAATTCAGCCAAATTAGGTATGAATATTCTTAAAAAGTTAATCTTTCCTAGGAAAGCTTGAAGTTCTTTGATATTTCTGGGGTGGGGTATTTGTAGAATGGCTTTTATTCTATCAGGATCAATTCTGATGCCATCTTTGGAGATGATATGGCCTAACAGTTTTCCTTCCTCTAGACTGAACAATGACTTTTTAGGATTTAATGAAATACCATACTTTCTGCATTTTAAAAATACTTGTCTCAAATGATCTAAATGTTTTTGATCTGATTTAGAAAACACAGTAAGATCATCTAGATATATGACTAGAAAATCGTGAATTTCTTTTGCAAAAGCTATGTCCATTGCTCGTTGGAAGGTTGCCCCCACATTCTTAAGTCCAAATGGCATTTTAACATATTTGAAAGTTCCCCATGGTGTTTTAAAATCAATCTTTTCCTAGTCATCAGGATGGAGTAGAATCTTGTTAAAGCCTAAGAACCCATCCAAAAGTGAAATCCTAGAGGCACCTACAACCCTTTGTAAAATGTGGTCCATCTTAGGTAAGGGGTAGTGGTCTTTCAAAGAAACCTTGTTTACATTCCTTAAATCGACACACAATATGATTTCTCCTGTTTTCTTCCTAGTGGGTACTAAATTAGGCACCCACTCTGAAAACCTAATAGGAGCAATTATCTCTGCTTCATACATTCGTTATATTTCTTTTTCAATTAAGGGGAGTAGTATAGGGTTAATTCTTCTGAGCTTTTGCTTGAATGGTTTTTTATTTTCCTTGAGGGGTATTATATGTTGAATCACAGAGGTGTCATAAGATTTTAGATCTTCATAGCTCCAGGCAAAAACATCCTGGAATTCTTTGATCAGTTCAACATATTTAAGTTTTTGATCAGGAGGCAAAGTTTTGGATAATTTTATCATTTTCAAATTTTCTTCAGTTCCTATGTTACAGTCTTCAATGTCTGCTTTTGGAGGTTGCATTTTGGGTTTCTTTGGGATATCATTAAAATCAAAGAAATCTTCCAAAGGAGTTAATCCTTTGGGCAAACAATTGTCATTTAAATTAATAATTTCGGATTCTCCTCCGATAATCTCATCGATGTCTACTTCCTTAAGATCTTGCAGTTTTTTATTGGTAAATTTTGTTGGGTGAAGTATTTGAGTTGCACTTTCTACTGAAATGTCTATTTCCATTTTATCTATTTGATCAACCTCACTAACAGTGTCCGTGTCTATATTAATGCTAGAAAACTCTTCTTCTAGGGTCAAGAAATTGTTAATCTGAATATCATTGTCAAACACTTGCCAGTTCTTTACATTGTCAGGTATGGTTGGCCTGTGTCTAATCTCAGCTGTAAACTGATGATTGGGTTCAAATGGTAATTTACAAGTGCTAGCAAATGTTGCCAAGTTGTGAGCATGCAAATTATGTTTTCTTAGAATTTTGGCAAGCTGTGTTTCCAGAAATGTATAGAGGATCTCAATCGTTGTTCCTCTGTAAGATCTTAATCTGGGATCATTTGTGAGGAAGTTCCATTTTATATGTTGAATGACTAATTCAGAGTCTCCCAAAACTGATACCTTGATTGCCCCTAAACTTTTGATCAATTTAAGTCCTAGCAACAGGGCTTCATATTCAGCCATATTATTGGTGCATCTAAAGTTTAATCTGTAAGCATGCCCTTCAGCATGATCATTTTCTAGATTGTGTACCCAAATCCCTACTCCTGCCCCTAATTTATTAACTGAACCATCAAATTCTAAGTACCAGAGAATTTCATGTTCATAATTGGTATCAGGGGTTTTAGTAATCTGCTTGATAGGAAAATCTGTTTCTTTAGTTTCATCTAGTTTCTCTTGAGTGTCTGATATATCATTGTTCCCAGAAATTCCTTGAATTTGAACACTAGACTTTTCATTTATAATTTATTCTTGTTCAAGTGCTAAAACCTTGACATTAGTTGGAGGATCAATTTCAGCATTGTAGAGAATGAAGGAGTCCATGTCAGAGTGCACGGAGTAGATGGGAAAATTATGGGGTCTCTCCTGACTACTTACCACATATTTCATTAAAGTTTCTCGGTACAATTTCTTTGGTTGACCAAATATTGAAATAGTAGCATAGGACATGTCCAACTGTAAAGATCCTTGGAGCTTTGCACCCCAAGATCTAGACAACAACATGCCATATTTTGGTGGAATATCAGCTACCACTATGTCCATTAAAATGGTCTTGGTGGGGTATTAAACTAATGATACACATAAATCTTTGATCAATCCAAGACATCTGACCTGGCTTGAATCAAAAGAGAATAAGTCTTTGTATGGCCTGGTAATATCTGGGTCCAAATTCTCCATTACAGATTTAGGCATTAAGTTATGAGAAGCACCGGAATCAAACATGGCATTATGAAGTATTTTATCATGCATGTTCAGACTTACATCGAAAGGAGGGACCCCTCCATCTACTGACTTTCTGTTTACCTCAGGGCCAAAAATTAATTCAGGCTGGTCATCAAAAACATTTATTGAAACTCTGTTCATCGAAATTTGGAGTGATATGCCAATTTGACCTCTGTAGACATCATGTTTAGCCAATTCTGATAATGGAATGGCTATCTTTAATTTGCCTATTTCAGTCTCAAGATTGAAAGGTTTTTCAGTTTGAGTTTTTGTATTTCGGACAGTGAGATTCTCTTTTTCTGCTGTATTTTCTGTATTTTTCTCTTTTTCAAGAGTGGTGTTATGGACTGAAGTTGCTTCCAAGTCAATTTCTGGAGGTTCTTCCACATTTCCTTTGGGGGGAATAGAAGTGGAAGGTTGTCTGTTTGGTCATTGATTGTCTGATACATCTTCAACTATTGGATTCTTTGGGTTAGGACCTGTTCTAAGAAGGGCTTGTACAAGGGGGTTATTGATCTTAGCTTTGTTAGGTTGCTTGGTATCTTTCTATTTATTGGCCTTAGGGACATCTATTCTTCTGCTCCTCAGATTGTATTTCTTGTGGACTTCATAAATGGTTGTATCATATCCCTCCCTAAAATCAAATGATTCACCTGGTTGAGTTTGGAATTGTTTAAGAGTGTGAGCTTCTTGGTCCTCATGGGTCAAGAAAACTTTGTTCATTATTGAGGCCTATTAAGTTAATTTGAGTGTCTTCTGTTGGTTGATCAGCGGTTGAGGCTTCAGCATAATTTTTCTGGAATGGGGGCCTAATGTTTTGGTCAGGCCCAATCTTTCCAGTCTTAGGGTTTTGGTTTTTCCTAAAATTTGGATTTCTCTCAGTATTGCTCGGTTGACCATCCCAAGGAGATTTCCTCTCAATTGTTTCTACTTTATCACCAAGTCTATCCATTCCTTTAATAACAGCGTCTAATTTCTATTCAAAGGTAGAAGGTTCTTCTTTGAAAGGTGTCCTCCTTTCAGCTCTGGCTCGAGCTCGTTTAGAAATCAGGTTGGCCTCAATGCTGACAACTATACTCTGCATCTCTTCTAAGTCTCGAGGAGCTCTTTCCCTAAGTTGGTATGCCATATCAGAATCGAATGCATCAGGGAACTTGATTAAGGCCAAATCTGGAGGAGGTCTAAGATTTTGAGGAATAGCATTGTAAACATTATTGAATCTGGTACAGTAATCTTGGACAGTTTCTTGGGTACCTCTCTTTAAGCCTTCATATTCTGATAAAATGTGGAGAGGATCTTTCTTCTTTTCCCATCTGTTCAAGAAGGTTTGATAAAGAGCTTGTGGGTCATTTATACTATTTGCAGGGAGGGCTCTAAACCATGTTCTAACATCTCCAGTTAAACTTTGCACAAATACTTTCATTCTGACATCATCGTCATCAATCTCATAGTTTTCAAAATAATCTGTCATTTTCTTGGTATGTTGTTGAGTTGTGTAAGTGCCAGTACCATCAAAATAGGTGATTTTACTTTGATAATCTTGAGGCATGGCCCTCAGGTTTGCAGGTAAGTTTAGGGGATTATATCGGTTTTCCATGGTTGCAGAGATAAGTGTGACAGCTGGGGGAATAGGGATAACAATAGGAATGTATGTTGAAGATGGAAGAGTGGAAAGGGCTGCTTGAGGTGCTAATGGGGAACTTGAAGAAGCTGCAGCAATGATAGAAAGATTTAGTGTTCTTTCAGAGGTAAGCTCAGTTTGATTGGGGTTCTGCAAATCTCTGTCAAGGTGTGAATTAGCAGAATTTTCTTGGCTCTCCTGGCTTCTAAGGATCCTAGGAATCAGATTAGGATTTTCAAAGACAGGTGGGGGATTAGGATCCGAATTTGATCTAGTGTAACAGATCTTCTTTGGAGCTAGTTTCTAGGTGTATTTTTGGTTTTTTTTGGAATAATTTAACAATACAACTTTGACAGTCTCTTCTAGGAATTTTTTAGATATTGGAACTTTGAACTTTCCTAAAAGACTTTTGAAAAAAGGAACTAATCAAGAATTTGAAACAACTGTTCAAAACATAAACTAGACTGGAGATAGACTGAAGCAGCATTTATTTACTTCTGCAAATGCAAAGCAAAAGCAGTTTCAAAGGCTACCTGGCTAACTTCAGGCTCCATCTGTAGCTTATGAAGTAGATAGCAGTAACAAACAAATTATTCAGTTCCCCAGTGGAGTCGCCAATATGTTATCACTCAGGTTGTTCCCAAAAGTTGTAAGAAAGGGAATACGGCCGAGGTAACCACAGACCAATATTTTAGATACAAAATCTAGCCAATCTATAACCAAAGAGGGCTCTCTCTTTATGATTTAGCTTTGTTTTGAAAAGTGTTAGGCTAGTTATGAAGTTCAAGGGTTTTGTTTTGGGTTGGGATAGTGAGATTCAATAGAACAGTGAGGCAAACTGAATAGTTCAGTCCATTGGGCATGATGGAGTCAGAGAAGGATGGCTTTCTGGATTTGGTTTCTTAACAAAGGATGACATCACAGAGCAAGGTAGACAAACATGGAAAAAATTAAGGCTGGAATCAGATGGAATGGACTCAAATGGGTGAAGGACAGTTAAGAATCCTTCAACATATTGAAAGAGGAAAAATGGATGATTATTGTTAAGGAGCAATTAAGAATCCCTTAGCAAATAGTCAATATGAAAGAACCAGGAAGCAGGAGCAATTAAGAATTCACTGCTTATATTAATTCTGAAGAAAACACAGTGAATAATAAAGACAGAAAACAGAGTGCAGTTTAATCAAATTCTGAATTAATCCTTTTCTTTACCATTCAGATTATGAAACACAGATGATATAGCAAACGAGAAAATTGTAAAACATGAGATATAGGGGACTTATTGATCCGGAGTTTGATTCAAGAATTCTGTGACAATTCCTCTGCATCAATTCCTCATCCAGTGAGCCAGACAACAGATGGTTCCAACAGCTCTCTATTCCAAAAAACTCAATGTTACAGCAAAATCTAGGAATGCCCACCAACCCCAAATACTTTGTTTGGGGGGGTATTTATACAAAATATCTTACAAAATATCTGATGGAGATAATATCTAGTGATGACTAATCCCTTTTTTACAAAAGATAGAGACAAACAGTCTCGAAAACAGGGAAAAGATAAACTGTTGCTGTGCTGGCTGCTCCATCTTTGTCGGATGTGCTGGAGGTAGGTTCTGCGAGTCGGTTTACAGCTGTCTTCCACTGATACTCTGTGCTGGCTACTCCGTCTTTTTCGGACATTCTTTGACCCTAATCAGATACACTTCGACCCGCTTGAGCCTCATTTATCTATGTTTATCTTATCACGGAAAAATAGCCCAAAATATACGTTTTACCTAAGACAAATTTACAAAATCTCCAACATGTCTTCCCACCATTTTTTCTCTGGCAATTTATGCTTCTGAAGTTTCCTCAGGGTTTCATCAGTTTTTGTATATCTAAAAAAAATAGGCTGGAGCTGAAACAGATGTTTTACCTCATGCTCAATATAAAATAAGTTATCTAAGTTATCATAGAGAATTTGGCCTGTGGCGAGTGCTTTTATTCCTGAAGCACTTTTTAATGAACTAGCTCGATCTGCAGCATATTTATTCAATTTGTGTACATAATCTATGTGCTTCGTTAATCGATCATTATTTCCTAAAAGACTTGGTAGCCCTTTATCCTGCAAAATTGTAAACCTTTCCATGAAAGAATTAATTTCTACTTGCATATCCTGGCATCTTCTTTCCAAATTCTGCATTAAAGTTCTTTTGGTTAGAACTCTTTTGATTTCCAAAATGGTGCCTGTCCTGTCTTGGATGCCGAGCTGTCCTAGTTGTTCCCTATTTCTGTTATTCAAAAACTGTATGAGCCGGTTGGCTTGATCAGGCATTTGTCCTAATATAGCTCTTGATTTTTTAATTTCTCCATGTGCAGCATTCACTAAGTTAATCTGCTCATAGATAACTTGGATGGATGGCCAAACATCACTCATGGATTGAGTGATGTTGGCCCAAAGAATTCATTTGATTTCTGCCCAGAGGCTTATCAAGAGTGAGATCCTTTTCTAATGTTCTCACTTTGTTCTCTAATGTTTTAACCTCCCTTATTTTCTCTGCCACACTTATTTTGG
This sequence comes from Pinus tabuliformis, assembly GCA_031772625.1. NCBI lineage: Eukaryota > Viridiplantae > Streptophyta > Pinopsida > Pinales > Pinaceae > Pinus > Pinus tabuliformis. The sequence goes on along the minus strand of CM062815.1, from coordinate 947,371,263 downwards.
ATTTATCATAATTCTTTTCTACTTTTGCCAATTGTTCTTTCACTCGTTTCAATTCTGACACTTGGAGCTTTAGTTCTTCCATGGCCTTTATGAATTCTTCTGTGCTCATATTAATACTGCTGCCTGGTGTTGTTCCTACTATTGATGTACCTTTAATTGCCTCTGGTGTAGCTGCTGGGACATTTGGAGCTGATGATGTTCCCAGTGTGGAGGGGACTGCAGTTGAGACTATGGGGATTACCTCAGGTGGCTGGGAGGTCGACTCTCCCTGCTTCTCTTTTAATGCTTTTTCCAGTGCCTACTCTGTATCAATTGATCTTTCATTGAGTTTCATGAGCAGGTCCATCATGTCTTCCTCTGATTTCTGCTCTATAATTTCTGCAGTCTGAGGGTGCCTTGAAGGAGTTAGCTTCAGCTGTTTCCTCATGGCAGCAATGTCCTCTTCTTTCTTATTGATTAGTGCCTTTATGCCTTTAGCATCTTTGGGGTCATGTCCCAGTTCCATGATGATCTCTTCCAATGATTTGATTTTGTTATCCTTGGCCAGAGAAGAGGCGTTTTCCAACTGTAGTTGAGCTGTTGTATTGTCCAGGGAGTCTTGCAACTGGTGGGCCAACATTGCTTTGTCAACCATTGTAGTATAAACCATTTCTCCAGTCTGCTTGTGAAGTTCAATTTGGTCCAATGGATGAATTTCTTTGGCTAAGACCTCCAAGTTTGTTCTGATGTAATCTGCTGCCGACTTAGGTTGTTGTACATTTGGCTTAAAATAACTCATTAACATTTTACCTTCATTAATGTCATAGGCGGACATTAACCTCTGCTGTTTTGAGGGGGCCATCTTCAAGTATTGATTGTACATTTGAATCCTCACAGGATCATTTTTAGCCTTAATTTCTATGAAAGTCCGTTTAATGTCAGAGGCCTGCTTGCTTTGTGGTTTGGTAGATGATACTTCAACACTGTGTTGTCTTTCTAGCTCCTGCCTATGTGAGTGAGTTGATGTTTCTACCTACTTCAACACTGTGATGTCTTTCTAGCTCCTGCCTATGTGAGTGAGTTGATGTTTCTACCACTGGGGAAGTCTGCTGGCTGACTACCCTTTCTGTCCTCTGGTCATCTGTGGTTTCTTCAATAATTTCATCTTCTAATGGAGGATTCACTCTTTGCCTCTTTGCACCTGGTTGTTCTGCAGGTGCACCTGTGGGGGGAGTGGCTTGTCTGTCTCTCTTCCTGTTTCTTTCCTCATTTAGAGGAGTTTGCAATGCTGGAATTCCTGTTGCTTTAGTTTGGGCTGGAGGAATTTGTTCTTGTTGATCTGTCATTGCAGACTGCTCTGTGTTTGCCACTTCTTTGCCCTTTGAAGTTCCTGTAACTGGTGTATTGGTTTCTTGTGCAGGCTGTTGAGAAGTCCCAGCAGAGGATGTACCAACTCCTGCTTGTTGAGGCAGCTTGAAAGATACCTGTCCAAAAGAGTCCAGGTCAAGGGTTTTTTCAAGATCTCTCATGGCATTTTCCATCTTTTCTTGCTCACTAACTTCTTCTATTAAAGTCCCTTCTACCCATTCCTCCTGATTTGAAAATTGTTCAATTATTGGGATCTTATGATGTATATAAACTGACAACCTGTTTCTTACCCTTCTATCACTTATGAAACTATATGGGTCATATGGCACCCACCGAAAACTCTTCTTCAATCTAAGGTGATCTTCTAATATCTTCTCAGCATCTTTCCATGCATCCCTAGAATTTATGACATAAGGGCCTAACTGGTTTTTGATTCTCAGCTGAGCTTTCTTCTTTGCATTACAAAAGTGGGTTAAGTCTGCATTGATGATCTGCCTGAAATATTCTAATGCAAATAACCTCATGGGCACATATCTAGGCAACTTGAAAGGGCAAAGTTCACATCCATACATTCTGATTTCTGTGTGATTCTGGTACAGGTACCAGTCACCTATCCTGTACTGTTTAGAAAGCTGCAAAATCTTCTTCATGTCACCAGTGATCCTAGGAGGAGGAGCTCCTATCAACATAGTGGAGGCTGGGTGTACAAATAAGTCAATGAATTCACTATAGGTATAAGGGGATTCATAGGTATTATGGAAGACTGAGCTCCAAAAGATCACAGACCTCTGATTTCCTTTTGAGTCTAATTTCTTGATGGGAAATGGAAAGTTGTCTCGCTGATAATATAACAACAGATGGTATATAAAAGATGTGTATTTGAAGACTCCTTCTCTATCCAAATTTATAAATTGATCATGGATTTTGTTGGCAATAAAAGTGGCATAGTCATATTTGACAGCAGGGGGTTGTCCTGGAGTAAAGATTGATAATAGAACCAGGGTGATATCATCCACATATTCGCTAAACCTAAATCGTAGATCAAGGATATCATGTCAACAATAAGTTTACCAGTTTCAGTGAAAAAAGCTTGCAAATAAGGAGGAGGACCTTTAGGTTGGTGCGTTGGTATCATGAACATCTGAGCAATGCGGGTTATCTCTGATTTGGGTAATTGAGATGCTTGTTCAAGTAAAAATCCCATGGAAAGACGAGCAAGGGGCTCAGTGGAATGGAAATGTATCATCTCATTGATGGATTCAGCAGTTATGGAAAAGAGGACAGTTTGGGAAGGAGACATAACTGCTCTATGGACAGGTTCATAGTTGGCACAGCATTGGTGAATGATGTCTGGGAAAACATGGACTAATGGAAGGAAGTACATGGGAAGGTTTGATTCCCACAGTCCAAAAATATCAGAGTTGCTTAGATAGCTATCCCTAATTTGGCAGAAGGTCTGAAGATGATTCCTGTCACCAGATATGTCTTTTATTTGGAAATCTTTGTCGGCCAAGGCTAGATAATCTAAGTCTATTGGGGCTTCCATGTTTGGTTCTTGTGTATTCAACCTGGAATTCGGGGTTCTGTGGAAACAATGAACTTAAACAGTAGGTTTGGGGGTCTTCTTATGGCAGCTTCGGAATGATTTCAACTTGAATTCAGCTCCTTGAGGTAAAGTTCTCAGTGGAAAAATTGAAATTACACGTTTTCGAAGTGAATCGGGTAAATACCTGTATTTAAGAGGAAAACTATGTAATTCGCAGCTTGAACGACGAACTTCAGAGCGCGACGCTGGAATTTCTTGGCCGAGTGGTGGACTGGACGTATTTTGCATGGAGCATAGTCTTTAGGGAATAAAGGTGAAAATGACATTTTCTCATCAATTTAACGAAATTTGGTTTGGCGGGGCTTTTTTTGTCATTTATTGGGTGGATGACATCAGCATGACGTCAGGGGGGTACAGGACAGATGACGTGGTAGTACAGATGGTGACATGGTAGGTGACGTCACCGAGGGATGATGTGGCAGGATGATGTCAGCGAAGGGTCAGCAGGAGGGCGATAAGTTGTTTTGCCCGCACCGCTTTTAGGCTAGGGCGGTTTTGGGCGGAGGGGCAGCGAACATGGCGACGGAGTGACGCGTGTCCCAGGTACGAGCGTAATACCACCGTTTCCCGGGATTTAAACGGCGGCAAATGGAGGGCTAGCGAAATGGATCTCTGCCGTTGGATGTAGAGCGGCTGATCAGACGGCTGGCGCTTTGTGAACAAGGCGGGGATTTTAACGCGCGGGGGATACATTTAAACAGTGTTTTTATAATGGTTTCAGGGTGATTTTTATTGGTCGTCGGGGTTAATTTAAGTTAGGTTATTAATTAACCAAATGTTAATTAATCTCGAGGCTTTGCGCAGTGGAAAGGGTTATTTAACAAGTTTCGATTAACCTTGTAAATTCCCAAAAAGCGTTTATGGTTATATATTAACCGGGGCGGGGAATATGTATTATTTGGGGGTTTTTACAATATAAATATAGTACGGGAAAGGGTTATATTCACATGGGTTTTAATATAATAAAGTTAATCGTTAATATGGTTTCAAAGAATAGAACAGCGCTAAGTTACAATGTTTACAAAACTTAAGCAAAAATGGAAAAACAGGGGTTTATATAGAATTTTGTTATTGTCCTTAGTAAGAAATTGGGTTTCCACTTAGGCACTTTATGAAATGGAATGAGTGATTTTAAGGATATTAAGCAGATCTCAATACCTTTGGGAAATTAGTAGATGATTTTGAAAAGGGATGAAGGGGAGTTAGTCATGCCTTGCTTGAGCTACATCCAAATATCTTCCATGGTACTTGTGATAACAGTAAGATGAACATCTTGAGAGACAAAATCAATCACAAGTATGCTTCTGCAACACCAATCTACCTACCCATCCTACTTTGCCTAACATTTTTTCTTCTTTACATTTGGGTGCACTTAGACTAGCAAACCCTCTTCAACTTTCTTTTCTTTTCATGGTAATCCTATCTAAATCAGCACTTATTTCTTCCAAGGGCTCAGATTAAACTATTGAGCTCCTTTGCTTCTCTACCTATCTACTTATCTGCCAAGTTTAAACAGTTTAGACAGATCTTTATCCTCTATCTCTAAAACATGAAATTTAAACATGAATTAGCCAATATTAAGTTGTTTGGCCATTCATCAGTGGTGGCATAAGTCAACAAGCTGCACACAATTGCTTATTACAGAAAATGAAATAGTAGTGGCATTTGGACTTGCACACTTTCCTGGTCTATTTTGTTTGGGGTTCATTTCTTTCACTTTTTGACCATCTTATTCTTTTTACCCTTTGATTTTTATTTTAGGGTATACCCTCTTTACATTTTTTAAATTTTTTGATTTTTTGAAAAATATGGAAAACCTTTGCAACAAGAAAAGGTATGAACATATTACAGAGCTAATCAAGTCAATCATGAAATATGACACCTATTGGTATAAGAGCATAACAAGAAGAATGGGTTGCTCAAAGGTGAGCAACAGATCGAGTAAGACGGTTTGATGGGCCTCCAAAAAAGGTATATTCTAAGGCCCATCAACCCACTCCTGAGCACATAAAAACTATGTTTAAACCACCTTTTGCACTTAACAATACATTTTCCTAGCTTAATGGGTTGTTACAAGAGTTCAATGTAGTTTTCATATTGCATGTGCCTTAACATGTTTATTATGTAGGATTTGACGAGATATTGAGAAAATTATAAGAGATCCAACATTAGAGATATTTTTGGGACTTGTTCCCTGCAACAAAGAGATCTTAAACGAAGCTATCTCACGACATTTAATGCCCCTTCCTATTTTTGTGAGGTGCATTAGTATAAAGATCCACTTTTATAGGACTTTTTCGAGGGAAATGCAATCCTCCTCTCAAGGAGGTTGATCCCCACTCCATGTAAACAAAAATGTCTTTGTGTCACTCAATAGAAATTCCATTGAAACTTCATACCATAAATTTTCCATTATGGATAACCCATTACTTGTTAAAATAAATACATATGAAACATGTGGATGATTGTGACTCATTTTGAATTTTGGAAACACAATGTGGCTCTTCTGTTCTACAAGTTTTGTTTCAAAAGAATTTTGTTTACTTTCTTCATAGTTAAGTTTACGAATACTTTAGTTTGAATGGTCCATTTTCTTCGTGCTTACTAAGTCCTAATAATATTCTTATTTAAAAACTCTATTATTATCCTAGTAGCCTAGTAGGGGATATAGAGAAAAGAGGGAAGAATAGGAAGAAAGATCAATTTTGTGTTCTCAAGCAAGTTTTACAATCCTATAATGTGATGATAGTTTATCAGTTAATGAAAGAAGTGTTTTATCTCAACTCTTAGGTTAGTTTTCCTTTATGGACTCTGAGCATCCTTGGACTTGGCCCACCATAGAAGCTTCAAATATCTCTTGTACTTTTGTTAGTATTATGCTTTTATTAATTTTTTAGCATTTCTAAAAGTTAACCTTTCATGGTTCTTGTGCATGGTTAAGTAGAAGATTTTATGAACAATTCCTTCTTATAGGTTATTTATGTAGTTGTTAGCAGTAGTAGCACTTACTAATGCAATTTTGGGTCTTCATTCACTTTATTTCTCTTGTTGTCATAAATTTTACTATTCATTGTTTTGTTGTGTAACTAGATTTACAGTGATAGGAAACACAAAGAGTTTGATTTCATTATGATAGGCTTGCACCAGGTTGAATTAAGATTAATCAATTGAATTTTATCATCTCCTAACATTTCTATAGCTTTTCCTCACCTCAGACTCGCATTCTACCTAGTTTACATGCTTGTTGGATTGTCTCCTGTAGCAAAATAGAGACTCATGTAGTAGCCTATAACTAGCCCTCCTTTCACGCTTGGCTTCACAATAAACTCATGTTTTGACCTCTTTGACATATTACAACACTACTAGGACATCGATAATGAAAGTTGGAAGTATAGAGACCTCATAAGATACCCTTTTCAATTTGTTTTTGAATATTATTTTTTCTTGCAAATTAGGGTTTCGATTCTCAATCTTTTGTTTCAGAAAGTGTGCTTTTCCATTTATTGCATATAGCATAGAAGTGTGTGCCATTCAACAAGTGTGCTTTCTTTCATTTCAAATAGCATATATTTTGGGTGCCATTTCCTTTTCTACAAATCATTTTTCTGCAAATGTATTTTTTTGTAGCATGGCTTAATTAGCTTGGTCTTTGTGCATCTAACCTTCATTTCAATACTTCCACCTGCATAGAGATCGACAAGAGAAGAACATAGTGCATGTTGCACATATAATGTCAACCCATTTAAGTTTGTGTGAACCTCGGGTTAATATTTAATGTTGAGACCCTTGGGATTTATAACATTGTTGTTGTAACACTAAGGACCATCAATTGTGCCCTTGTAAGTTGAAGTACCAACTAACCACCTTGGGGCCCACAAACCTTTTAGCGCTTCATCTTCTAGGGTTAGGGTTTTGGATCTTTAGGGTCCTTTCTTTATGTTAAAATATTTGTTTTTTGGCCTCTTGTGATAGCTTTTGTGAATGCGTGTAGTTTCCATCTTTCTCTCTTTAGAGAGAACTATCATCATTCTAGCTATTCTATGTTCTACAATATTATGCTAATTCACTTAAATAGAAGTTGGGTTTTCGCCATATTACTATGATTTCCATCGTATTTCTCTATTTGTGTGTTTCATTTCCTTTCTTGTCATTCATGTCATTCCTTGTAGAACTCAGCGCATGTGTTCAGGTGGTTGTTTTTGTTTCTTATTTTAGTTATTTCATATATCCAAGCAAGTCTAATAATTAATTCATGTGGGTCTAAGGAAAAATAGTTTGCATACTCTAAGATTTCATAAATATTATAAAATTTGTTACAATGAACTATTCTAGTGGAATGTCCATGGCAATTTGCAAATCATTAAGAGGCAAGTGAACATTGCTTTCTTTCTTTTGATTATCACAATACAAGAATATATTTCACATTTTTCATCTTATTTACCTCTTGTATCTAGTCTTATGGATTTATATTCTATGTATGTCTAGTTTGTGTTTCAATTCTAAGGGTCAAGGAACACGAAAAAAACAACCTAAAGTGGGAATTGTTATGGCGATGGCAAGAAACTTTTCAGATGCATGAGAATTGCCTTATTTTTTGTTAGGGACTTAAAGTTATGTAGTGTAGTTTTGGGTACTAGCAAGGACAGTAATTGTTATTTAGCATGAGGACCATAGAAGACAGAAGCATGATTGGTACAAGGCCCATAGGGGTTCTTATCATAATGGCTATAAGAGTTCCAAGGGCTATTAGCATGGAAATCATCAACATTGTAAGTGTTGTCATGAGGAGCATGGGAGTTATAGTGGCTATTAGAATGATGATTACATGGGCTATAAGAGGTGTTAGCACTTCAACCATGGTTGTTATTAGCATGAAGACCATATGTCTTCTGGGGATAATAAGGGTTATTACCAAATGGACCTTAATAGTTAAGTATTGCAAAGGTTAATATCTTGAGAATCATAATATTTATAACAATTATAAATGTTATTAGCATGGGTACCATGGGGGTTAATAATACATGAATTTTAGAGTCCTCTGGGTCATAGCATAAGGACTTTATTATTCGTAAATGACATTAGCACAATGTTGAACAAGGACCACAAGGATTATAAGTGTTATTAGCACGATGACCTTAAATTTTATTACCACGGGGACTCTATGAGTTACAAGGTTTACTAGAATAAGGTTAGTATGGTTTTAGAGTTTATTTGCACAAATACCATATGGCCTATAATATATGTTAACAAGGAGACCATAGATTTTAATAACATAAGGACCATAGGTGTTAAATGGGTTGCTAACATGAGGACCAAATGTCCTACATGATTTATAGGAGCATTTTTTATGGGCATTATATGGGTTAATAGTATGAGGGTCATGGTATGGGTTACAAAGTTTACTATAATAAGGAAAATATAGGTTTTTGCATTTATTTACACAAAGAACATATGGCCTATAATATATTAACAAGGAGACCATAGATGCTAATAACATAATGACCATAGGGGTTATAGGGGTTGTTAACATGACGACCAAATGCCTGACATAATTTATAGGAGCATCATTTTTGGGAATTGTGGATTAATATTATGAGGACCATATGGATTGTATACATAAGGATCACAAGGCTTATTATAAGATAATATGGGTATTATTATGGAACAAAATTCCAACTTTTGGATATGTCATTGTAAAGATAGCATGTAACATCACATAAAAAACAACTATGAGACAAAGATGACCTATAAGACACAGTGTTAAGCAATATATAAGCCCCATGTTAACCCAAAAACCCCTTACTAAGCCCTAGATATTTAGTGATTACATTTCTATTGTTATATTGTTACGTAGGCTTGAACCCCTCATAGTCTCATTTTATTACAATTGTACCCTTTGTCTCCTATATATACACTAAGGAGACCTAGCCTTAAGATCATCAAATATTGCCTTGGACATTGTATTAATTGTAAAAATAGGTTTTCCCCTAGAAGATGACTCTAATAATTGGTTTATTATCATTTTAAGGTGCAAGGATCATAACATTTGGTATCATTGCTCATGATCATAGGGTTTTGTTGTTTCAAATAGGTCATTGTGACATTTTCGCTATAACTTTTTTCTAGGAGGTTTCAGACGATGAAACTTGGAAAATATTGAGAAGACATCTCAAGAAATATTTGATTCAAATTTTAGATCTTAGTTCACTATATTTTTGAAGATATGTTCCAAAGAAGTAAGTGTTTTCGAATGCTCCATAAATCTGTCTCAAAAAGTTTAGTTCGACATTTTCTTTGTAACTTATTTTTTTATGAAGTTTCAGACTATAAAAGTTGGATCATGTTGAGGCAATATTGCAGGAAACATCTGGTTCAAATATTATATATTTATTTTCTATAATTTCAAATGTACACTCTAAGGAAGTCAGGTTCATAGTGTGCTCCTGAAATCAGTTTCCAACAGGTTAGTTTGGCCTTTTTGCAATAATTTTTTTTGTGATGTTTCAGATAGTGAAACTTGGACCATATAAAGAAATCCCAAGGAACGTTTAATTCAATTTAATTTGGTTTTCTATACTTTCGAGTTATATCCTATGTAAGTCAGGGCTTGCGAACAACCTTAGAATAGATTTTAAATGTGTCAGCTTGGTTTTTTTACTATATTTTCCTATAGGGTATTTTTCAGATTGTGAAATCTTCAAGTAATTCAAAATACATACAAAATTAACTCAAGTACAAATTTCATAATTATATTTGAATAATTGGACACATGGAACACTATGCAAGTTTGCTCGTAGGAAGCCCAAAATAAGCAAGTTTTGCGAAAGTTACCATAACTTTCACTTGACACATCAAATTTCATTCACATCTATGGAATTGCATAAAGGACATATCAGAGTATTATTCAACATTTTTTTAGATCCAGAAGGGCTCAAATCACAAAGATATTTCAATAAAACTTCATCCATACTAATATTCTCCAAATTAAGTTACACAACTTACTAGCGACCTAAATGTTGATTAGTCGGTCCTTTTTTTTTGGTGACTGGAAGTTGTAATAAAGAGGATTGTTATTATTATTTTCCAACATGCCTCCAGAAAAAGCTACTATACCAATTAAATCTACTAAATCTTCATCCTCGACTCATGAAGAAAGTGACGACTTATAATTTATGTTATCTCAATTAGAGAATAAAGTTAATGAAATTGGTGATGTATGTTGAAAAGGGTGGATTTCTTAGGTTCTCCAAAAAAGCTTAAAATAGAAATGGAAAAGAAGATGAATGAAAATAAGGAAGAAATACAAAAATCCATTATTTCCATGGAAAATTTTATCTTGGAAAGCACAAAATTTTGAAACGTAAAATTGTAATCATGAATTTTCAATCCAAGATCTGCATCATCAAGGCTTCAAGTCAACACCAAGGAACTACTACATTTAGAATATCAATATGAGGAAATTTGACGGTAATTATCTTATAACATGAATATTTTAGATGGTGCAATACTTTGATCTACACCAAGTGACATCCTTACAAAAGGTAAATATTGAATCCATGTTTTTAGAAGAAGACAAACATGCATGGTATTAATGGCTTTGTGAAATAAAAAAGGATTTTGTTATATCTTGGTCCATTTTCACAAAGGAATTAATATCACATTATGGGGATATTAAGAGCAACACATTCTTTATTCAACTGGTAAATCTTTGACAAAACAGTCTAGTTACAGAGCACATTCAACAATTCCAAACGTTGAGTATCAAAGTAACGAATATTTCAAAGAATAATTTGTTAGAACTAATTATCGGAACTTGAAAGGAAAGAATACAACATTAGGTGCATCTCTTTGAACCCAAATCTCTAGAGCGTGCTTTCATTATAGCAAGGAAAGTTGAAATTAAAAATATGGTTACTAGAAACTTGGTCACTAATCACTCTAATGAAAATCCTACTCCCTTTCCTAATATGACAAGGTTAAATCCTTAGCAAATGGATGAAATAAGAGAAAAGGGACTATGCTTCAATTATGACAATAAGTATAGTAAAGAGCATAAATGCAGTGAGATGAAATTATTCTACATAGACTATGACAATGAAGAAGATCAAGGAGTTGAAACTTCACAAGATCTAGAGCTAGAAGAGACTACTCCAACAATCTACTGACATGCATTGCTAGCATCAATAGTCCACAAACCCTCAAGATTGAAGGATATGTCAAAAAAAAAAAGGTAACGATACTGATTGATTCAAGTAGCACCCATAATTTCTTCAATTATAAATTGGAAAAACTTATTAATTGCTTTATATGTCCAACACTAGAATTCCAAGCGATGATTGCAGATGGAGGTACCATAAATTGTTTAAGGAAGTGCTATAATATTATATGGGGGAGTATTTATTGGTTAGTCCCATGATTACAATCCAAATGGGTGGTGCTAATGTTGTATTAGGGGTCAAACGGTTACAATAATTAGGAACAATGGCCCTTAATTTTCAAGATCTTTTCATAATATTTCTCTCATAACGATAAAAAAAAAATTGAGCTTAAAAGTATCCAAGGGAAACTCAACAAAGTGATAAGCTCTAATAGCATGACCAAATTTCTAAAAAGTGGACACCAAGGTGTAGTTACACAATTATGTTCTTTCGATGTTCAAACATCGTTATCCTCTACTCCATTGGACCTCCAAAAAGTTATCAACAATCATGCTAAGGTATTTGGAGAAATGTCACAGGATATTCCACCTATCTGAGATCATGACCATGCTATTCATTTGCAACCTGGAAGTGTACCACTTAACATTAAGCCTTACAGATATCCACATGCACAAAAGAGTGAGATTGAGTGTATGGTTCAAGAAATTTTAGAGGTGGGCATGATTCAACCTAGCCAAAGCACTTTCTCTTCACTAGTGGTGATGGTTTTGAAAAATGATTGTTCATGGCTTATGTGTCCAGATTACAGATAGCTCAATGAAATGACAATCAAAGATAAGTTTTTTATTCTTGTTATTAATGAATTATTAGATGAATTTCACAAAGTAATTTTCTTTACTAATTTGGATCTTCATTCTCGATATCATAAAATTATAATGACAAAAAAAGACATTCCCTAAACTCTTCACAATACATACAGGTCATTATGAGTTTTTGGTTATGCCATTTGGACTTACCAATACGCCTTCAACATATCAAAGCTTAATGAATTGGCTTTACTTATCAAATCAACTTTACTTATGACCATCTTCATCATCTTGAAGATTATGTTATTATGCAACTTAAACAGCAAGTACAACCAAACACATATATAGAAGCATGAAATTAACTATATCATAATCATATAATAATGGAAGTATTAAACTTTATACAACAAATACCTAAACTTAGTTAGTTTCATAAACAAGAGACACATACTTTTATACTTCAACTACTTGTTCGGGTTAGGTTATAACCCTTAGATCACATTAGTGACTCAATCAAGATATCAGTATCGTTATATCTAGGGCCTCAATATTTCTTCCAGAGTTATGACATACTCTACTATAATATATTGCAAACCCTAGAAGTAATTCAAACAAGTATGAATCTAACAACTTTAGAATTCATATGTTAGACTTCTACTAGGATTTAATGCAAACCCTAGATTTCATACAAGAGACATTAAGCCTTAAATGTCAACAATCAAAACCAATCACAACACAATCTAAGGTTTCAACTAAATGACCAACTTCTACTAGGGTTTGTTGTTAACCATATATTTTATATCATCATCATCATATCCCAAAATATCAAACTTCTACTAGGTTTTTAGTTACAAACCCTAGAAACTATCAACAAACAGGTTAGCACCTATACATATATAGGATAATCATGCACAAGAATATTCATAACATATATAGGAAAAACCCAAGACACAAATATCAATACATTTAAAGTCATATACATAATGATCTTTATTAAACTAGGGTTTTGATCAGACGAACAAACATACACCTAGGGTTTCATTCATAGGAGCTTACTCTCGATATATAAGGGTTTTTCTCATAAACTCTAATTTACCAAAACCTCAAGGTCTAGGATCACATTACCATCCAACCCTAAAGGACTAGGGCTTCCAAAATAATACTAAAACTTCAAACATGACATCACCATCAAAACCCCAAACATCAAACTGATAGTATTTTCTAGATTTCATCAGTAACCATAAGTAGATTAGGGTTTTTCACATAGGCATTGACATACCCTTAGGTTATGGTTTTATAGGGAACCTATTAGGGTTCCACAAACATAATGATTTTAACAAGGGTAGATTAAATCTAATGATTAATCCCCTAGACAACAATCTTTATGATTCAAAGGTCCTAGACATAACACTTGTTATTAATGTAAAGTAGATTCCTTAAAATGAATGAGTATACCTTTATAACGAAGAGAAACAAAACTTGTAGTCTAAGACGTTCCTTTGAGTTTAGATAAGCCTTATAGGACACATCAAATTCCAATAGAAATTATTTTCCTTGTGAGGTATCCTTCATAACCCTTTGAGCATATCAACAAGCTTTTCCTAAACAAGGAAACTATAAAGAAATGTTATTAGCATCTAGCATAAACACATCTAGATTAGAAGAGGAAAACCAAATGTAAAAGATAAAACAAGTAAGATACTTATCTTTGGAAAATTGTGAGGGCTCCCTCTTAATCCAAGCTCGAGGGATACCTATAACTTTAGCAAAACAATTCAACAATGTTTTTACAAAGAATGTTAAAACTATAAGTTATAGAAATCAAAATACAAAACAATTCAAAAGCTTAGAGTAGAAGGATAAAGTCACTAAGAGTCCCTATCAAATAAACCTTTAACTTTGGATTCTTCCTTCTTGTTCTTCTTTGGAGGTCCTTCATCAACAACATTTGCATATTCCCTTTCTATCTTCTTGTTTCTTGGATTCTCAGTACAATCACTTCTATAGTGACCCATCTTGTGATAGTTGTAGCATTCAATTTTGGATATACCTATCTTCCTTCTAGGCCCTTTAGAATTCTTTAATGATCCTTTGTTCTTGTGATGAGTGGAGTAGTCATTTGAAATTTTCTCCTCTTCATTCTCCTTGTTGCTTAATAGAGAAATTCTAACTTCTTTCTGACTGCATGCATTCCATAGTTGTTCTAATGTAGGAGTTACCTTCCAACTGTTGAGACCTGGTGAGAAGGCACTCCATGATGTTGGTAAACCTAGAAGTGAAGTGATTACAAGCTCCTTTTCTGGTAATATCTCATCAATTTATTGGAGTTCATATCTTAATCTAGTTATTCTCACAAAGAATAATGTCACAGTGTCTTCCTTTTTCATCTTTATATATCTCAGTTCATTCTTAAGACTTGCTATTTGACTAAGATTATTAACAGTGAATAACTTTGATAATGCCTCATACATTTCTTGAGCAGAATCTATGTTGGATATATATGGGATGATTTTATCCTTTATTCCATCCACCATTGGTGTCATGGCCAATATTTATGTTTCCCTAAACTTTGCCTTTTCTGCATCACTTGACTCATTAGTAGAATTCGTTACTTTTCCTTTGACTAAATCCAATACTTTATTCTTCTCGAAGATGAGGTCTATCCTCTTATTCCATGCCCTATAGTTGGATGCTCCTTCTAATTTTTTTTCTCCCTTCATTGAGTTTGACATTTTCCTTAAAGATGGTAGACTTGATTTATGATATGATCTTTTTGATGATCCTTATTCAAACTTCTTATTCTCCTTTTAACAGATCTTTGAGCTGCCTTTTTCCCTTCTTCACCTTAGCTCTGATACCATGTTAGAAAATTAGACGTTTATATTGATAATTACTTGTGATATTCTTATGTCTTATTATGTTCCTCTTTTATCCTTAGTTCATCAAGCAATTACCAAAACAATAGCACAAAGATCACATACATCAGATGTAGGCAGACAGTCAGGGAAAAACCCCTATTTAGGGGAAAACCTAGTAAACAAATCTTCCTTAAAAACTTCATGAGATAATACAAGAATCTTGACATAGGCACAGACTTCCTCCACACAAAGTTAGTATTTTCTTCCTTTTGAATATGATAACCCTTTCAATAATAACTTCAACCTAGCAGCAACAGAACTTCGATCCAGCAACAACTTCGACCCAACAGTTAACCCAACAACAACTTCAACCTAGCAGTTAGCCCAGCAACAACTTCGACCCAACAATATCTTCGTCCTTCCAGCAAATATCCTAGTAAATCCACACGAGTGAGAGAGAGACAAACCCAGAAACTTCGATCTTCCTTCTTCCAGCAACTTCACACTTTTATGCTCTTCTTCTCTTAGATATCGAACTTGTGAGTGAGTGCTCCAAATGAATTCGAACCGCTTCAATACATATGCTTCTGGTGAGGTCGAATTACTTTGTTTGAGGTTGACTTGGTGTGGAGGTGACTATTGACTTATTTGACTCAATAATAAATTTGTTTACATGATTCAAAAGACCAAGAAGGGTATCTTTAAATGCACAATGACTCTAATGCCTCAGAATAAATCCTATAAGTCCTCAATGGGGACTTTGACCTCAAACATGATGACCCAAGCATGAAATCCATGCTTTAATAAGTCGTAATAATAATAATTTATTTTTCTTTCTTTCTATAAATACATTTCATTATGAATCAAATACAATTTATGAATACCGAACATAGTTACATTCTTCAACAGTAGCAACCTCTTTCCTTGAGCCTTTGGTCTTCTTGGTTTTCTTTGAGCTTTTGGATTCCTCTCTACTAATGATTAAGTCTTTCTGACTCGGTTTTGTCTACATCTATGACTTATTTTGCCAACTCGAGGTTCTTCTTCAGTTTGATGTTCAATCTCAGCTTATTCCACGATCTTGTGTGTGGTATTTTTCCACCTTAGAACATCTCTGCTAAGGTGGGTTCTTTGTCAACTGGTGTCTTCTCTATCTCAAGCTCAATCATTTTTTCCTTGACTTTCTCTGTCTATTTAATTACTTTTGTGTATGTAGGCATAGGTACATTGGGAGAAGGGCAATTTTTTGTCTTTCTCAGCCTCTCACTATGTCTCGTATAAACCTTTAGTAAGTCATGAACTAAAGCAAGAACTTGTTGACTTATGTTTTGCACTAATGAGGTCCTGAAGCGTAGAACTTATGAAATGCAGAAATAGATATATAAATATTTTATTAATAATAAGATGAATTACAGATGATGATCATTTACAATGGGTTTCTGGCTTATATACCGCCATGGCACCCTTTGGGAAAGGGCATGATCTTATGATCGTGCCCTTTCGTCTAACTAAACCTAAAATTAAACAATAAACCTAAAATTAACTAGTTTTTTACATAGCATTGCCTTCCTCTCGAAAGAATGCTTTGCCCTCAAAGCATACACAACGACGGATGTTGTTGACAAGGTGCTTCATTCTCCCAAGAAGCGTCTTCTTTGGTAAGTCCTTCCACTTGATTATATATTCCAAGATGATCAAGGTCCCACATTTTAAAAGGTCTTGGAATAATCTTGCAATTTCCGTTTTTTGGTGATGTGGATATCGGTATGGCTTGATGTTGACGGGGTCTGATCTTACCTTGACTTCAATTGTATGCTCAATTTCCTTATTAGGTGGCATCTTCATAGGTAGGTCCTGAAATACTTCTTCATGTTTCCTAATTAGATCTTGTATCTCTGGTGACTCCTCACTGGTCATATTTGCAGATGACATTTCTAATTGGTGACATTGTACTACATAAGCAGGTGCTCCATTTCGACTCAGCTTCATCATCTGGGATGATGATGTAACTTGATTTTCTGGTGCTTGGAATCCGTGTAGCTTGTACTTCTGACCTCCCCATTTGAATTTTATAAATTGTACTTGATGGTTGGCGGCATAAGTACCTAAAGTTCATAGCCATTGGATACCTAAGACTACATCTACTCCTCCTAACGGTACCGTGAAGAATGGAGACTCTAGATTAAAGTCTTGAATCTGCAAATTGACCTTATGGCATTTCCCTACCTTTTCAATCTTCTTACCATTAGCTACCATCACTTTCATGTTTGGTAAGGGAAATGAAAAGATATTGAGTCTCTTTGCCACGGTTGCATCTAAAAAATTGTGTGTGCTTCCAGAGTCGATGAGAACCACTACGTTGTTCTTCTTTATGTGTCCTTTTAACTTTAAAGTCTGAGGTTGTGATATACCTGTCATAGCTGATAATGACACTTGTGGAATACTTCCATCATCTAATTCTGGTGAGAATTCTGGGGCGTCTTCTGTGTCTTCTATGTCATAATCTTCACTGTTTGAATCATTGGTTGCTTCACAATTATATAGGTTCTTTGGTTCTTTTCCTTTAGCACATCTATGTTTGGGGTCCCACTTCTCACCACAGCATTTACATTTACCCTCTTTTATCCTTTGCATTTCCACATTAGATTTTTCATCTTCACGACGATGTGGTTGAACATATCTTGTATTATTTGAGTCCACATACTGGGGTATCCTTCGTCTTGCATAAGTTTTTTCCGCTTTTGACCAAAATATTGGTTCGGATTTCTTTTCGGCTATTTTTGCTTTTCATCTTGCTACTTCTATAGATGTAATGTCATGCATCTCGAGTTCTGCTTGCAAATGGGTTTTGAGTCCCGAGATGTATGACTGAATTAGACGAGATTCTGATAACCCAGGTACTCGTGTTACTAAGGTCTCCCATTCTTGAGTGTATTCATCCACACTTCCTTTTTGTCGTAATTTGATGAGTTTTGAAAAGAATTCTTCTTCCTTTACACCTTGGAATCTTTTGAAGGATGCATCTTTAAATTTTCTCCAGCTAATGACGTGTGTTGTCTTTTTCCACCACATATACCAGTTATATGCTTCTCCTTCCATTTTCATGGATGCATGCCTGAGCTTTTCGCCATCGTCATTGATGTCATATATCTCAAAGTATTCTTCTGCTTTATTTATCCATGCAACATTGTTTTTTTCATTTCCATCGAATTTAGGCATCTCGACTTTTGCCCTTCGCTGGTATGTTGCTACTGGTTGAGCGAAAAAAGGGTGTTGATTGGTAAAGTTATCCCAGAGTTGCTTGTTTGTAAAGGCTGTGTTACTCGCTTCTTGGTGGGGTGTCGCTGATTTTTTTGGGGATTCAACTTTGTCATGAGAGTCTGTGGACTTAGTTGAATCTGACGATATGTGTTCTTGATTCTCTTCACCTTCTTTTAGTAGTTGTTCGGGTGTACAATTCGACCTTTTACACAGAATTTTCAGCATTATTAAGACCTCTCTGATGCCTGCTTCTATCTGGACATGGTAATTTTCCATCTTTATTTCTATTTGATTTGTCGTATCGTGAAGATTTTTTATTTCATCAGCTTGCTCCCCAAGCTTGATCTGGAATTCATTTAATCTTTTATTGACCTCATCGTGGTTGCTATTTATCCTATGCTCTGCATCCAACAATTTTTTTTGGAAATCCGCCATTGTCATTGTCGACATTGAGCGGGTTTGCGGGGGCGTGTATTTATTTTCCAGCTAAAATATTTTTCCTCCCCTTTTTTTCTTTATCAGCTAAAATAAATTTTATACATATAAATTTTAATTAATTAAAATAAATTTAATTAATTAAATTAACTTTTATATATATATATATATAACTTTTTAATTAATTAAAAAAAATTATTTAATTTAATTAACTTTTATATATATATATATATATATATATAAAACTTTTTAATTAATTAAAATAATTTTAATTAATTAAATTAACTTTTATATATATATATATAACTTATAACTAAATTAAGTTATATATTATATAACTTATAATTAAATTATAATATATATTATATAACTTATATCTATATCATATATGTATTATTTATGTTACGGCTAGTCACGTTCCGTTGAACCGTCACGTTCGACTTTGACCGAGCGTATATCACCGCAGGCAAGTAATCGAACAGCGGCAGTGGATATTTCAGACCGCGTAAAAATGGACAGGGCACCGATGGATGAGAGACTGCTTCAAGCGACCAGGGGTTTTGTCTGTATAATTATATTTTTCCGCTTACGACGTCGCCTTCAGCCGCTGTTCCCACAGACACCGGCACACTCTCACGACACCCAGGCATAATACAGGCACGATGTCAAGGAAGTGGCAGAGAACAAATTAATAAGATACAATGCATAGTGGACGGGGTATTAGACAACAGTGGGGATAACGACGAAGTAGTGGAGCACTGAGAACCGTGCTAACAGCGGATAGCGGGGATAGTAAATAACAATCGAACGGAAACAACGGAGTGCAGATGCGGTGGGCAGCAGACGATGGGGAGATTGGTGTGGTTTCACAGTTGGCCAATGGAATTAAATGAATGAAGGAACCGTGGCAACAGAAGGAGATCGATGGCAGCAGACAAATAGAGCCCGAGGAGTGAACTCGCTCTGATACCAGATGAAGCGTAGAACTTATGAAACGCAGAAATAGATATATAAATATTTTATTAATAATAAGATGAATTACAGATGATGATCATTTACAATGGGTTTCTGGCTTATATACCGCCATGGCACCCTTTGGGTTGGGAAAGGGCATGATCTTATGATCGTGCCCTTTCGTCTAACTAAACCTAAAATTAAACAATAAACCTAAAATTAACTAGTTTTTTACATAGCAGGTCCCTTGTTCTAGGCTTTGGAGTAGTTTAGTTTTCTTTTTGCTTCCCTTCTTTCTGCCCTTTTTTGGTTTTACAATTTCTTCAAACCCTCCCAAAAAAAAATTGTTCCCAAGTCCTACCTACCTTTCTCAATTGTTTTTCAATCAATAGCTTAATTAAACCTTTATGGTATATGAAATTAGAAGAGATTTTTTGTCTTTCCCTAAGCCTTGCAGACATGTGTTTTAGACTTTCTAATAGAAAATAAGGAGTGTTAATCCTGACTTGACCTGCGATGTGGGAAAGAAATCAAAAATGGTACAAGATCACCCGGTTGAAGTGTCCCTTTTATGTGAAGTAAGAATTGGTTATGCACAAAAGGCAATACCACTCATCCTTCAACCAGTACTTTTGAATTTTTGAATGCCAGTTCCTGTCTTTATACTCATCCCTCAAAAAAAATGGCACATCGATTCCTGCCAAAACATGCCTCTTGAAATCTCTTTCTTCATATGCAGGGAGGCACGTGACCTCTGCGATTACCTCTTCAGTAACATGAAATGATATTCCCCCAACACTAACCTGTTGACCTTCAAAACCTCCGCAAATGCCTTGGAAACTCCATCATGATAACTTGTACAGCAAAGAATAATTGTTCCCACCCTACATATCAAAAACGTTGATGAATCTCTAGGTAGACTTCAAACAAGTCCATACCATTAGGTTCTCCTCTGTATAGTTTTCCTCTCTTTCCCATAGCTGTCACCATCAAACTGTAGCACTAGAAGTGGGATTGGGATTCGATCTGGGGTTTTCGGGATAACTTAACAACTTGTCCTCTTTTGGCGTAAAATATACAACAACTTAATCATGTGTTATACAGGTTTTACCATTTGAAGTAAATTATTTCACATCATGGCAAATGGTTAAATCATACAACAAACCTAACAGGTGATTACAAAAAACCTTAACGTGAAATCATGAATTTTTAACCAAACATTACCTCTTAGCGGTGAAACCCGAAAACCCATCACATCACATCACCATCTGACTTGTCAGCGCTCGCTTGATAAATGATTGTTCATTTGTTGATGTGTGCTCTATCAGCACATTATTTGGACATAAAACAAAATTTGAATTTTTCCTTTGGTGTTGATACTCTAGTTGTTAGAGTTTAACTATCGATTTTTACATATATGCGTTGATACTCTAAATGTCAGAGTATTTATTTTCAAATCTTACAATAACGTTGATATTCTATCTGTGAGTGTTTTAACACTATTTTTTACACATCGACGTTGTTGAACTTCAGAATTACCTTCCCCTTGACATTTGTTCTCACCTTTTTCTCTTGATTTCTCACAAGACTACAGATCCAATCAATGATAAATGCTAGATTTTGTATTAGGAAAGCACTAAAATGATCACCATATTATATTTTCATGTTCTTGCTATTTTAATAGATTTTTGCAAATTAGCTACAAAATGCA